>JACEFZ010000105.1:0-253842 GCA_014155875.1 Cepaea nemoralis | reverse complement strand
TAATTGTACGAAAATCTTCGCATTCAATTGCTCCTCGTCTTTTTGGTATAGAAATAAGGGAGACTTTATAAGCAAACGTTTGAAATAGTATGTCCCACAAAGAATGCCTTCATTCACGATCAATTATTTTGAAAACTGTCTGTTGCATCGTTATGAAATTTTTCCAGCCGTTTTATGTTTACCTCCACCCAAGGAATATGTCTTTGATAGGTCCAAAAACAACTTAAATCATCGAAAGCGGCGACATTTCTTTGATGTTTTGCTGAACAACTAGTGATTTCTCGCTAACAAATTTATGTTTACAGTAATGGAAGCCCCGCCTATTCAGATGACACACAAGGCGTATCCGGATTCGTATGGGAGTGGGTGTAATGAAAGAACTAGCTTAAAAGTCGACAGGGTCGGCTGCATTGCACCGGGTGTTTATCCCATATGGCTCAGTTTCTTTCCGCAGAGCGGAAAGCGTCACACAAAGCGCTAACTCCGTACCTCCAGCGACGACCCTCGGGAGTCTCCGAAAAAATGCACTCGTGAAATGAAGGACGCGGCCCGGAATCGAACATACAACCTTCGGAGCCCGAGTCAGACGGCTTGACCACATCACCACGGAGAATCCCAAGAGGGGTGCAAATGTGTAATATTAGTAAAGACAGAGAATTTACAGAGGCACGGGGTAAGTAATTTGTAAATTAACAGGAAAGTAGAAGGAATATATTTCTTACCTTATGTTTCATTTCCTTCTTGTTTCTTCAGCTGCTGGTTAATAAAGTGTACACAAGTATTCATGTTAGCTTTTTATATTGAGTTCGTGAAAGCTTCCAAACAGCTGTGCGTTAATGTGCGTATGGAGTGACCAGAAATGATACCGCAATTTAGTCATCATGTTTCAATTTTTAAGGATCTGTTCAGCTGTTTGTGTAGTTTGTTCACACTTACACATGGGTGACAGACTGGCTTTGAGTCTTCGTGAAAGACTGTCTACTCTGCTGTTTACCGTTCAGAGACGGAACATGATTACCTGTTTTGCACTATGAAAATAGTTGTCAGTGTCTCTGTAGTGAGCTTTCTTCTTAACGACCAAGATGTTGGTCCTCTTTTCATTGAAGTTTATAGATTGATTCGTATGCACGTGTGTTTTCCCCTAATTTGACAACGTGTTTGCTCTCACGTTTCTTGTTATGCCACAATATGTCAGTTTCCACCGCAATATTACTCTTCTGTTGGTATTCAATGCGTTTAGTGTGTGTGTGTGTGTGTGTGTGTGTGTGTGTGTGTGTGTGTGTGTGTGTGTGTTTTATCTCAATACATTTGTTTGTCACCGATGAGGGCTTGCGTAATTGAAAATGCATCACTATGGAATACAAACTGCTCCCATTGACATTATGCTGATGCTGTCATGTTTAGGGCCTACAATTCGTCTGAATAGCTGGAGCAAAATATCCCAGTAAGTGTGTACGTAGATTAAGGTCTGCGATCTGCTCAGACCTTAATCTGTGTCGGACGATTCCAGTAGGTTGATGATTGCTCTCGGTTGCATACAATTCAATCCATCCTTACTCCAATAGTCCTCTTCCTCTTTCAACACATGGTCCTCACATTTTTTCCAGTAACTTTTATTAATATTTAATAGCGCGGACTGGTTGACAGACAGAAAGACAGACAGACAGACAGACAGACAGACAGACAGGTAGTTAGGTAGGTAGGTAGGTAGGTAGAAAGGTAGGTGGGTGGATGGATGGATGGATGGCTGGCTGGCTGGGTAGCTGGCTGGCTGGCTGACTGTGTAGGTAGGTAGGTAGATAGATAGATAGATAGATAGATAGATAGGTAGGTAGGTAGGTAGATAGATAGATAGATAGATAGATAGATAGATAGATAGATAGATAGATAGATAGATAGATAGATAGATAGATAGATAGATAGATAGATAGATAGATAGATAGATAGATAGATAGATACCCGCGAGGAGCTTGGCGAAGCCGGGCCGAGTCAGCTAGTTTATTTATATAATAACTGTAAGCACCATCGCTGCTACCACCTTCACCACCACTATAATATAGCACTACTACTGATACTTGTTCGAATTGACAGACAGGGGCGGGTGTCGATGTATTACAGGGACTGTCACAATTTCGGGGACTGGTGTCGATGTTTTACCAGGCTTGTCCATGGGACACATTTTTCAATCCCATTCCATCCCATCCTATGGTAATTTTGCCTGTCCCACCCCATCCCATGGGATTCCCTTGATAATATTAATATGGTATACTGTTCAAATAAAATTATGAAATTTATGAAAGTTTAATGTTAGTGTCTACTAAATAGGACTACATGTACAAAGAGACATGCAAAACAACAGAATTTATTAATTTGAATATTCAAGAGTATTTTATTGAAACAAAGTTTAACCTAAATATGACAATTCAGTGTCATTCTGACACTCTTATTCTGTTTCTGAGTCACCCTGCTCATTCAGCACATTATCAATTTTCTGCTGATCGACTGTTTCTAATAATTCAGTTAATCCAGGTAATTCCTGAACCATTTCCACAAATTTTCATCTTACATGCAAATCTGATATACACAGAGTTTATAACGAGAGCTGGTAACATCCGTATTCGTAACATACTCAACAACAATCCAGCTGCACTAAATAAGCGCTCTACTGCCGCTGAGGGCACTGGTATGGCGAAAACAATTTTCGCATTTGCTTTTAGCAGTGGAAACCTATGTTCATTTTTCCAATACTTTAATGGTTGTGAAGTTGGTTGCCATAATTTTTGAAACATGGTGACTTTATCCTCAAGGCATTTGTTTCTGGGGTCATCAAACTTAAGTGCTTTGTTTGGTGGAAGATCAAAACATAAGTCAAAATCACTTTTCGGCTTGTTTTCTACAATTCTTGATCCTTCACATACAGCAGATGATTAAGAAGAAAGATGTACATCCTCGATAAATGAAATATCAGTTGGAACAACATACTTAGAAAAAGCGATCCAATTAGTGGCCCATTTATTGGTGTCCACATTCCCTTTCTTCTTAGTAGCACACACGTTGGTATAATGCTGTGATTCCAGCCATATGAAAGCCTATGTAACTGCCAATACCTCCATCGTCATGCTGCTCGTGTTCATAGAGTGGGCACCATTGGATTCTTGAACGGTTCGGCCCACTGAACGGGCTGTAAATGCCCACGCACTTCTCTGCTGCTTTACAACAGATCCATCTGTATGGATGAGCACTTCGGGGCTATACGAGTGCTCATAGATGAGCACATTGACCTCTGCGTTGACAGCGGCAGGGTTCTGCTCTCTGCACCGTCTGTCGAGTGTGATAATGCAGGAGAAAGTGTACTTAAAAGCTGGGGCAACCGGCACTAATTTCTTGCAGGGGTTGATACTTGTAAGACTGCAGACCTGTCTAACGACATCTTCCGCCCGACCCATTCATGATTTTACTCTCTTTAGCCTGTCGTTCTGTTCTCTGAATATAGCGTCATGCAGAGGGCGCTGCTCATCTGTACTTATTTTTAATTATGCACGAGCTCTCCAGATATTGATCCTGTGTTCCATTGTCGGGAAGTCAAGGAGGTATCTCATTGCTACACAGCTGGTGTCTCTCGTGCAGCCCAAAATGATGCGCATGGCTTCGTTTTGTACCTTTTCAAGTCTTCCAATCTGTGTAGGGCTGACAGTGAGGGTGGCCAAGGCATACTCGATGGGAGAAAGCACCAGTCCACGGGACAGAAGTATTAGCAGTCTTTGCTCGATATTGGCAGTCGAAATGACTCTCATTGCTGACAAACCTTATCGAGCTTTCGTTATGACATAATCGTCATAATCTCTGAAAGACAGGCTACGATCAAGCCTCACGCCAAGATATGTCATTGACTGGATTCTACTCAAAATGTTCCCATCCATTCTTACTGCCGGCAGGTCTGTATTCACAATATGGTTGTTTAGGGAGAACCATGTAACTGATGCTTTTGCAGGGTTGACAAGGTCATCGGCATTAGAACACCATGAGGAAATTCGATCTAGTTCGCCCTGCATATCATTGGCAACCGCCTGTCTATCTCGACCCTGTCGATACACGAGAAGGCCGTCAGCAAATGACAGAGTCCAACCCCTTCCGTCCAACTGTTGTTCAGTGATCGGCACCGTTTACACGTTGAATAGTACTGGTGAAAGTGGTGAACCCTGCGGCAATGATGGACATATCGTTATCGGCTCAGAAGACCAACTCCCACATCTTAGCACAGCCTTACTTTGGAGCAGAACTGTAGCTATCCATAGTACAAGGTGAGGGTGCACTTTCAGTCTGAGGTAGATTTGCATCAAGTGCTCGAAGGATACTCTATTGTTTGCGTTCTCTAAGTCTATGGCGGCCGCACATGTATCTTCTCTGACCTGAAATCCTTCGTACACATCTTGAGTAAAAACAACCGTATTTAGCCATGACTCTTGTTACGTCTGTATCCAAGTGTGGGCGGGAAGCAGCCGAGTTGTTCCAAGTCACAAGCAAGTCTGTGTGCTACAATGTTCTCCAGTAGCTTGTCAGCAGTGTTCTGCATCGTAACGATTCTGTATTCTGTAAGAAATATATTTAAAGATCTAGCCAATTTTAACCCTGGAATAATCTTAAACCAGGATTCTAAACCACTATTGTCGAAATTGCCCTTTTTGCATTTGGCTGAAGAAAATCACACTATTATTGAAGAGCAGTACATACAATCGCCTTTTATAGATTGAAAGGAAGAAGAAGAGTTTAAAGAAAATGGACTGCCCTAAGATACAGAGCAGTTCTGGCAAGGAGTCATGAAACATCCCCAATTTAAAGAGCTTGCTTCTTTTGCTCTTACTTTAGTAACCTAAGTTTTACATCCTATAATAACACCAGAAGAATCTAAGTTGAACATCCATGAATAACAACAGAAGAAATGATGGCGACAACATAAGTTGATCATCCTAGAATACAACAGAAGAAATATTGGCAGGAATCTAAGTTGAACATTCTAGAATAAGAACAGAAAAAAAAATGTTGGCAACAATGTAAGTTGAAAACCCAAGAATAACAACAGAAGAAATATTGGTAACAATCAATAGCTGCGTAGATGGTGATCAGAGAAAAAGCAGACACTATGGTGAAGAGTGTTCACATTTTGATTCGGTTTCTTCACGCTCCTTCTCTGTTGTGAGTACCAATTGATGACTGTTCAGTTGTAAACTGTCAAAATAGTTGCACAGGCAGGGGAATTAACAACTAAATGTGCATTTTACGGCGGTAAATAATTATTCTGTCCCTTGTTTGTTAAATGAAATAGTGTTTATTTCATTCGCTCGCTTTGAACACAACGTAGTCCACGCTGAAATGATTTTTGCGCGTAGACTAGCTTTCCTATTACCATTTTCCCTCGCCATGAGGTAAACCCATTTCGACTTCTGAGGTAATTTACGTCCCCAAGTGAAGTAATCAACATTTTAGACCAAATGACCAGTGTAGGAGTTGAACCCACAACTTCACCATCAGCATATCGGAAGTTTAAGAGTAAGTGCTCTTATCCATTCGGCAATGCTGACCTATGAATAAAATGGTGATCCATGACGGAGCATACAGACAACACAGTAACACAGAATTTGTAACTGAAAACACAAACAAGAGGTCGACTTTCCTGATGCTTCAATCAGAATGTCGATAATGGACACACATGTCCCTGAATACGTAGAGAGAACAGTAGATTCACGCTCTGGACCATGGCTTGTAGCCAACAAAGTCCCACGAGTACGTATCACGTGTCGTTGGTGGTTGGGATTTATATGTTATCAGCGAACAATTTGCTTTCTGGTCAGTCATTGATGTTTACGAACTCCTTTTACGCGAGGATTTTAAAATAAAACACCACCTGGACGCCCAGGTCGACCAAGCCTTTGCTTGCCAAAAGCAGAAGGTAATATCTTATATATAAAAGGCAATCTCCGTCCGTATGTCCTTTATGCGTTCGCGAACGGCCCATCCGATTGAGATGAAATTTTCTACACGTCTTCCTTTCATTCCAGCGCAGCCAACTGTGATATTTTTTTTAGTGTGAAATCGGCTGCTTCCTGAATATTATTTAATTTTCCATTTTTCATTATAATTTCAATACAGCAAGGGGACTTAACTCTGTAAAAGTTATTTCAAGGGGCATAACTTTTAATAACTTTTCTGTATAACTTATAGTCATATTGTTGCATCGTTTTCAAAGATTTATAAACTCTGTGTCTATAGTTATGTACCTGCATATGAGTTATCAGTTATCAGTTATCAGTTGGGGTATCTTCGTTGCACTCCGGACATGTCCATAGGTGCTCAGATCCTCCCCCCAGCATATGCATCAGCGTCCGGTGGCTAATAGTGCCAGTTCTGTGTTGGTTGACGAGGCGCTTTGTTTTCCCGATGTACCTCTCGCGTCTGGCTGTGCCGATTCTTACTCCCAGGTCTTTCATCCTGGACATCGATGTGGAATCATTGACGTCAAAGTCCTCTGTTCTCGCCATATCTTTAAGGACGTTAATAACATCGGCACGATCCATGGGCTGGCCATCTACAGGGGGTGCAGAGCCAGCGAGTTTGTCAGTTCGTTCATTTCCCTCGACTCCCGCATGTCCCGGGACGAAGATGAAGGTGACTTTACGGACAACAGACTTCCGCAGCGATTCAGTCCACTGTCTACGTACCGATCCAGCTTCGACCTTCTGAATCATGCTCATTGAATCACTTAGTACACACACGTTGGTATAATGCTGTGACTCCAGCCATATGAAAGCCTGTGTAACTGCCATCACCTCCATCGTCATGCTGCTCGTAGTCATAGAGTGGGCACCACTGGATTCTTGAACGGTTCGGCCCGCTGAACGGGCTGTAAATGCCCACGCACTTCTCTGCTGCTTTACCACAGATCCATCTGTATAGATGAGCACTTCGGGGCTATCTGAGTGTTCATAGATGAGCGCGTTAACCTCTGCATTGACAGCGGCAGGGTTCTGCTCTCTGCACCGTCTGTCGAGTGTGATAATGCAGGAGAAAGTGCACTTAAAAGCTGGAGGCACCGGCACCCATTCCTTGCCGGGGTTGATACTGGTAAGACTGCAGACCTGTCTAACGACATCTTCCGCCCGACCCATCCATGATTTGCCCCTCTTTAGCCTGTCACCCTTTTCTCTGAATATAGCGTCATGCAGAGGGTGCTGCTCATCTGCACTTATTTTTAAGTATGCACGAGCTCTCCAGATCTTGATCCTGTGTTCCATTGTCGGGAAGTCAAGGAGGTATCTCATTGCTACACAGCTGGTGTCTCTCGTGCAGCCCAAAATGATGCGCATGGCTTCGTTTTGTAACTTTTCAAGTCTTCCAATCTGTGTAGGGCTGACAGTGAGGATGGCCAGGGCATACTCGATGCGTGAAAGCACAAGTCCTTGGAACAGAAGTATTAGCAGTCTTTGCTCGATATTGGCAGTCGCCATGACTCTCATTGCTGACAAACATTTTCGAGCATTCGTTATGACATAATCGACATGATCTCTGAAGGACAGGCTACGATCAAGCCTCACGCCAAGATATGTCATTGACTGGGTTCTACTCAAACTGCTCCCATCCATTCTTACTGCCGGCAGGTCTGTTTTCACAATATGGTTGTTTAGTGAGAACCATGTAACCGTTGCCTTTGCAGGGTTGACTAGGGCATCGGCATCAGCACACCATGAGGAAATTCGATCTAGTTCGCCCTGCATATCATTGGCAACCGCCTGTCTATCTCGACCCTGTCGATACACGAGGATGTCGTCAACGAATGACAGAGTCCTACCCCTCCCGTCCAACTGTTGTTCAGTGATCGGCACCGTATACACGTTGAATAGTACTGGTGACAGTGGTGAACCCTGCGGCAATCCTGGACATATCGTTATCGGCTCAGAAGACCAACTCCCGCATCTTAGCACCACCTTCCTTTGGAGCAGAACTGCAGCTATCCATCGTACAAGGTGAGGGTGCACTTTCAGTCTGAGGAGGGTTTGCATGTCTCTTCTCTGACCTGAAATCCTTCGTAAACATCTTGAGCAAAGACCGCTGCATTCAGCCATGACTCTTTGCTGCGTCTGTATCCTCCAAGTGTGGGCGGGAAGCAGCCGAGCTGTTCCAAGTCCCAAGCAAGTCTGTGTGCGACAATTTTCTCCAGTAGCTTGCCAACAGTATTCTGCATCGTAATGATTCTGTAGCCGCTTATCTTGGAGTGGTCTTTGTTCGGTTTTGGCAGCGGCAGCAAGTAGCTGTGTAGCCATTCTTCTTTGACCTGACCCCTCTGGATACTGGTGTTGAATTCTCTGGCCAGTTCTTCCATGTCATCATCTGATATCACCAGTAGGTCACCATATCGGATGCCGTCTGGGCCTGGGGCGGTGTTAGGTGATTTCTTGAGCATCGCACGCACTATCTCAGCTGTGATTGTCCATTCTTCGTCTGTCCCGACCCCCTCGCACAACTGAGAGAGTGTCGTTGTGGTCCTCTGTCTGGCGGGCTCGTCTTTCTGGTCAGTCTGTTCTACGTAGCGTGCAAGAAGGGCCTTACCTTTATCCGCATCCGACTTTTTCCATGCGAGGTCTGTGCCTTGAAAGTCTGGAATACCCCTACGTTGTGCAGCACCGTTCATGCTCTTGTGGAGGCGCCAGAATGTCGTAAGAGATCGCTCGGAGCATATCGGCATATGAGTTATAATAAATAATGCTACAATCTTTAAGGCATTTTCAAATTTTTCATAAAAATAATGCACAATGCATAACATTGTAACTCATCTTTTTATGCTTAAGAAGTTACTGTAGTCATGCAGGTGATTAGAAAGAGTTTTCATTAAAAATAAAGGATGGTGTGTGGAAGGATATTCTTTTAAGTTACTTTTGTTGTTGTATGAATTTAATGAGACGCTACCCGCCAGGAGCTGGGCAAAGCCACGCCGGGTCAGATAGATAGACAGACCCACCTTTTCGCTGCAGTTGTCTACAGGCATATGCGTTAAAATCCTCCTCCACCTCTCCCCTCCTCCTCCTACCATCTTCCTCTTCCCCTCCCCCTCTCCCTCCTCCTCCTCCCTCTTTCTCCTCCTCCTCCTTCCTCCTTCCTCCTCCCTCTTCCTCCTACCTCCTCCCTCCTCCTAATCACTCCTCTTCCTTCCTCCTCCCTTCTCCTCCTCTCTCCTCCCACTCCCTCCTCCGCCCTCCTTCTAATTCTACGTCCTCCCCCTCATCCCTCCTCCCCCTTCTCCTCCCTCTTCCTCCCTCCTCCTCCTACCTCCTCCCTCCTCCTCCCTCTACTCCTCCATCCTCCTCCCTCCTCATCCTCTCTCCTTCTCCTCTCTCTTCCTCCTCCCTCCTCCTCCTCAATTCTCCTCATCCCTCCTCCTTCTCCCTCCTCCTTCTCCCTCTTCCTCCTCCCTCCTCCTAATCACTCCTCCCATCTCCTCCTACTCCCTCCTCCTCCTACATCCTCCCCCTCATCCCTCCTCCTCCTCCTACCTCCTCCTCTCTCCACCTCCCTCCTCCTCCCTCTTCCTCCTCCTCCCTCCTCATCCTTCCCCTCATTCTCCTCCCTCATCCTTCTCCCTCTTCCTCCTCCTTCCGCCTCCTCCCTCCACCTCCTCCCTACGCCTCCTCTCTCCTCCTCCTCCCTCCTCCTCCATCTCCCTCCTCCTCCCTCCTCCTCCTTCCCCTACGTTCTTTTCCTCCCTCCTTCTCCCTCCTCCTCCTTCTCCTTCCTCCTCCTCCCCCTCCCTCTTCCTCCTCTTACCCTTCTCCTCCTCGCTCCTCCTGCCTCCTCCTCCTGCCTCCTCCTCCTGCCTCCTCATCCTTCCTCCTCCTCCCTTCTCCTACCTCCTCCTCCTCTCTCCTCCTCCTCCTCCCTCCTATTCCTCCCTACTCCTCCTCCTCCTACCTCCTCCCTCCTCTTCCCTCCTCCTCCCTTCTCCTCCTCTCTCCTCCTAATCCCTCCTCCTCCCTCCTATTCCTCCCTACTCCCCCTCCTCCTTCCTCCTCCCTCCTCTTCCCTCCTCCTCCTCTCTCCGCCTATCTCTTCCTCCCTCCTACTCCTCCCTCCTCCACCTCCCTCTTCCTCCTCCCAGCTCCTACTCCTCCTTTTTTGTCTTCTGCTGCTGCTGCCACCGCTCCATTTACCCAAGTTAATTGTTGGGGAAGATGTAAAGATCTTTCAAGTGCTCTTTCTAATGCTTTTTGTAAGTTGGTCTTCGTTTATCTAAGGTTGTTCTAACTGCAACCAATAAATGATTAGACAGACAGGCAGACAGACAGACAGACAGACAGAGAGGGAGGGACAGACAGACAGACAGACAGACAGACAGACAGACAGACAGTCGGGAACGGGAACTTATATGACTACTTATATGAATTAAATGAGATGCTCGCCATCAGGAACTGGGCGAAGCCGGGCCGGATCAGACAGACCTACAGACAGACAGACAGACATATAGACAGACAGATAGACAGATAGATAGTCGGGAACGGGAACGGGAGCTTATATGACTACTTATATGAATTAAATGAGATGCTCCACACCAGGAGTTGGGCGATGCCGGGCCGGGTCAGACAGACAGACAGACAGACAGACAGACAGACAGACAGACAGACAGACAGACAGACAGTCGGTAACGGGAACGAGAACTTATATGACTACTTATATGAATTAAATGAGATGCTCCCGACCAGGGACTGGGCGAAGCCGGGCCGGGTCAGCTAGTAATAAATAAAGGAGACAATAGTATTGATAACGCTCATCGAGTGCCGATTGATCTATACATATTGGACTATCGTCGTACTCAATGAGCTTTAATACTTACATGTCTGCCTGCCTGCCTGCCTGCCTGCCTGCCTGCCTGCCTGTCTGTCTGTCTGTCTGTCTGTCTGTCTGTCTGTCTGTCTGCAATCTAATGCAATGAACAGTAAGCGCTTACATTTATTACAGCTTCCTAAGCCTAGATTGGACTTATACAAAACTTGTTTCGCATATTCTGGTGCTCACTTGTGGAATAGCCTTCCACCAGAACTGAAAACACCAATGAGTCCCTACACATTCAACTGAAAACTCTTTCAATACTTACTTCATACCGACTATATGACTCCATAAGTCACCTACTACTATCATTTTTCCACTATCATTCTTCACTGTATGTGTGTGAACGAGACAGTGGGTGAGAGAGTGAGTGAGAAAGAGTGTGAGTGGAAGAATTAGCATGAGTGAGCGTGAGAGAGTATGCATGCGCGTGTGCCTGAGTGAGTGTAAAAGTGAGTGAGTGTGTGTGGACATATGTGTGAGAGATTTAGTTAGAGAATGAGTGAATCTGAGAGAGTGGGTGTGTTGTGTGTCTGCCTGTCTGTGTGATAGAGTGTGAAAGTGAGTGGGTGGATGTGTGTAAGAGATGAGATGTGTGTGAGAGATGTGAAAGAGTGTGTGTGGTGGGGGATATTTGAGAGGATAGTTGGAAGTATGTGGGTGTTGGTGGGTTGGGAGGGGGTGTGGGTAGGGAGTATGTGTTTGGGTGGGTGAATGGGTGTGTAGGAGATTGTGTGGGTTGGGGGATGGGTGTGTAATGGATGTGGGGGATG
This sequence comes from Cepaea nemoralis, assembly GCA_014155875.1. Lineage (NCBI taxonomy): Eukaryota > Metazoa > Mollusca > Gastropoda > Stylommatophora > Helicidae > Cepaea > Cepaea nemoralis. The sequence continues at coordinate 242,200 of JACEFZ010000105.1, read as the reverse complement.
ATTGTGGGGGTGTCTGTGAGTGAGTGTGAGTTAGAGAGTCAGCGAGTAAATGAGTGAGTAAGGGAGCGAGAGTGAGTGAGAGAGAATTTGTGGGTATGCGTGTATGTCCGCAAATGAGTGAGTGTGAGAGCGAGTGAGTGTGTAAAAGAGAGAGCGTGGGTGAATGAGAAAGTGCATGAGAAAGTGTGATGCATGTGTGTATGGGTGTATATGTGTGTACATGTGTGTATCTGTGTGTACCTCTGTGTGTATGTCTGTACGTGTGTTAAGGTGTGCGTTCACGTGTTTATATGCGTTTATATGCATGTGCGTGTGTATATGTGTGTATGGATGAGTGTGTGTGTGTGTGTGTGTGTTTGTGTGCTCGTGTATGTATTGTATATCTTTGTGTGTGTAAGTGTGCATGCATGCAGTGTATGCGAGGGAGTGTATATTCGGGTGTTATGTGAGTACGTGTGCGTAAGTATATGGATGTGTGTAGGTGTGTGTATGTGCGTTAGTATATGTGTGTATTTGCGTGTGTATGTTGTGTGTGGGTGTGTGTATGTACATGTGTGTGAGAGAGAAAGAGAGAGAGAGAGAGAGAAAGAGAGAGAGTGAGAGAGAGAGAGAGAGAGAGAGAGAGAGAGAGAGAGAGAGAGAGAGTTGAGCGCACACATGTCATCTAACATGCTGTTCCATATGTTTTGTGTATTCTCATTTTCATATTATCATTTTGATGCACTTGATTTTAACATGCATAAAATGAAATCATGTAAATTACTGTAAAGTAAGTGAGAGAGTTAGTGAGTGTGAGTGAGAGAGAGAGAGAGAGAGAGAGAGAGAGTGAATGAGTGTGAGAGTGTGTGTATGTAAAGAGAGAGAGAGAGAGAGAGAGAGAGAGAGAGAGAGAGAGAGAGAGAGAGAGAGAGAGAGAGTGAGTTGAGCCCACGCATGTCATGTAACATACTATTCCAGATTTTTTATGTATTCTCATCTTTCATATTACGAGGTATCGTTTTGTATGCCACCTGATTGTCCTGTAACATGCCATTCCATATTTTTTTTTTATTTCTCATTTTATCATTTTGTATGCCACTTGATTTTATCATGTATAATATAACATTACTGTGATGTGAGTGAGAGAGTTAGTGAGTCGGGGGGGGGGGGGGGGAGAGAGAGAGAGAGCAAGAGAGAGAGAGAGAGAGGGAGGGAGAGAGAGATAAAAGAGAGAGTTGAATTACATCACTAAATTTTACACTACATAATGTATATGTACAATGTTTTCTCCACTTCTTGCAATTGCGAGAATTCTCACGACAATCGTCAGTGTCTCAATTGTGTGTAAAGTGTGAGAGTTTGTTCTTATTAGTTTCAGTGATCATGTGAGGCATCATGTATGTGTCTAGATGTGAGGATGTGTGTATGGGTGTGTATGTGAGGGATATGTGTGTGTGGGGGTGTGGGGAATGTATGTGTGGAGGGGTTGTGTGTGGGAGATGTGTATGGGTTAATGGGTGATGTGTGGATGTGTGAAGGGGTGGTGGATGTATGTGTGTGAGGGATATGTGTGTGTGTGGGGGGGGGGGGGGATGGGATATTTGAGAGGATAGTTGGAAGTATGTGGGTGTTGGTGGGTTAGGAGGGGGTGTGGGTAGGGAGTATGTGTTTGGGTGGGTGAATGGGTGTGTAGGGGATTGTGTGGGTTGGGGGATGGGTGTGTAATGGGTGTGGGGGATGATTGTGGGGGTGTCTGTGAATGGTATATGTCTGTGTGGGTGGGAGTGTGTGAGTGTGGATGGGGTAAATGTGAGTGGGTGGAGGATGTATGTGTGGGTGGTGAGGATGTTTGTAGGTGGAGGATGTGTGAGTGGGTGGGGAGATGTCTGGGCGGGGATGTGTATGGGGAATGTATGTGGGGATGTGTGTGTGGGGGTAATGTGTTTATGGGTGGCGTTATGTGTGGGAGGGGAGATGTGTGAGAGGTGGCCGAGGTGTGGGATGTGCAGGTGATTGAAGGATGTATGCGAGGATGGGGGATGTGTGTTTGGCTGGGTGTTTGGGTGTGTGTGGGTGGGAGGGTAGATGAGAGATGCATGTGTTGATGGGCGGCTGGGTGATGTGTGGGTGTGAGTGGTTGATGGATGAGTACGTGAGTGGGTGGATGTGTGTGAGAGATGAGTGTATGGGTTGGGGGAGGTGTGTAGTTGTGAGAAGATGTGTGTGAACGGCGGATGTGTGTGGGTGGGGTATATGTGGGTGGCGGGATGTGTGTGTGGGTGGGAGATGTGTGTTTTTGGGTTATGGGTGGGGGATATGTGTGGGCAGGTGGGGAGATGTGTTTATGGGTGGGGATGTGTGTTTAGGTGGGGATGTGTAGTTGAGAGGTGGCGAATATTGGGTGGGTGAGTGGGTGTAGGTTGGCTGATGTGTGTTTGGGTGGGTGGGGAGAATTGTAAGAGTGCGGGATATGTGTGTGGATAGGTTCGGGATGTGTGGGTTGGCGGGGGTATGTGTGTGTGGTTTCTTCTTCTTCTTCTTCTTCTTCTTCTTCTTCTTCTTCTTCTTCTTCTTCTTCTTCTTCTTCTTCTTCTTCTTCTTCTTCTTCTTCTTCTTCTTCTTCTTCTTGGGGAAATGTGTGTGGGTGGGGGATCAGTGGGTGTGTGGCGGCATGTATGTTCACCTGCTTCTGTGTGAGTGAGTGGAGGTATGTATGGGTGGGTGGGGGAGATTTTGTGGGTGGGGGATGTGTTGGTGGCTGCGGGATATGAGGGTGGATGGGGGATGTGTCTCACAACATTGCAATATGCACTTTTTATGTTTACAACTTTCATTTGATAATGTTTTTTTTTTTTTTTCTCATGTGAATGTATCATATGTAATATGCATTGTTTATGCTTACAAAATCCATTTGACGATGATTTTCCCCCTATGTTAATGTAGCATACACATTATATTAATGAAAGATGAGTGATTGAAAGGGCCGAACGTAAGACGGGCCTGCGTGCCCAATTTGTTACCCTTTTAAAATAAAGTTTGTTCGTTCGTTCGTTCGTTCTGTCTGTCTGTCTGTCTGTCTGTCTGTCTGTCTGTCTGTCTGTCTGTCTGTCTGTCTGTCGGTCGGTCGGTCTGTCTGTCTGTCTGTCTGTCTGTCTGTCTGTCTGTCTTATAGGTGAGTTGTTGATATTTTGGTTGACACACTTTACTACGGACACTTCATTAAACATTAATTGTCGTAGTAGCATCTGAGTTTAGCACAGTTAGAAATACAGAAATCGTCGCAGAGTTGAATGGCAACTACCAAACTAAAAATTAGCAAATACAGATTTGAGAAGAAGTCATTCATCATTGATGCAGCCTTCATGTAAAATTCAGTACAACAACCATTTTCGCGTCATGAAACCTTTTGTGTATATTTTACCAGCCCCGAATTATTACAACATATGGTGGATTCGGTTATTATACACAGTGAGAAACTAGGTTTGGAATTAAATTGTAAGCAAATAGAGATGATGGTCGTCTCCATGAAGAAAAGAAAATACCACATAGTAACATACAAGTTAATTAAATATTCTTAAACAAGTGAATCGGTATAACTATCTCAGAATAGAATGACGTCTGATGGAAGATGGCGTGTAGAGATTAGATCAAGATTATCTGATGGAAGATGGCGTGTAGAAATTAGATCAAGATTATCTGATGGAAGATGGCGTGTAGAGATTAGATCAAGATTAACCTGGCTAAGGTGACCTTCTGGAACATGGAAAACATACTTACTAACAAACAGTTGCAAATTCCAGTGAGAAAAAGAGTATTGAAGAGCTATATAGAAACAATATTGTTGTATGCGTGTGCATCATGCACAATTAACAGACAAGCTTAGAAACATCGAATGGCGACGGCAATGTCGTGTTCGTCGGTTTTAACGTTAGTTTCCCGAATGAGTATAAAATCAGGTTTATATTTGTGTATGAGTGGTATCAGATGATTAATTTTGGATCTTATACCTCGAATGTTAATACTCATGATTTTAATTTCCGCTGCCAATTTTGTTGTAAAATAAGAAACGGTTGAGCATAATTATGTTTGTTGTTTCAAACTGTCTGTATTCATGTTATCGTTTCTGGAGATAGTCAGTAGATTCCTTCGCCGGGCTTTAAATCTCTAAGTCAATAACGAGGCGTGGTGAATAATCTGACAGGTTTCTTTGTCGTGGTGGTGTGTTAATATTATCACTGTCTATTTCGGTCATGGCGCTGGTCGTTATCTGTTCAGTATAATTACTTACACATTTCTTTTTGTTTGACCTGTGCGCTTCAGGCAGTGTAGGGTAGTCGTGGTTGTTGAGGGGCGGCAGCGTGGTAACAGGTGGTTGGCAGGCTGGAAGTGTCGAGCTCTCACCGTCAGACAGGCTCTTGGTTGAGCGTCCCCTTTTCCGACTGACCAGCTGGAAACCGTCTTCATCCTCCTTATTATGTTGATCAACATTGTTGATCTGTTTTGGAGTTCGAGAAATGTTACTTTAAAAGCTTGTCAACCTTTTTTTTTTTTTTAAACTTTTATTGAGTGTTAAAGTCGTTGCAAGGTGTATTGTTAGTGTTATTACAGAGCGTTGCATATGGAAGTGTATGTGATATATGCGCAAAATTTTACAACATTTATTCCAACATTTTTACATTTGAAATGGGGGTGGGGGGGGGGGGGGGGGCGGGGGTGTAAAAGAAAAACAAATTATATTTACATAATATGAAATATGAGTAATAAATTAAAAACATAAGCATGTATTGCTATGTAGGGACAGTGATTGATGATACTTATGATGCTGCTGATGATGATGAAGATAATGATGATGATAATTATTATGATGTAGATGACAAAAATATGCTTTGATTTTTTTTGTTATTTTTTAAAAAATTTTTGTTTTCCTTTAAAATTCCGAATACAACAAATGCATTAATATACACATATGCGATAATATTACAGTCTTTCCATGGTGCAATTACCTACAAAATGTTTAGTTTGTCAACCTTCTTTTTTTTTAAAGATTTATTTTTTTTAAATTTTTTAAATGGTGTTAACACTTAATATTGTAACAATCTTGAGGCACATGGAGTGTTAGCTTTCATATATGCAAAAGTAAATGAAACACCATTAAAAACAGACATACTCTTCATCTCTTGTGCGCTCAGAGAGCAATGCATATATCATCAGCAGAACACAATCACACATTCATATTTAACAACCTTTTTTTTTTTTTGAATGTCAATAATACTTTTATTGAAAATTTATAAACGAAAGTAAAAATGGATACACTGTGTCTGCCAACAATGCACAGTAGAAGAAAAACGGATATCACCATAAAATATTTGAGTGAGATATTTCTTGGTGATGATTGTCAGCAAGCGTAACAATACTTTCAAAAAATGTAAATCATGCCTTCTTCACCAGAATTGGTATTATGTGACCAAGTTTAACATAAAAACAAGTATTTAGATGTGTGAAACAATATGACACAATAGTAAAGAACATATGTGTGAGGGGGAAAATGAAATATTAACAATTAGTGTGTAGAAAGCCACCTGACAGATGTGTAGTTCCAAATTAATACACCTACATCCGGTATCTGCCAAGATAGCCTAGCGGCTAGTACACTCACCTACCGACCCGGTAGTCATGAGGCCAAGCCCCTCTCCAGCGGGAGTGTTTTCTTGTCTGCATGACTCCAGCATCTACACCAGTACCATAGCACTGACCCAGACAATGTTTTTGGAGCTGAGACTGTCAGAGTTATACTGAACTTTAAGACTTTTCATCAGGCTAAGTAGCCTTTTAGTCAGAAAATATGGGTTTACAACCTTATACCTCTTACTTTTAGAAAGAAAATATGAGTTTACAACCTTATACCTAATACATTGAGTCACAAAATATGAGTTTACAACCTTATGCCTAATACATTTAGTCACAAAATATGAGTTTACAACCTTATACCTAATACATTTAGTCAGAAAATATGAGTTTACAACCTTATACTTAATACATTTAGTCAGAAAATATGAGTTTACAACCTTATGCCTAATACATTTAGTCACAAAATATGAGTTTACAACCTTATACCTAATACATTTAGTCACAAAATATGAGTTTACAACCTTATACCTAATACATTTAGTCACAAAATATGAGTTTACAACCTTATACCTAATACATTTAGTCACAAAATATGAGTTTACAACCTTATGCCTAATACATTTAGTCACAAAATATGAGTTTACAACCTTATACCTAATACATTTAGTCACAAAATATGAGTTTACAACCTTATGCCTAATACATTTAGTCACAAAATATGAGTTTACAACCTTATGCCTAATACATTTAGTCACAAAATATGAGTTTACAACCTTATGCCTAATACATTTAGTCACAAAATATGAGTTTACAACCTTATACCTAATACATTTAGTCACAAAATATGAGTTTACAACCTTATACCTAATACATTTAGTCACAAAATATGAGTTTACAACCTTATGCCTAATACATTTAGTCACAAAATATGAGTTTACAACCTTATACCTAATACATTTAGTCAGAAAATATGAGTTTACAACCTTATGCCTAATACATTTAGTCACAAAATATGAGTTTACAACCTTATACCTAATACATTTAGTCAGAAAATATGAGTTTACAACCTTATACCCAATACTCTCAGATGGCATAGAAGCCAGCTGAGTCTTGGGATAAAAGAACCCGTTTTAGACGCCTTGAGGAGTATTGGTCATATGGCGCTAGCCTCAAATTTCACGCACCAATCGGCTCTGGAGCAGTGGCAAATATCATGCCCGACGCCTTTGGGTCCCAGGATATTTGTACCTGGGTCGACCTGGAGCCCATGTTAATTTTAGAGATCCGCCTTTATGGGAATTCAACCCAGGACCACCGGACTAGCAGGCAGGCAAGCTTGCCATTTAGCTGCCTGTCCTTTATTTTAGGTGCACTAATTTATATATATATATATATATATATATATATATATATATATATATATATATATATATATATATATATATATATATATATATATATATATATATATATATATATATATACTATAAAAACAGTATCACGGAAACTCTATGAAATGCATCAACGAATGGAAACTTCTTTCAGGATATCAATTTAATCACACCCACCGGAAGACTCTTGATGTTTACTAAATCAACTGCCTCATGGATTTTCATGCCCATTGTGTCTCTGATGTTTAGTGTCCGCCTCATCTTCTTTCAAAGAACATAATACTTAGGTTTGCAATATAACTGTTTACGTTTGGCAAGTTTGGACATATAATTGTTATTTTATTTTAAAATGTTAACATCGTCATCATTAATTGACTACCTTGCTAAATTATGGGAGAATCATGCTTCTTCATTTCTTGAAACTGCCAAGGCGATGGTTGTGCTGATGCTAAGGTAGCGGGTTCAACCCTTACAGAGGTCAAGTGGACTAAAAATACTGACTTCTCATTCTTGATTTAGGGACGTAAATTACAAGTACCTCTGAAGACAGAGTGAATTTACCTGACGGCGAGGGACACTACATATTGATTGGATAGAAACGTTTGCCTTCAAGTCACAAGAAGTTGTTACTGTAAAATTCCCTGAATAGCCTTGTGTATGGCGAACAATAAAGGAATAAAGGCAAGGGAAAGCCCATGTGTACAGCCTTCGTTCTTCCACCACTCTGTGTTTGGATCATAGAACTCCTGTTGAGCCTGGATGTTACCCAATATGTTCTGCCTTTTGTAGAAGCCTTCAGACCATCTCTCGCACTTTACTTGAAACACACATTTGTAGAATTGGTTGATTGTTTTCCTTATTCTTGGCGCCTTTAGCGTATGTTTCAGAACAGGTCACTAAGGTTTCGTCACATGGTTGATTAAACTTAACGATTGATTCCTCCGTCTGTGCGGCCACTTCATTGAGCGCACAGGCTATAATCAACACCAGTAATCCAGACAGATACATTTTCACTACAAGTTGAGACAATACATAAACATCCAGGGCAGCTGTTAATGTTAAGTTAGCGTGACACACTTACGAAGAGCTTTTAAACGTGGACGTAAATTTCTGAACTAAGCCGTGAACTACTGCCCTTTAGATAGTGATCAGACAAACTTTTAAATAATCCGTGAAAGAGAAAATCGTTAATCCAAATCTACACGTGGTGTTGAGCCGGCATGGCAATAGGCTTAACGGCTGGAGAAAGCTGAAGTTTCGATATTTACGTTGTGAAGAGAAACCAGAGTTTTTACAAAGAAGGGGGTTGTTAACACCACGCTTTATCCCCCAACCTGGAGAACCAGGTTCATTTACAATTATAAAATACTTTTTATGATTTGAGCTGTTTTCTTAAAATAACAAAGCTTTCAAACAATATACAGAAATAATAAATTTCTGTAAATAATTGCTAATTAAAAATCTTAGACTTTTTATATGTACTTAAATAAATGGAATATAAATTTGAGATATCATAGAAATATTTGTAATTGTAATTATTTCCCTTACTTACCACACTATTCTTATGTCCCTTGATATTTTATTCTTTAAATGCAGAGTCTGACGTATGCCAGAACGAAGACCAAGGCATGGGTGATGTGTCTCTGATGGCTTTCTAGATGTTTTCTAGCAGTTTGGGGGTTCTGTTTCTCATAAAGTGAAACTATAAATGTCTGATCTCAAGTTGGGTATCTTGCGACTTGGACGAGTCGCCGGAAAGTCCAAGTATGCCCTGATAGACGATAGGGACATTAGTATAGTGCAGCAGCATGCTATTGAGCCAAGAGTGGAGGTGGACAAAAATGGCAATGGGGCTTGCATCTACGCAACAGCTCATGACATCAGTACAGGCCATGGCAATGGGAGGTACCTGCATGAGCTACTCTGGGAAAGACATAATGGAGGCATTGCTCCTGGCTGGCGAGTGATCCACAAAAACCATGTGACGGTTGACAACCGGTTGGACAACCTAGAGTTGGTCAAAGATAATAGACGAGACCTCATACCACAACAATCTGATGAGCTTTCAGGGAACCAGACAAAGAATCGGGAAAACAGTTTGTACTGGATTACTGTAACGCAGCTTATAGGGGACCCGCTGGAAATGAATTATCCACATTTCAGCAAGTGGTATGACTTCAATGGAGACATCGTAGACCCAGTAGATGAGAGTTATATTTATTATGAGTGTCACTACCCACCATGTACACGTATGGAGAGGGAAATCCGAGAATTCAGTATATGTAGGAGATGTCAGGAAGTCAGATACTGTGGAACATCCTGTCAAGAACGAGACTGGCCCTCACACAAGCGGTTCTGTCGAGAGAGAAGGAGACAGGCTCGAGAGAATCACACCTGATCGGTGATATCACCAGGTTACCTCAAGTGGCGCCCCCTGCAGCCATACATCCAAGTGCTAGTCCACGCCATTGGTCTCGAGTATCCACATATTTATTTATTTATTGCATCTGTTTTAACATTTCCATGTTAAGTTTAATGGCTATAGTCAGTTTTATTCTGTTTGTGTGCGATTTGACCATTCTTGTTTACATTAGTTTCTTTGTGTATTTTTCTGAAACAAATTCTGTTTTTAACATTTTGATATACCTCTGAAGTCGGAATTGGTTCGCTTGATGGTGAGGGACACTGGTAATAGGGAAAGCTAATCCACACGCAAAAATCAGTCCAGTACACTAGAAGTGGTAGCTTATGTATGGACTATATTTGAGTTGAAAGCCAGTGAATGAAAAAAAACAAATCTTGATATAATGACTGAATAAATTATTTTATTAATGTTTTATGGTCATTGCTGGAGGTGGTTGGGTTAGGGTTATACAACCATATGTTTGCAATAGCACTAACAATAACATATTTGTGTTAGGACCAATTATTTGCGTTGCGATTAACAAACAATATATTATTGTTGACCAAACATATATTTGTATTTGGATTGACCAAAAATATGTTTGTGTACTGACCACGACTTTACTGCAACTCAAAGTGGTGGTTCAGGAAACAGAGTGCACACAAGCGATCTGGCCCAAACAGTTGAAATCCAAAAGAAACACAAATCTGGTAACAAAAAGTGCCAGACAGATCTATGAACCAAAATGCACCAGTATCATAGCTTAGCTGTAAGTACACACAATAATGTCAACAATCTTTTCAGAATGAGAGAAGAAGAGAACTCTGCATGTCAGGTATTTTACTATTGTTTGGCTTTCAACCCACATGTCCTTGTCTTCCTCTTCTTCATTCATCCAGTATTGTTGTGTGTGTTGGATGGTGTTTGCATTGTGCCTGTTTACAGCAGGGTAAGAGAACTCTGCATGTCAGGTATTTTACTATTGTTTGGAAACCGTAGGTGGAACCCGTTAGCTTTGGACAGCAGTCCATCTAGGAGACGGAAAACTCCAAATATAAACCCCCCAAGTTCAAGGTGGACCAGCGTGCTGAGGAACTGGATGGCCATGGGTTAACTGGTCGTGAACGTTGGACGTCTGGCAGGCGTGCGGGGCGGCACCAGGCGTATGGACTCTTGCGGGACATCCCCTGCCTCTTCCCTAGCAAGCAGACAATGCTAGGGTGACCGTTTATTTCCTGCAATATCCAAACTTTGTCTATGGATTTATTTAAACACGAGAATCGTCGCCGGAGCTACGGAGCACGTGCTCTGCACTTGACACTTCCCTCAGAGGCTAGCGAAGAGAGAGTGAGGAGGAGAAGACGAGGAAATGGTGTGAGAAGACGGCATAAAATAGGAGGGCAGGCGCCAGGAGAACAAGACGAAAAGTGGAGAGACTAGGTTTCAACTATGTAAGAGTGGGATACTGGAATTGTCGCAGTGCCAGACAGAGAGGTCCTGTATTGGAGAGACTAATATATGATTTTGATGTCCTCATGATCCAGGAGCTAAATACAGACAAATACCATTGCCCTAGGTACGCCAGTTATATAAACCCTACTGGGCAGAAGAGACATGGACAAGGTCTGCTGGTGAAGGAAGGAGTGAAGCATGTGGTACTCGACTTGAGCCAGTGGAATCACAGTGCAAGAGAGGTCCAGGGTATACAAATGGAGATTGGTGGCTTAAGTTGGAAAATCATAAATGTATATACCACAGTGGACTGTTTTGTCAGAAAGGAACACTGGGACTGGCTTAAGGAACTGGAGGAATTACCAGGTGATAGGCTACTTGTCTTGGTCTTATATGACATGTGTAAGGAAGAATGTAAGTGCCGGTATGTAAGCGAGAGTCAGTGTAAGCATGACTGAGGTAAAGGGCAGTAAGAGACACCACGGCTTGGCTAGTGGACGGTCAGGCAAGAAGCCCGTGAACCGAGCCACGTGATGTGGGAAGGTCAACGAGGAGAGAAGCAGTGTGTGTGAGGCAGCGATTAGAGACGGACGTGTGGAGATCTAGAGAACGCTAGAACGATAGAACGATAGTGGTTGTGACGGATATATGGAGATGAACGTTGTGTAGTGATATTCGAGGAATGTACTAACTGTGATATGTGCGGGATGATGTGAAGTTGTGATTGTGAATGATCATGCGGGCGACAGTGTAAAGATCGCCATTGTGAGCTAGCGCGTGGCTGTTGGTGGTGAACGATTGTTTGAGCGTGAAGTGCGACTATGTTGTCAGCCTGTAATATATATTGTAATAAATGATTGTTCAGGAGATAGCTCCTGCCAGTTTCCGATTGCACTCATGTGTTCTTAGTAGATGTGTTGTAGATGTTGTAATTTGCCTGTCCAAGTCCAGCGAGCTAGACAGAGCTACTAAATAGGACTCTGACAGGTATAATGGTGTCAGAAGTACACATGAACCACATGTAGAACGCACAAAAGAACGCTACTTTTGAAAAGAAGAAGATTAAGTCATAATTTTGTATAAATTGGAGATTTGTTAACAAAGTCAGAACGAAAATAACATCATTTCTTTCCACAGCAGGTTTCAATTCTACAAAGCGACCGACGTAACCAGACCAGGTCAGCGGTAACCATCACGAGAATCACGTTCCTGTACATCAAGCGTTCGAGTAGTCAGCAGAGAAAGATAAGTTGATTAATTTTGATTGCTAAGTACCCAAATCTGCATTCTTTGATTTTCTTGTGTAAACATCATCATTGGTAAAGGTAAATATTAATTAACAGAAAATGAGTTCAGATGATGAACACCTCCAAGATCTATCACACTTCTGGGGCACAAAACATTACAGAAGGTTTCAAGAGTCTTTCGATAGTACACGGGCACAAGACAAAGCAAAGTGCAATATAAATCATGACCTAATACGGGTGTGGACACAGAATTTTGAAAAGAAAATGCAAGACTACAAAATCCCAAAAGATTTTTGGTATGTATGGTACACAGCATACGTACCCATAAAAGATAGGAAACGATCGGAGATCATACCAGATTTGCCAAGTAATGACTATGAATATTATAAAACAAAGATATTAACACACTACCTAACCTCTTTCGAGACTGTAAAAGTAGAAGTACAAAATGTGAAACCAGCCACAGACAAGTCATTCACCCAGTATATAAGTGAATTAGAAGAATCTTTCAGAAAACTAATAATGGTAATTAAACATTCAGACAACAATCAAGGAGTCATAAATTTCTTGCTAATAGAAAAACTAAAAGCAACACTACCAGCCGAATGCGGAAAATATTTAGAAGAACATAACAAAGAGCCTATCAAAAATTTACTAGAGAAATGCCGCGAATATTACAACCAAAGTATAAACCTGGTTAAGAACAATCAGCAGAAAAGTACTGTGAAAGCAACGGCATCTGCAGCCACAGATTGTCAAAACAAACCACAGAAAACAAAACCAGAACTGTGCAAACATTGTAGCACTCCACATACAGAAAATGGAATATGCGATAAGAATCCCACTTATCAAGAATACCTAAATACTATAATAGCACAAAAACTGGGGAAGGTAAATCAAAGGAAATATAGAACAAAATGTCATTTTTGCCTTGTGTCACAAAGTGAATGTTGACTAAGTGACAGATAGAGTGGCTATGGTTGTGTCTAGGGTATGTCCTTGTAACAATATGAGGTTGAACAACAGATTAACCAAGATGCATCACACCCAAACACCAGTCAGTGAACAAGCGTTAATTTGCGCACATAATATTCCTTTAATGATGAATTCACACAGACACATGTAACATATAAATCCAGGAACAGAATTCTCTAAGAATATATCTCCATCCCAATGGAACACGTCGAATAGCACTGCCTCTCAAGGCTACTAAAATATCGTTCCACACGACAGGTATACTAGCCTCTCTCTAGGCCCGACTCAAAGTAACCCACTATGGGTCTCGAATTCCACTCACTATCCCTGGAACCCACAGTGCGGAGTTATCTTCAGAACTCCGTCACAATTCTTCACTTTCTCAGACCACGACCTTCTCCTGGTCCGGTCTAGACTCAACTGTCCCCCGTCAGTCTTTGTCCCTCTCTTCTCAACAATTCCATCCCCCACAATGCCTCACACACAACACACAACCTCACTGCTCCAACTGTCTGCCCCTTCTTGCAGCCCCTCTCCCTTACCGTTTATCTCCTTATATTCTCTTTCCGGTGAATGCCCTTTCACCTCTTGAACTGTTTATATTGTACGGCCACTCACCTTAATGCCACTGAACACAGGCATGTGACACTACCCCACCCTCAAAAGAAAACATCGTTTTCAAATGTTGGGCGACTAATACTTATCAAATATGTGACCCAGACACATTGCCTGGGTAGTCGTAAGTATAAATCCAACTTACTCTAGCTACCACATTACATAATACATCAAATACTCATAGTAAACTCCCATAATCCCCACACATAAATACAACAACTTTCTATCTTTTGTATCAATGCATGAACTAATACATCACATAATAATAATAATAATACATCATAGAAAAGCATTATACTTATGTACCCACAGGTCTCTTACTACTTCACGACCACACAATACTATTTGTGTACCGACCCTATATCAGGTGGTTCTGTTCTTGCATTAACCCACCTCTGATTCCTGTCGATGCTGTGTCTACCTTTCATGTACCCATGACTCATGGTACCTCTACAATTACAACATCTGTTTGCTATCCCTAGCCCTGGGTCAGTAATGTCGCGACAACTCTTTTGACCTGACTCAACTTTCCTATCTGTATATTGCACCGTTACACTTGAGTCTCTGTTTAGTCTGAACTCTTTATTCAATCTTGGCCCATATATCTGGCACCTTTCTTTCTGCTGCATACGCCTTATGCCTATGTGCCCTGCACATGCACTATCCTGAGCTGTTCTAGTATATCGGTCTCTATGTGTTAACGGTAATACTACTTGCCCACATGCAGTTCCGCCATCTGAAAAGCTGGCGAGTGAGAACATTGTTCTTCCTCTCGAAGCACCATCTACCTTTCTTTGACTGCCTATGTTCTACTCTCCTACACCCATTGTGAACATTTGTTCAGAGTAGTATCTTGTCTCTGGGAGCCACTAGCACTATATTTGGGATCCATTCTCATCTGCTCAGCTGTACTATCCTTGTCCTGAGTTCCTGTGTCTACTTCAAGTGCCTCTTCTACCTCAGCTATACTCTCTAATTTAGGTTCTCTTGTGGTAACTACCTCATTACTGCTTACACTATATTTTTGGTCCCAATAAACTACTTCCTCTTCTGTACACTCTTTAACTCCTATAACATTTCCTATGATGAGATCTGCCACTGGTGAGTCTAAAACACATGCTGTCACTCTTCCTGTTATGTATGGTGTTTTTACTGTTATCACGGCTATTGGGTAGAATTCTACTGTCCCATTAAATGTTATGGATCTAATCTTTTCCCCTGTATAATCCGAGGGTTGCACTAAACTCTTTCTCACCCCGATGGACGTACATCCGGAATCCCTAATTGTTAACGCTGGCCTATCATTAACAAACCCATGATGCATCTTCAGACTTCCTCCTTCATGCACTGCTGATCCTGCTTTAACTGTGTGACCACATATTAAGACTGGCTGACTGTCTTTTTCAAAAAGAGGTTTGCACCCACTACAATCTTCATTGTTCAGCGTCTCAATTACTTGTGCTGCATTTGAGTGCTCTGTTTCTCTCATCCTACATTGATGACTGACATGCCCGTTCCTTCCACATTTGAAACAAGTGATCTCCCTTTTAGTGTTGTTCGTTGATCCATCTGCTGGTTGTGCATCACACTCTGCTGCCCTGTGTCTCCAGCTCCCACAATTCCAACATCCGGCATAATTTGGACGTCTCTGGAAGTTCCCTCTTCTATATGGGTACCGTCCTACTCTACCAACATTGTTTCCTCGGAAACCATTATCTTGAAGTTCTTGTTGCTCACCTTTCTGTGCTGAATCCACACTTTTCGCCCTTGGTCTAATGACTGGATTCTGGTCCTGTTTAGTGTACGCTGCACAGACTATTTCCTCACTCATTAGTTTCCCCATTGAACTGTTAGGATGTGCAGTCATATAGTTTTGCCCTAACTGAGACATTGTGTCTATGTCCTTTGGCTTACGTTCCTCGAAGAAAGCCACTAAATTAGTATTGCACTGATGATAACACCTTGTCTCTTAACATTAAATCTACTAATTTATTAAAATCTTTTCCTACCTCTGCCAGCTCCATCCACTTCTTAAATGTATTCTTTACTGTGTTAACAAAATCTGTGAAATCTTGATTTGTCTCTGGCCCTAACTGTCTAAACTTTGTTCTATATCCATGCTCAGTGAGTTGGAACTTAGTCAGCAAACGTTGACGTAAGATAGTGTAGTTGTTCCTTTCTTCTACAGGTAAATTAAACATTGTTTCTAGGGCCTTACCCGTTAAATACTCGCCCAGTCTAATTGCGTACTCGCTTTCTGGGATGCCTAATACCTTCACTGATGCTTCGAATCTCGAAAGATAGGCCTCAAGGCAATCCCGGTCCGTAAAATATGGCAGTTTTAATCTCTGTGACGACTGCGACGGTTTTCTACTTTCCTCAGTTTGACCCTTCGATGCAAATTCTAACTTTTTAATAGCAATTTCCGCTTCCATCTTAATCTTCTCTTTCTCAATTTCCATTCTCATGTGTGTCTCTCTCTCTCTTCCTGTAGACGCTTGGCTTCCATTTCGGCTAGTTTTACTTGTGTCTCTTTCTCTTCCTGTAGACGCTTGTTTTCCATTTCAGCTAACTTTACTTCCTGTAGACGTTTGTTTTCCATCTCAGCTAGTTTTTGTTCTCTCTCAGCTAACTTTTCTTCCTGTAGGCGGTTGGCCTCGAGTTCTGCCTGTCTCTGTTCTCTTTCGGCTTGTCTCAGGTCTCTTTCAATCTGTTGTTGTTCTTTTGTTTCGGCATACTCCTGTAACTCTTTACCCTTCAGGCCTATTCTTTCACCTGCTTCAATATAATCCATTAAAGTAGGCATCTTGTACTTGTGGACACGTTGCTGTGAATCAGCCAACTATAAATGTACAGACTTTGCTGTTAGTCTTTGTGTCACTTCCCTAAGTACACCCGCCCTCCCTGTATACATAAATCCGTAGTGCTACAATATCACTCTGTCCTCACCCAGTCACTCTATAAGCACTAGGTAGTGAGGTGGGAAGTATCACCTATACTCCCTATATCTATGACCAAAAGTTCATGAAGTCCCTGGAAATATTGTTAAACATACATATAAAAACATATACACACAAATGGATGATAACACTAAGTGATGACTATCCAACGCTAGACTTCACAAGCTGAGTACACGGAGACGATGATGACACAGAAATAAACCACAGTAACAACCACAAGCTTGTGTAGAGACACCCACAGTGCGCGTAAAAATAAAAAATATAAATTGACCACGACCACTAGACAGCAGAAATGACGAAAGATCACAATAAAAACATATATCCGAACACAACAAATATTATATGTAAATATAACGAAAAGAAAGAGAGAAAGAAAAAGAATATATACTGAAAATATACACAGATCTGACGTCAGACAACTCGGCTCTAGATATTGGTTAAGACTATTTCAATGCCCCTGCACGATACGTCAACTCATTAACGTTTTTCTTACAAAAATATCGTAAGCACCAGAAAGACAAATAAATTATTGTGCTGTATCCCGACTCTCGAGAAACACCCCAACAAATCCCCTACTCTTGACAAACACTGGACCACATACAAGTAACAGCTTAACAACCGAAAACAATATTTATAAGACAATGAGCAGCAAACAGAATGTCCACATCGTTGGCCGATAAATATGTGCCCACTAATCCGTCGCCAAAAGTTCTTTTTATTCAATGTCTACGACGCTAGATTTCAAACCGACTTCTTGTTTTGTTGCGTGGTTATTGAATTCACAGTGGTGATCAAAAGTTCCAACTGTCGACAAAAGTTGAAGATGATAGTGATATCCGTAACGTTATTGTACTTTCTCTGTACGTGGTAATAATCCAAAGTGTTCTTTCGATTTGTTGTTACTCTCGTTGCGGAGATGGCGCTTCGCTGTATCATATATGTTATAGATTCACCAAAAGAAAAGACCAAAATAATGGCAATAAATGTTCAACGCTTTCACTCTGTACCGCCAGTTCTTTTTGGCAACTGTATGCAACTATGTTCGCGGAGATGCCACGTCATCAATCGTTGACAAAATGTTTGCTGATTATAAGGTAATGCACACAAAGGGCTTTTAACAAAGCCGAACATAAAGTCTAGTTTCACACAAAACCAGCTTGTTTATCCAGTTCCACTATGGAACATCTCAGTAACTTTCCACTGTCCACGGCCTTGACCTTGCCGGACACCTCAATTTCTCTTTATCACTCTCAGTGAAAAATTCCTCCGTAACACAGTTTTCACACAAACACTTGACAGCCCCACCCGGCTGCGGTAGGGGTACTGTTACTATCCCCTTCAGTCAACTGTCCGTCAAATCAGCGACTGCCAATTTTTCTCTGTTTTCCAAACATGTACTTCCCCAGTACCTGGACGCTGGTGTACCCACCCGTCCTATTTACTGCGTCGAATAATCTTGACCAGTCAACTTGCAACAACACAGTGCGATTGCCTCCAGCACACACACACACCTGTCAATATCTTTGATTTTCTTCAATCCTTGGTTCAATCCTGTCAAACACACACACTTTAGGACTGACCGCACTTGTTACAAACACTGTTTTGTCCACTCGACTTTACCTGTGCTGTCCTTGACCAAACACCCCTGCTACTCCAATCGACTCTCCCGGTCGATTTGTCCTGCGTTAATTCTTGGCGTCCCCGCCTCGTCTGTTTATGCGTGCTGACCGCCGTTAATTTACCTGTAGTGGACTTGACGTGAACTGACTGCTCGCCTGTGACCTCCGCCGCGCATTTTCCCCGCGCGCTGACAGTTTTTCTTGGATGTGGCGTCTTATACACACCAAAGAGTTGCTGTTAATTTCTTGACGCAGTACTGTCTAAATTGATGGAACTAAGTCACAGATAATAACTCCTCTCTTTCAGCGAAGAGCCCACAGATATCTCAATATTGCACGGTGTTCCTTGACCGAATGCAGCTGTGGTTTGTAATCCTGTCTTCGCCTACTGGCCATTACTGGATTGAACTTGGAAAACCATGTTGTTGCGCTTAATGAACTGATTCGTACTGATGTAAAATACCGAAGTCCAAGATCGGACAGCCCTCAAAAATCTTCTCTGTCACAAAGTGAATGTTGACTAAGTGACAGATAGAGTGGCTATGGTTGTGTCTAGGGTATGTCCTTGTAACAATATGAGGTTGAACAACAGATTAACCAAGATGCATCACACCCAAACACCAGTCAGTGAACAAGCGTTAATTTGCGCACATAATATTCCTTTAATGATGAATTAACACAGACACATGTAACATATAAATCCAGGAACAGAATTCTCTAAGAATATATCTCCATCCCAATGGAACACGTCGAATAGCACTGCCTCTCAAGGCTACTAAAATATCGTTCCACACGACAGGTATACTAGCCTCTCTCTAGGCCCGACTCAAAGTAACCCACTATGGGTCTCGAATTCCACTCACTATCCCTGGAACCCACAGTGCGGAGTTATCTTCAGAACTCCGTCACAATTCTTCACTTTCTCAGACCACGACCTTCTCCTGGTCCGGTCTAGACTCAACTGTCCCCCGTCAGTCTTTGTCCCTCTCTTCTCAACAATTCCATCCCCCACAATGCCTCACACACAACACACAACCTCACTGCTCCAACTGTCTGCCCCTTCTTGCAGCCCCTCTCCCTTACCGTTTATCTCCTTATATTCTCTTTCCGGTGAATGCCCTTTCACCTCTTGAACTGTTTATATTGTACGGCCACTCACCTTAATGCCACTGAACACAGGGATGTGACACCTTGCTTATGGCCATAGACGTTTTGAATGTGAAGGTGTAAAAAGAATACAGATAGCAAAAGCAAATGCAGCCATAAACATTACAACAGACAGTTCAGCAAAGAACTTAGAAAAAGTGAATATCACAGAGACGAAAACAAGACCAAACACTGCAAATTCAGAACAAACTGAGTTTTACCCATCAGACTATGTACCATATTTTAATAATGTTGTTAACATCACTCAGCCTCATTCTTTATGTAAAGAGGTCAATACTCAACAAGAAGGTGAGGAAATGAACAAAACCTCAAGACTGTCGTTAGGAAAACTAACATTCCATGAAGGTTACATCAATGACACAGTATGCACATGTGTACGCGACACAGGGTCCTGTCTTATCGGTCTTCGGAAGACCCTAGCTGATCCTAAAGACTACCTAGATGAGTACATCTATTGCAGAACTGTTTCAGGGACATAGAGAAATATCCTATGGCATGGGCCAATATAAAATCACCTTTCCTATCAGGCAGAGTAACTGTGCTTTATTAGACAATCCATGCTGTGATTTATTAATTGGAAATGTATTAAATGTGACAGACTACACAGAGTCCAAAACTCACACATGGCAAAAGGTTAACACCACAACAAGCACTGCCTTAACTATCCCACTCATCATACAACAACATGATGAACAGACCAAAGTACCACACCATACCATCTCACAACAAGAAAAAACAGAAACAGGTGTGTATCATCACAATAAGAAAGGTGCAGAAAACAAACAGTTCACAACAGTGAGGGAAGATCACAAATCATCATGGTATTTACTATACCTCCTGTACTCCCTGTTAACTACACACATAACAAAGTGCACACAGTGGATGGTTATACTCGCACTACTCATTGTAAATACAAAACAACTGACTTCACAGACAGTTTCATTCACACATCATCATGAAGCAACACAGATGATATTACTCATGACAAACCAGCAAACTTTGTTGCTTATATCATTACTGTTGAACCAAAGTTTGGTGTTACCACTGCTAAACACTATGTCAACTCAACTCAGACACATACTTATGCTGAACAATGTAAATCTCCAGTCGGTGG
The DNA here is from genome assembly GCA_014155875.1 of Cepaea nemoralis. Classification (NCBI taxonomy): domain Eukaryota; kingdom Metazoa; phylum Mollusca; class Gastropoda; order Stylommatophora; family Helicidae; genus Cepaea; species Cepaea nemoralis. The sequence goes on along the minus strand of JACEFZ010000105.1, from coordinate 221,649 downwards.
AATTACTGACAAAAATCAGCAACAAATTACCCTACATATTTTGGAAAATATACACAAATTGCAGAAAAGCATACAAACATGCACTATTACATTTCAAAACTATACATGGTGTATTATTATTGTTTGAACTATTGAATGTATACACACATGTACGAGTGCAGGTTTGGAGATAGCACTCAAAATGATCTCAACATGAAAATTGAAAATCCCCACCCTTCGGAAAATTTTAACCGTAACCCACTTTATATCCTTAGATTGAGTAACTCCAGAGTTGCCTTGTCTGCTGTACGACTCCAGCGCTATGATACTAGCACACTTCATTGTATAGACCAGCATGAAAGGTACTTCAACGTGAAAGTGTCACCGGCAGAACAATAAGACTCAACATGTGATTTCAGGTATCAAACAGTAAGATATACCCATATTGACTTTGTTTTCAAACGAGTATCTACAGAATCTACCTTTTGAAATCGACGAACAACGACGACAGCTTCACGAGTACAGACATTCATTTCCAGTGATCAGTTTAATGAACCAGATGCCAACCTACAAACTATGCCAAAGACAGTCACAGACAGACGCACCATGGCCACACTCAAAATTAAGGCCACTGAACTTAATTAATTCTTATTTTATACGTGTGAATTCCAGCAATTTTACAGTATTCGTGTGAATTCCAGCTTTTTTACAGAACAGACATACACATTGTCCAAACTGGGTGGAAAGTGTTAATAACTATACAGAAGGAAAGACAATATCAGGATATACAGAAGTCAACAATTATATGAGAAAGAAGAAATACCAAACATTCCAGCACCACAGTGAACATTGAACACGAGTGATGTAATTCCGTGTGCATGGCTTTCACAGGACAAGAACGGTATCCTATGTGTGCATAAGGGCATCGACGATGTATATTTTATTGTATATGTATTAACTGTATGACATTCAATGTCTAATTTTATTATTATAATACTGTGTATTGTTATAATGTGATATGTACATATGAGCGTAAGTATAGTGGCGAATAGAATAGGTGGTAATGCTGAGAATCAACGCCTGGCAATCCCAATGCGCGAATGTTACCACACTTGCTTTCGCGGATGCTGGATAGCCCGACGAATGACGCTTAGCAATAGCGGTACAGAATTAACATCAGAAGATGGTAACAAGAAAGAACATACCAACAGGGTGATGCTAACCAAAGAGATTAATAACAAATCTCCATAACAGTAAACGAGGTGTGCTCACAAAGGGAAACAACTCACGGTCCGACATAAGATGAGGTAAGGGGGACTATAACATACATGGAGTATATTCGAACCATGACCACAACATTGACATAGCGTGCTCATAAAGAATCGAGTAGTGTGCATTAAATAGAGACGAGGGAAACCACGTCTGAATAGAGAGAAAATTTAAGAATGCTGTAAGAGGAAGTTGTAGCCTTATTCGAGACGTAAACCAATGGAGAATCCTTAAACCAGCATAGCTACAATAACTATGAGATGAGAATGCACAGACAATCGATTGAAAAATATGAACAGAATGTAATGTCACGGAGTGGTGGTTGAATAATATAACGAGGTATGACAAGTAGACCCAACCAGAACATTTGTCAGACCACGACAAAACCTTGAGAGAAACCAAAATACTGAAAAAGAGAGAACAATGTTTGAAGTTAATCTCGGAAAAGATCAGAGCAAAAAGGGACGCAAGCGTATACTTATGATCATATAATCCCCTGACAAGGTTAGAAAGATGTACCAAGAGTAACAACAGCAGAATGTGTCACATTTCCAAGAGTAAGTGCCACATTGGTTGTGCGGGGGGAGAATGTCATAGTCTTATATGACATGTGTAAGGAAGAATGTAAGTGCCGGTATGTAAGCGAGAGTCAGTGTAAGCATGACTGAGGTAAAGGGCAGTAAGAGACACCACGGCTTGGCTAGTGGACGGTCAGGCAAGAAGCCCGTGAACCGAGCCACGTGATGTGGGAAGGTCAACGAGGAGAGAAGCAGTGTGTGTGAGGCAGCGAATTAGAGACGGCGTGTGGAGATCTAGAGAACGCTAGAACGATAGAACGATAGTGGTTGTGACGGATATATGGAGATGAACGTTGTGTAGTGATATTCGAGGAATGTACTAACTGTGATATGTGCGGGATGATGTGAAGTTGTGATTGTGAATGATCATGCGGGCGACAGTGTAAAGATCGCCATTGTGAGCTAGCGCGTGGCTGTTGGTGGTGAACGATTGTTTGAGCGTGAAGTGCGACTATGTTGTCAGCCTGTAATATATATTGTAATAAATGATTGTTCAGGAGATAGCTCCTGCCAGTTTCCGATTGCATTCATGTGTTCTTAGTAGATGTGTTGTAGATGTTGTAATTTGCCTGTCCAAGTCCAGCGAGCTAGACAGAGCTACTAAATAGGACTCTGACACTACTCATATGTGGAGACTTCAATGCAAGGAACATAGATTGGGACAGTAGTGGAGAAAACCGACAGGGAATTGCCCTTGCGGATGCCATGGTGGACTCCGATGTGGTCTGCATAAATGATGGTAGGCCGACAAGAATGGCAATGAGGCCTGGCGATGCAGACACAGCTATTGACTTGGCACTTGTCTCCCAGTCATAAGTCCTTGATGTAAAGTGGACTGTTTTGAATGACCGTGGGAGTGATCACATGCCATGCTCAGTTCTGATCTCTAAACCCAGGAAAGTTAATGCTGGGAGAGCGCGCAAGACCTTCCGGTATGAGTGGACCGATTGCCTTCTTGGACGCCTCAGACAAGGGGCATGCAACAGGACTGTTAAAACTCCCTTTTTGCAGCCCCCATGGTGGACCCCAGAAGTAGACCATGCTTGGAAAGCAAAGAGAGCTGCAGTGAAGCAGCTAAAGAAAGTGCGACAGATACTTCGAAGCTCACGAGAGGAAGTGGACACAGCGGAAAACGTCAAGAAAGACAAGGTGGAGGTATTCAAGAGCTGTGCTGCAGATGCCCAAGAGGCAAAATGGGAATGTTTCATGAAGGAGATTGGTGGTGATAAAACACTGCGAAAATTCTGGAAACTGCACAGGCAAATGCAGAGAAAAGATAGGCCTATGACAGTGGGAACAATTTATAGAGATGATGGTATGCGCGTGACAACAGACAAAGGGAAAGGGGAGGCGTTTCTCCAGAGATTTTTAGAGCAGACCATTCATAATGTTGCGGAAACCAGGGATGCAGTTAGAGAGGAGTTATCTGGCACCACGAAGAATATGCAGTATGAAGACATCATACGGGTGGAAGATATTAAACACATTTTGAAAAAGGCAAAAGACACGGCACCAGGGCCCGATGGGGTCAGGTATGGCCGCATGAAGGGTTTGAGCGATGCAGACCTGGAGGAGATGACCGACTGCTTTAACCAGAGAATTAGGACAGCATCAGTACCGCAGGATTGGTTGCACAGCTATCTCATCCCTCTCCCAAAAACCATTCAAGTATCAGTCAAAGCTTAGCGGCTTCAGGATCATCACCCTTTAAAATACATTTGGGAAGGTTTTAGAGAAGATAGTCACTGTTAAGCTGCAGGACTTTTTGGAAAGGGGGAAGCTTCTTACAAGAGACCTGGGGAGCTACAGGCCAGGAAAAGATACCTGGTCAAATGCAGCCACTTTTGCCTTTGATGTTTATGAGGGGTTCCAGAGTAGACAGGAAACGATGGCGGTAGCGCTTGATCTTGAGGATGCGTACAATAGAGTTCGATATGATATTTTGATGACCGCACTGATGGAGAAGGGGGTCAATCCCTGGTTGGTGAACTGGATAGCAGCCGACCTGCACTCTCGTCGGGTTGCTCTCCGTCTGGGTGCATGGACCTCAGAGCCACATATGTTAACCCCGGGACTGCCACAGGGATCTGTAGTCTCACCGGCGCTCTTTAATGTGTATACGAGCAAGATTCCAAACCTAGAAGCACCAGGGGTATATAAGAATACTAACATTTGCAGATGATATTCTTGCATATAGGCAGGGAAGAGATAGGGAGCAAACAGCCCAGGAGTTACAGACGACAGTAGATAAAGTGATTGACTGGTGCACAGAAATGAGTGCTTTCATCCACCCGGATAAAGCGGCTGTTTTGTGGTGCTCTCTGGACAACAGGATTGTAAGAGCTGATGTCCCAAGCCTCGCGATAGATGGTAGAAATGTCAGCAGAGAGAACAAATTGAAGTATCTGGGGATCACATTTGACAGGAGCCTATCCTTCAAGGACCATGTGGAGACGGTTGTGACAAGATCTCAAAAGGGACTCAGTGCACTTAAAACTATGGCTGCAATGGACACAAAGCAGAGAATGCTTTTCACACTATACCAGCACTTGATCCTCTTAGTAATTGATTATGGATTAGGTCTGCTCACTGTCTCAGAGAGTCAGCTGGTGAAGTTAGAGCGCATACAGAACGAAGCTATGCGGGTCATTCTGGGATGCACTAGAGACACCCCAGTAGTGTGTATGCGTTACATCCTTGGTCTACCGACTGTTGCTGGTAGGCTCAAGGTGATGCAGGCGAAGGCATACCTCAGAGTAGCTGCAAACACAGACCAACCACTGCATGAGGCGCTGGACGCAGTTAAGGGTTAGCGACTGATAAGAGGGAAATCATCGATGGCTCAGGCGGAGGATACGGTCAGACAGGTGTGCCCCTTGGAGAACATTAGGCGTGGAGAGGAGTGGGTCAGAGTTCCAGTGGAGCAGTCAGACTTGTGCAGAGTTATAATCACATTAAGCCGGGAGTGACAGGGAGTGGCCAGCAGTGGCAACGGAAGTAGGAAATCCAGCAACTAATTCAGGACAATGCTCACTCGGGTGATGTGATTATCTACACAGATGGTTCGGTGTCAAGAGGTGAGAGAAGTGGCTGGGGGTTCATAGCCAAAGCTAATGGTCGAGTGTTTCGGGGCAGGAGAGCCTGGCATATGATACCACAACATCCAGCTTAAGAATGGAGGTGGAGGCAGTCACTGCGGCTCTCCGCTGGATGGAGAATACGACACACACACACCACACTCACACACACATCGTGATTGTAACTGACTCAGAAAGCATACTGACTAGGGTGAGGACGGGCAGGCTTCGTGCGGAGTGGCTTGCTTCGCTTCGGAGGTCACGGGTGACAAGCATCGCCTGGATCTTTTCTCCGGGGCATGCAGGTGTGCTGGGAAATGAATAGGCGGACACATTGGCTGGCTCTGCAGAACTTGATGGAGTATTGATACATGACAAGGCAGATGTGGTTGCGGCCTTGTGAGAGCATGTGCACACCTCGGAGGAGCAAATGGATTACCATGGTCTGGCAAGAATGAGACAACGAGGAGTGACGAGGGGATCTGACCGACGCTCAACGCTCAGAGGAAAGGCGAGACGGACATATAATCAGATTGCTACTGGTACTATTAGTGTTGGAACTCTTCGCTGGCTACTGAGGATGGGGACGGAGCACTTATGGGAATGCCCCGAATGCTGTGATGTCGATTCCTAAATTAATTAATCAATCAATCAAATGCAGAAAAGCCCCATAACATTTTGTGGCGCGCGTAGAGAATATGCTAGCTCCATAATATCTTAATTACCTTAATTTTATAAGCCAATGGTAGATGCTTAGTGGCATGGTTTGTGAGATTAATTGTTCGAAAATCTTCGCATTCAATTGCTCCTCGTCTTTTTGGTATAGAAATAAGGGAGACTTTATAAGCAAACGTTTGAAATAGTATGTCCCACAAAGAATGCCTTCATTCACGATCAATTATTTTGAAAACTGTCTGTTGCATCGTTATGAAATTTTTCCAGCCGTCTTATATTTACCCACACCCAAGGAATATGTCTTTGATAGGTCCAAAAACAACTTAAATCATCGAAAGCTGCGACATTTCTTTGATGTTTTGCTGAACAACTAGTGATTTCTCGCTAACAAATTTATGTTTACAGTAATGGAAGACCCGCCAATTCAGATGACATACAAGGCGTATCCGGATTCGTATGGGAGTGGGTGCAATGAAAGAACTAGCTTAAAAATCGACAGGGTCGGCTGCATTGCACCGGGTTTTTATCCCATATGGCTCAGTTTCTTTCCGCAGATCGGAAAGCGTCGCACAAAGCGCGAACTCCGTACCTCCAGCGACAACCCTCGGGAGTCTCCGAAAATATGCACCCGTGAAATGAAGGACGCGGCCCGGAATCGAACATACAACCTTCTGAGCCCGAGTCAGACGGCTTGACCACATCACCACGGAGAATCCAGAGAGGGGTGTAATGCGTAGTATTAGTAAAGACGGAGAATTTACAGAGGCACGGGGTAAATAATTTCTAAATTAACAGGAAAGTAGAAGGAATATATTTCTTACCTTATTTTTCATTTCCTTCTTGTTTCTTCAGCTGCTGGTTAATAAAGTGTACACAAGTATTCATGTTAGCTTTTTATATTGAGTTCGTGAAAGCTTCCAAATAGCTGTGCATTAATGTGCGTATGGAGTGACCAGAAATGATACCGCAATTTAGTCATCATGTTTCCATTTTTAAGGATCTGTTCAGCTGTCTGTGTAGTTTGTTCACACGTACACATGGGTGACAGACTGGCTTTGAGTCTTCCTGAAAGACTGTCTACTCTGCTGTTTACCGTTCAGAGACGGAACATGATTACCTGTTTTGCACTATGAAAATAGTTGTCAGTGTCTCTGTAGTGGGCTTTCTTCTAAACGACCAAGATGTTGGTCCTCTTTTCATTGAAGTTTATAGATTGTTTCGTATGCACGTGTGTTGTCCCCTAATTTGACAACGTGTTTGCTCTCACGTTTCTAGTTATGCAACAATATGTCAGTTTCCACCGCAATATTATTCTTCTGTTGGTATTCAATGCGTTTAGTGTGTGTGTGTGTGTGTGTGTGTGTGTGTGTGTGTGTGTGTGTGTGTGTGTGTGTGTGTGTTTTCAACACAGATGTTTGTCACAGCTGAGGGCTTGCGGAATTGAAAATTCATCACTGTGGAATACAAACTGCTGCTATTGACATTATGCTGATGCTGTAATGTTTAGGGCCTGCAATTCGTCTGAATAGTTGGAGCAAAATATCCCAGTAAGTGTGTACGTAGATTAAGGTCTGCGATCTGCTCAGACCTTAATCTGTGTCGGACGATTACAGTAGGTTGATGATTGCTCTCGGTTGCATAAAATTCAATCCATCCTTTCTCCAATAGTCCTCTTCCTCTTTCAACACATGGTCATCACATTTTTTCCCAGTAACTTTTATCAATATTTAATAGCGCGGACTGGTTGACAGACAGACAGACAGACAGACAGACAGACAGACAGAGAGACAGACAGAAAGGTAGGTAGGTAGGTAGAAAGGTAGGTGGATGGGTGGGTGGGTGGATGGATGGCTGGCTGGATGGCTGGGTAGCTGGCTGGCTGGCTGGCTGGGTAGGTAGATAGGTAGGTAGCTAGCTAGCTAGATAGATAGATAGATAGATAGATAGATAGATAGATAGATAGATAGATAGATAGATAAGATAGATAGAACAGACTTTATTTTCAAAGGGTAACAAATTGGGCACGCAGGCCCGTCTTACATTCGGCCCTTCCAATCACTCATCTTTCTTTCATCAACAGTGCATAGGAAAAAAAACATTGTCACATGAATTTTGTAAACATAAACAATGCATATTACTATGTTATGAGACACATCCACCACCCACCCACACACACACACCCACACATCCCCCATTCACTCCAACTCCCCCACCCAACCACACACACACACATACAATACATTCCCCCACCCATCCACCACATCCCTACACCTAAACATCTCCCCACCCACACACACCTCTCACCCACCACACATCCCATCCACCCACACCCCAAGCACACATACATTCAATAACCCACACATCCCCCACCTACACACATCTCCCCACCCACTCACATATCCTCTACCCGTCCCATTTCCCACCAACAATCACTCACCCAATATCCTCCTCCACCCACAAACCTCCAACCACCCAACCAAACACACATTCCTCAGCCACACACACATCTCTCCGTCAACTCACATATTCCCCACCTACCCACACACAAATTCCGCACTCACCCACATAATCTCCCATCTCCCCCAGCCCACTCACAGATCCCGAGCCCACACCTACAAACATCCCCCACCATCTCCTAACCTGCACACACTCACCCACCCACATATCCTCTACCCACCCACACATCCTCTACCCACCCATCCCCCAACCAAACATCCCTTAACCACACACCCTTACTCATATACAATCACCCACCCACACATCCTCTACCCAACCACACATCCTCCACCCAACCACACATCCTTCATCCACCCATTCCCCCAGCCACACATCCCTTAACCACACATCCCTACCCATATACACACACATCCCCACCCACGCACAATCTCCCCACCCATACAAACATCCCTCACACACATCCCCACCCACCAACACATTCCCCATGCACAAACACACACCTCCCATCCACGCACACACAACCCATACATTCATCCCCTCACACATCCCTAGACACACGTACTTATCCCTCAACCACTAACACCCACACATCCCTTACCCACTCATCAACACATACATCTCCTATCTACCAACCCACACTCACACATCCCAACCACCCATCTAAGCACACATCCCCCACCCTCACACACATCCTTCACCCACCCACAAACCCAACCACACCTTCACCCACCCACGCAAACATCATTTATCCACACCCAGCTCCCCTCCCACACAATACCACACACACACACATCCCAAAGACACATCCCTCACCCACACACACATCTATCCACACATCTCCTACCCATCCACATATCCCCCATCTACAATCACCCTCACTACCAACACATACATCCTCCATCCAGCCACACACACCCCCACCCAGCCAGACATATCCCCCACCCACACACACATCTCCAAATCCATCACCCACACCCATCACGCACCCCTCCCCCAACACACACACATCCCCCACACACATTCACCCACACATCTCTCACCCACACACACCCCCCACCCATACACCCAAACATCCCACACCCATACACATCCCTCACCCACACATACATCCCCAAACCCACAACCACCCCCACCTGCACACATCTCCCACCCACCACATATCCCCACACCCACATCTCCCCACCCACACATATACCCCCACCCATCCCATAACCCACCATCAATCATCCACCAACATATCCTCCTCCACCCACTCACCCACAATCACCTAGACAAACACACATCCCCACCCACAAACACATCTCCCCATACACCCATACATCTCGCACGCACCCACACACAAATCCCCCACCCACCCACACACAAATCCCCCACCCACCCACACAAACCCACCCCGCCCACCAACACATCCTGAGCCCACTAACACACATCACGAATCCACCCACACACACATCCCCCGATCCCCCAACCTACTATTATGTCGTGTTGTTTTGTGTTCGTTAACTTTTTCGCTTAGGGGATGGATTTATTCATCTCTTGCGTGTAATTGGTGTGCCAGGATGTAAAACCAGGAGTTTCTACTCAAGATCTGCGCGGGTGCTACGGAGTTCGTGCATCGAGCGAAGCCATCCTTGAGTGAATTTTCAGCAGCGTGTGTGGTTCTATATGTGTTTACGTTTTTTCAACATGGCGGAAGAACGTGTTTTTTTCCGAGCGGTCAGCAGTCAACATAACGAAGCGGCGTGGTAGCCGCGCAGGGACAAAGAAGCAAGGTAAGCGCGGTGGTTTGAGACGTTTTAGACTCAAGTGTCACCGTCTAGGACTCAGGATCATCCGTATTCTATATTGGAACTGTGCCAGTGTAAAACAACGGGGCTCTATTTTAGAAACCCTAGTTTACAGGAACGACATTGTAGCACTCCAGGAGACGAGACTGGGCGATCAGCTACTCCAAATTGCCGGCTTCAAATGTTTCTAAAACAGACGACATCTGGGAACGGCGATTCTCGTTCGCGACAGCATGGTGGCGTCAGAGCTAGACATGTCCAGTTGGGACAGTGACGATATACAAATACAGGCGTTGAGAGTTCATTCCAGTATACCATTCGTGTTGGTTAATGTTTATGCCCGCAATGCGAGTATGGACGCCCAGAAGTGGCAGTGCTTAAGTGGCATATTAGGCCACGAGAGAAATGTTATTTTCTGTGGTGACTTCAACGGTAAAGGCAGATCATGGGGAAACACTTCCTCCAATACACAAGGGGAGGAGCTAGAGACTGCACTGGAAACCATCGACCTGGTTTGTATCAACAGTGGCTGTGTCACCAGGACAGCAAGCCGTCCAGGCGATGAGGACAGTGCTATTGATCTGGCGCTAGTTTCACCTTCACTCACTACAGTGTGTAGATGGGGTGTCCTATGACACTATGGCAGCGACCACCACCCTTGCAGCATATTGGTGGAGAAAGGCAGAACCAGGCAGCACAAGCTAAAGGTAAAGACGTTCCAGTATGACAGTACAGGGCAAGATGTGGTGAGTAAAATAAGACGTGACAAGCGCAGAACGTTTCAGGGCAGGAAAAAAAGCTGGGAGCAGCCACCGTGGTGGAGTTTCGAGGTGGAGAAGGCTTGGGTGGATAAGCGTAGTGCTGTAAGGAGATGGCAAAATGCCAAGAAGAACAGAGCTGGTCATCCTAGTCCCTGCTTGCACTTAGAAAGAGAGATGCACACAAAAGTAAGCTATTTCAAAAAACTGGTCAAGGTGGTTAAAAGCGAAAAATGGGCAGAGGTGTGTCAAAGAGTAAGCACAGACAAGTCACTGAAATTGTTCTGGCGACTACATAAAAGCATGAGTGGTGTAGTCAAGAATAAGAGCATTTCAGACTTCCAAGGTGCTGACCTCACCTGGCAGAGGACTGACGAGGACAAGGGCAAAGCCCTCTTTGAACGCTACCTTGAGCAGGGCAACCAGACAGACATGGGAGGCCGAAATCTGGCCAAGGAGGTCACCTCAGACAGATGCAAGGCCCAGAACACTTCGGAGGAAGACACAGTGACAGTGAAAGAAATCAAGGCTGTGCTTCGACGATCAAATAACAGTGCTCCAGGTCCTGATGGCATAAGATACAACGACATAAATAGGTGTACCGACAATGAGCTAGAGAAACTAGCAGACATGTACAACAACAGTATAGGGAGTGCTAGCATCAAGGAGGAATGGTTACACAGCTATCTGATTCCCTTGCCGAAGCCTGACAAAGACCACAAACAAATTCAGGGATATCGAATTATAACCATGCAGAATACAATAGGCAAGCTGCTGGAGAAGGTAATTGCCAGGAAAATATCAAGCCAACTAGAGAGGCAAGGTGTTTTCCCACCTACCCTGGGTGGGTACCGTCCAAAAAGAGAAACCTGGACCAATGCAGCAGTCTTTGCCCATGATGTCTATGAAGGTTTCCACTCAGGCACTGAAACCGTTGCTGCAGCGATTGATCTTGAGGACGCATACAACAGAGTACCACTGGATTTTTTAATGTTTCAGCTTCTTGAACTAAACGTAAGTCCATTCCTCCTTAGTTGGATCGCTGCAGCCCTCTACCAACGGAAAGTAGTTTTTAGATGTGGCAGTTGGACTTCGGAACCAACAACAATATATCCTGGCCTACCACAGGGATCACCATTATCTCCGGTACTGTTCAACGCCTACACAGTGAGAATCACCAGTGAGCAGATCACTGGACCTGGCAGGACATTGTCGTATGCCGATGATGTTTTAGTGTATCGTCAGGGTAAGGATAGAGAGGAGGTTGCTGTGGAACTACAAACCGAACTCAATCGCATAAGTACTTGGTGTGATGAAGCTGGGGCAATGGTCAACCCAACAAAGGCAACAGTGACTTGGTTCTCGTTGAATAATCATATTGTCAACAATCCCAACACCAACTGTAATGCTGTGTTCAGAGACGGTGGAAAGAACGCAGGCAATGAATTACCTGGGGATACGGTTTGATCGAAGCCTTGCTTATAATGTGCACATAGACCAGGTGATAACAAAGGCCAAGCGGGGTTTGGCAGCGATGCGGGTGATGGCGGCAGCAAACTGTGAGCAGCGCCATCTATGTCTTCTGTACGAGGGGCTGGTCATGTCTGTTTTGGAGTATGCAATGGCAATCCTGACTCTCAGCCATAAGCAGATAGAAAGGATGGAAAGGATACAGAATGAAGCTATGCGCATTATTCTTGGATGTACAAGAGATACAGCATGCAGGGCGATGCGCTACCTTCTTGATTTTCCAACCATTGAAGAGAGAATACAAGTTTGCAGGGCACGCGCCTACCTCAGAATTAACGCAAACACACAACATCCACTGCATAGTGAAATTAGGAAGGTGAAGGGCAGCAGGTTAAAAAGAGGACGGTCGTGGATGGGTCAAGCCGAAGACATTCTTCAACAGGTGTGTTCACTTGAGGACTTAGAACCTGGCGAGGAGTGGGTGCAAGTGCCAACAGACTTCTGCACATCCTTTTCAGTTTGCATCCAACTAGATAGAAAATGCAGACAAGAAAATCCGGCTGCTGTTGAGGCTGAAGTACAAGCAGTTGATTTTCGAGAATTCGCTAGACGGTGACGCGGTCATCTACACAGATGGGTCGGTCGTCCGACATGTGAGAAGCTCATGGGCCTTTACAGCTCGGGCCGGAGGGAGAATTGTGAAGGAGGACTCTGGTGCTTTCACTGAAACCACAAGTAGCCTGACCATGGAAGTCATGGCAGTAAGTAAAGCAATAACATGGCTCGAGACACAGACATTCACTAGGGCTTGTTTCCTTAGCGACTCAATGAACATGATCAAGAGGATAGAGGAGGGGTCGATCCGAAGAGAATGGCTGCTGCCTCTGAAGCGGTCTCGGCTGGCAAAGATTAGTTTCATCTTCGTGCCAGGTCATGCGGGAGTACAAGGAAATGAGCGGGCTGACAAGCTCGCAGGTGAGGCTACTGTGGAGGGCGGACGCGCCATGGACCAGGCTGACATTCTGAATGCTCTACGAGAAGTGAGACTTTTGCGAGAACCAAGTGATGACTGTGAATCTACAACAATGGCCAGACTGCAGGAGCAGCAAATTAAAAGAGGGGTGGCCAAACAAGAACACTACGCAGGAAGCCAAAGAAGATTGATAAACCAACACAGAACTGGCGTCGTTAGCCGCTACACGCTGCGGGATTTGCTGAGGAGGGGATCCGAGCACTTATGGACTGAATGGTTCGATGTGCGACGAGGATGATCTGTCGACTAACTAACTAACTAACTAACTTAAAAATTAGGGATGCAATTCAACTTTCTCTCTCTCTCTCTCTCTCTCTCTCTCTCTCTCTCTCTCTCTCTCTCTCTCTCTCTCTCTCTCTCTCTCTCTCTCTCTCTCTCTCTCTCTCTCTCTCACTAACGCTCTCACTCACATTACAGTAATGTTATATTATACATGATAAAATAAAGTGTCATACATACAAAATGATATTGTGAAATATGAAAATACACCAAAAATATGCAATGGCATGTTACAGGACATGCGAGCACTGAAGTCTGTCTGTCTGTTGTCTCTAACACTCTCTCTCTCTCTCTCTCTCTCTCTCTCTCTCTCTCTCTCTCTCTCTCTCTCTCTCTCTCTCTTACACAGGCACACACACATTCCCCCCCCCACACACACACACATATCCCTCACATACACACCCATACATACACCCTCACATCTAGACACATACATGATGCCTCACATGATCACTGAAACTAATAAGAAAAAACTCCCACACTTTACACACAATTGAGACACTGACGATTGTCATGAGAATTCTCTCTCTCTCTCTCTCTCTCTCTCTCTCTCTCTCTCTCTCTCTCTCTCTCTCTCTCTCTCACTAATTCTCTCACTCACATCACAGTAATGTTATATTATACATGATAAAATCAAGTGGCATACAAAATGATAAGATGGATGAGAATTTAAAAAGAAAACAAAATATGGAATGGCATGTTACAGGACAATCAGGTGGCATTAAACGATAACTCGTAATATGAAAGATGAGAATACATAAAAAATATGGAATAGCATGTTACATGACATGCGTGGGCTCAACACATCTCTCTCTCTCTCTCTCTCTCTCTCTCTCTCTCTCTCTCTCTCTCTCTCTCTCTCTCTCTCTCTTTACATACACACACTCTCACACTCATTCACTCTCTCTCTCTCTCTCTCTCTCTCTCTCTCTCTCTCTCTCTCTCTCTCTCTCTCACTTACACTCACTAACTCTATCACTTGCTTTACAGTAATTTACATGAATTGATTGCATGTTAAAATCAAGTGCATCAAAATGATAATATGAAAAAAAAAATGAGAATACACAAAACATATGGATCAGCATGTTAGATGACATGTGTGCGCTCAACTCTCTATCTCTCTCTCTCTCTCTCTCTCTCTCTCTCTCTCTCTCTCTCTCTCTCTTCTCTCTCACACACATGTACATACACACACCCACACACAGCATACCCACGCAATACACACACCTGCACACATCCATATACTTACTCACACGTACTCACACAACACCCGAATATACACTCCCTCGCATACACTGCATGCATGCACACTTACACATACAAAGATATACAATACATACACGAGCACACACACACACTCATCCATACACACATACACACACGCACATGCATATAAACGCATATAAACACATGAACACACACCTTAACACACGTACAGACATACACACAGAGTCACACACATATACACACATGTACACACATATACACCCATACACACATCCAGACATGCACACACATACATCACACCTTTCATGCACTCTCTCATTCACACACGCTCTCTCTTTTAGACACTCACTCGCTCCCACACTCACTCATTCGCGCACATACACGCATACCCACAAATTCTCTCTCACTCACTCACGCTCCCTTACTCACTCATTTACTCGATTACTCTCTAACTCACACTCACTCACTAACTTTCACACTCTATCACACAGACAGGCAGACACACAACACACCCACTCTTTCAGATTCACTCATTCTCTAACTAAATCTCTCACACATATGTCCACACACTCACTCACTTTTACACTCATTCAGGCACACGCGCATGCATACTCTCTCACTCTCACTCATGCTAATTCTTCCACTCACACTCTTTCTCACTCACTCTCTCACCCACTGTCTCGTTCACACACATACAGTGAAGAATGATAGTGGAAAAATGATACTAGTAGGTGACTTATGGAGGCATATAGTCTGTATGAAGTAAGTATTGAAAGAGTTTTCGGTTGAATGTGTAGGGACTCATTGGTGTTTTCAGTTCTGGTGGAAAGCTATTCCACAAGTGAGCACCAGAATATGCGAAACAAGTTTTGTATAAGTCCAATCTAGGCTTAGGAAGCTGTAATAAATTTAAGCGCTTACTGTTCATTGCATTAGATTGAATTAACGGTAGAAGATACTCTGGGGTATTTTCAGATATAATTTTATTCACTAATTTGGCTTTGTTAAAAAGGAAGCGCTTTTGAAGTGGTAGAAGTCTTAGATGGCTGTATAATTTATTACTTTCAACGTTCTTTATGCTAGAAACTAGACGTATAGCGCGGTTTGAAGCGAACACAATCGTTTCATATTAGATTTAGGGCAGACATCCCAGACTGTGGAACAATAATCGAGAGGTGATTGGATATAGGATGCATAGAATATTTTACGTGTGCTTTCATCCAAAAAGTGTTGAATTTTAGCAAGTTGGTAAACTTTTTGTGCTATTCTCTTGGTAAGGGCGTGAACATGAGGGCTCCAGTTCAAATGTCTGTCAATTAAAAGACCTAATGTTTTATGTTCATTTACATTAATTATAGGTAACGTGTCCATGTGGAGCTCGAGCGGTGTCCCAGTTATGGATAGGGTCTGTAGTTTTTGTCTGGTCGTTATTAGCATGGATTTGGTTTTGTCGATGTTAATTAACATACGATTTTCATTGCTCCATCTACTAAGGTTGTCAAGATCGTTTTGTAAAGAGCTCTCTAAGTCACAAAGGCTCTCTTGACTTGTGTAAATAGTGCAGTCGTCCGCAAATAGATCACACGAAGTATTGAGGTATAAAGGAATATCGTTAATATACACTGCAAAAAGCAGCGGACCTAGTATTGAGCCCTGAGGCACCCCAAAATTAAGTTGTGTGGGTCTTGATAGACAGTTATTGAAGGACACTACTTGTTGTCTGTCTGATAAAAATGACGTAATTAGGTTCACCATATTGGTGCTAGTCTTCATGTGTTTTAATTTTCTAATTAAAATATCATGATCTACCATATCAAAGGCCTTTTTAAAGTCTACAAATACTGCTCCACAAATGTTGCCATTGTTGATACAAAGATGCCAGTTATCGGTCATTTTTGTAAGGGCACTATGGCAAGAATATTTAGGTCGAAACCCAGATTGACTGTTAATTATTAGATCGTTGTTAATTAAATGATGTAGTGTTATTTTATGCATGTGTTTTTCTAATGGCTTTGATAGCGACGATAGTAATGAAATAGGTCTATAATTACCCAAGACGCTAATATCAGTTGAGCCATTTTTAAGTAGAGGATACACTTTAGCAATCGATCAAGCCTCACGCCAAGATATGTCATTGACTGGATTCTACTCAAAATGTTCCCATCCAATATTACTGCCGGCAGGTCTGTGTTCACAATATGGTTGTTTAGGGAGAACCATGTAACCGATCCCTTTGCAGGGTTGACAAGAGCATCGGCATCAGAACACCATGAGGAAATTCGATATAGTTCGCCCTGCATATCATTGGCAACCGCCTGTCTATCTCGACCCTGTCGATACACGAGAATGTCGTCAGCAAATGACAGAGTCTAACCCCTCCCGTCCAACTGTTGTTCAGTGATCGGCACCGTATACACGTAGAATAGTACTGGTGACAGTGGTGAACCCTGCGGCAATCCTGGACATATCGTTATCGGCTCAGAAGACCAACTCCCGCATCTTAGCACAGCCTTCCTTTGGAGCAGAACTGCAGCTATCTATCGTACAAGGTGAGGGTGCACTTTCAGTCTGAGGATGGTTTGCATCAAGTGCTCGAAGGATACTCTATTGTTTGCGTTCTCTAAGTCTATGGCGGCCGCACATGTCTCTTCTCTGACCTGAAATCCTTCGTAAACATCTTGAGCAAAAACCGCCTCATTTAGCCATGAATCTTGTTACGTCTGTATCCTCCAAGTGTGGGCGGGAAGCAGCCGAGTTGTTCTAAGTCACAAGCAATTCTGTGTGCTACAGTTTTCTCCAGTAGCTTGCCAGCAGTGTTCTGCATCGTAATGATTCTGTATTCTGTGAGAAATATATTTAAAGATCTAACCAATTTTAACCCTGGAATAATCTTATACCAGGATTCTAGACCAAAATTGTCGAAATTGCCCTTTTTGCATTTGGCTGAAGAAAATCACACTATTATTGAAGAGCTGTACATAAAATTGCCTTTTATAGATTGAAAGGAAGAAGAATGATTGAAAGAAAATGGACTGTCCTAAGATACAGAGCAGTTCTGGCAAGGAGTCATGAAACATCCCCAATTTAAAGAGTTTGCTTTTTTTGCTCTTACTTGCTTAATAACGCCCATTAGCAATGCTCTAGTGGAGAGAATGTTCTCTATTTTAACATGAATAAAACCAAAGCAAGGAATTGATTTCAGCTGTCTCTCTTAGACGCGATTATTTGAATTTTAGCAGAACTATTATCTTCAAACTTGCTGTAAGGAATTTATTCCGTCATCCAAAATGTTGAATGGTTTCAAAGCTGAAATTTTATATTCTAAGAAATACTGTACTGAATTTCTCAACAATGAAGAGGAATACTTATTTGAAGAAGAGGTTTTCATCTCATCTTATCTCATTTCATCATCTCATCTCACCATGTTCCTCTTGTACCTTGCGGTGTCGAGGTGAAGTATAAACATCGTGAGAGTGCCCGATTATGGGCTTCATATATCGATATTCCCATGGATTCTGCTATTCCCTCCTTCCAACGTTTACGAGGTCGGCCTCTTCCTGTGTTTCCATATGGTCTGTAAATCATTGTTTGTTGTGGTGTGCTGTTGAATGGTAACCTACTTGCACGGCAAACCATTTGACTTGCTGCTTTCTAATAAAATCTAGTGCTGCTATAACCCCCACTTTAGTCCTGATTTCTTCATTTCTATTCTTATCTCTTCTTGATACGTTGAGTATTCTTCTCAGGAATCTCATTTCTGTTGTCGTGATGTTTCTTTTCTTTTTTTATGTCATTGTCCAGGTTTGGCATCGGTAGCATAGAGTTGGTAAGAATATTGCATTGTAAAGTGCTTTCTTAGTAGTTATTGATACATGTTTGAATAGGTTTTCATGTTGCTTGCTTGCTTGCGTTCGCTGGCTGTGAACTCCAGCCTGAAGTCCTGTATGTCGGATGAAACCATCCTGTTGTCCAACATCAGTGTGATGTCATACAGGACTGAGGTTTGCGTGAGTATCCGTTGTCCCATGTCTGGCTTATTAGTTAGTTAGTTAGTTAGTCGTGGTTCCAACTTCACGACAACGGGTTGTCCCCATATTGCTCCGTTCCTGTGCCAGTGAATATCACACAAAATGCTCCTCACTGCCAAAAGTGAACAATGGAATAGACAGGAGTATCGGCAAGCCAACAGCCCGCACAGGTACACTGTGTATAATGCCGCCGCCAGAATGTCTGGTTATTGGTGTGCAGACTGGTGGTTCTTCGCCGTGCAGGTAGATACTCTCCGACTTCGGAGGAAAGATTTTCATGTGATGTAAATATATTTTTAATAGATATGTTTATTTGGTAATGTTTGACATTTTGGCGCTTATTTGGCTTGGCTTTATTTGATCTGGCAGCCCTGATGTGGACGCCCCTAGTGGAATGCCATTGTCTGCACCGTTCAACACAGCAGTTGACTGTAAAGGATACACACATTACGCATTTGTGTGCGTGTCAGCTTCGATTCCATGTTTCTTTTTGTTGCAAATGTAAACATATACTCTGTTTATGTTGGACACGTTTAATGCTAAAATCTTGTTGCATAAAATTGCGCTCACGAAATTCACTTACATGGACTATATCACAAGGTTAGGGTAAGCATACATATTGTATATTTCATGTTTAGCATGTACTGCCCTCTACATTACGATATTTGCTGCGTGAGTCAAAGCATCTAGTTCTACCGGTTTACCTGCGATGTTATGATGTCAATCTGTGAATCAATCAGGCAATTACTAATTTATGTTTGATGTAATCATAATTATCGTCTTACAGTTTACTAGCAGTTAACGTGACTAACTGTTTTACCTTTACAGTTTACTGTTAATTGCTACATATGTCCTTATTCCCGTGTTTGACTTCAGGACTCCACAGTATGTATCGCTACATTTTCCTCTCTCACTATGCCCACTCTATTCAGCCGTAACATTATTCACATGTTTGTTTCCGTTTGTTACTAGTGATTGGTCCTAGTTTGTTTCTTCTCTTCTTCATATAGTCCATGTGGCGTTGGTGATAATGTCTGTCCATAACCTTCTGTCTCTTGTACTGAGAATAATTTCTGATACCGGCATACCTGTATGTCATGCTGTCAAATTGTCCAGCATTATCTCTCTTGGTCTTAATATGTCAGAACTGTAGCAACTCACAATGAACAATGGAGATATGTGAGAACTGTAACAACTCACAATGAACAATAGATATATATGAGAACTGTACCAACTCAAAATAAACAAAGGAAATATGTGGAAAACTGTAACAACTCACAATGTACAAGGGAGGTATGTGAGAACTGTAACAACCTCTCTCTCTCTCTCTCTCTCTCTCTCTCTCTCTCTCTCTCTCTCTCTCTCTCTCTCTCTCTCTCTCTCTCTCTCTCTCTCTCTCTCTCTCTCTCTCTGTCTCTCTCTCATTTCCCTTTTCAGCCTTCCCGTTGTGATGATATACTCCAGCGTTCACTCCAGCTCAAAACATGCCCACAAATTGTGGCACGACCTCTGCTGATGCCAGTAACCAGTTCTCTTTGTCATTCCGTCTGCTGATGCCAGTAACCAGTTCTCTTTGTCATTCCTCTGCTGATGCCAGTAACCAGTTCTCTTTGTCATTCCTCTGCTGATGCCAGTAACCAGTTCTCTTTGTCATTCCTCTGCTGATGCCAGTAACCAGTTCTCTTTGTCATTCCTCTGCTGATGCCAGTAACCAGTTCTCTTTGTCATTCCTCTGCTGATGCCAGTAACCAGTTCTCTTTGTCATTCCGTTTCTTTAAAGATATCGTCATTGGTTTTTCTACCCATCCATGGTGCTCTTAGCATTCTTCTATAAAACCACATCCCCGCAGCTTGCACATAATTAGTGTCCATGATTTGCTTCCGTACATTATACACACATAATTACTAACTGGTCTGCTAACTGTCCATGATTTGCTTCCGTACATTATACACACATAATTACTAACTGGTCTAATAACTGTCCATGATTTGCTTCCGTGCATTATACACACATAATTACTAACTGGTCTGATAACTGTCCATGATTTGCTTCCGTACATTATACACACATAATTACTAACTGGTCTGATAACTGTCCATGATTTGCTTCCGTGCATTATACACACATAATTACTAACTGGTCTGCTAACTGTCCATGATTTGATTCCGTACATTATACACACATAATTACTAACTGGTCTGATAACTGTCCATGATTTGCTTCCGTGCATTATACACACATAATTACTAACTGGTCTGCTAACTGTCCATGATTTGCTTCCGTACATTATACACACATAATTACTAACTGGTCTGCTAACTGTCCGTGATTTGCTTCCGTACATTATACTTGGGCCAATTTAGTTCTTACTCTTTTCATCACCTCGACTGACAAAGTTGAGTTGAGTTGAGTTAAGAACCGACATCACTGCACTCAGGACATTTCCATACGTGCTCCGTCCCCTCGTTCAACAGCCAGAGAAGAGTCATAATACTAATCGTTGCCACCGCTATCTGATTAAAAGTTCTCCTGGTCTTCCCTCTCAGTTCTGAGATTCTTCCAGAACCCCTGCCGATCCCCCGCAATCTCATTCTTTCCGCATATGGGTATCTCAATCTGTTCCTCCGCCTTCTCCACCTGGTCCCACAAGCGCACGACCACCTCCCCCTTGTCCATAGGCAAACTACCACCAAGAGGTGCATTCCCTGCTAGCCTATCAGCCTGTTCATTCCCTCGTACATCCGCATGGCCAGAGCAAAATATCCATACAATTCTCACGATCTGTGACCTCTGAAGCGAAGAGAGCCATTCCACACGAAACATTCCTTTCTCCACCTTGCCAAGCATACTCTTTGTATCAGTAATGAGTATATCGTGTGTTGCAGTAGTCTCCCCTAGCCACCGGAATGCCGCTGTTACTGCCTCCACCTCCATTCTCATGCTGGAGGACGTAGTCTCATATGCCAGACTCTCCTTTTTCAAGACTCGCCCTATTAGCCATTTGCAATAAAGCCCCAGCCACTACGTCTAGTTTCTCACCACTGATCCATTGGTGTAGATGACTATGTCACCTTGATGTGTGTTGCTCTGGATCAGCTGTTGTACTTCAAACTCAGTGCGGCCCGCTGCCCATTCTCTGCACTCATGACCCAGTGTTATTATTACATTGTGCCAGTCCGTCATGTCTTCCGGAACTTCCACCCACTCTCTTTCACGATTGATGGTCTCTAGATCACACACCATGACTTATAGAAAGTTCTGCCTGTGCCATCCAGGACCTGCCTCGTCTTAGTCTATGACCCTTAACCATATCCATTGCTGCATGCAGCGGGTGATCCCTGTCTGCGGCAACTCTTAGGTACCATGTGGCCTGAAGGACTCTATGCCTATCCGTCATTGTTGATAGCGCCAGAATATGCTTCATGCATATAATTGGTGTGTCCTTTGTGCATTCTGTATGCGCTCCAACCTTTCAAGCTGTCTCTTTGATACTGTCAGCAGCCCCAAACCATACTCAATGACAGAAATTATTAACTGCTGAAAGAGCTGATGTTCCAAGCATCACGATAGATGGTGGAATCGTCAACAGAGAGAACAAACTGAAGTATCTGGGAATCACATTTGACAGGAGGCTGTCCTTCAAGGATCATGTGGAGACGGTTGTGACAAGATCTCAAAAGGGAATCAACGCACTTAAAACTATGGCTGCAATGGACATAGAGCAGAGAATGCTTTTCAGACTATGCCAGCACTTGATCCTCTCAGCGATTGATTATGGACTAGGACTGCTCACTGTCTCAATGAGTCAGCTGGTGAGATTGGAGCGCATACAGAACGAGGCTATGCGGGTCATTCTGGGATGCACCAGAGACACCCCAGTGGTGTGTATGCGGTACATCCTTGGTTTGCCGACTGTTGCTGGTAGGCTCAAGGTGATGCAGGCGAAGGCATACCTCAGAGTAGCTGCTGACACAGATCACCCGTTGCATAAGGCGCTGGACGCAGTTAAGGGCCAGCGACTGATAAGAGGGAAATCATGGATGGCTCAGGCGGAGGATACGATCAGACAGGTGTGCCCCTTGGAGAACATTAGGCGAGGAGAGGAGTGGGTCAGAGTGCCAGCGGAGCAGTCAGACTTGTGCAGAGTTATAATCACATTGAGCCGGGAGTGCAGGGAGTGGCCAGCAGGGGCCACGGAAGTGGAAATCCTGCAACTAATTCAGGATAATGCTCGCCCGGGTGATGTGATTATCTACACAGATGGTTCGGTGTTGAGAGGTAGTAGACGTGCCTGGAGTTTCTTGGCAAAGGCTAATGGCCGATGTTTGGTGCAGGAGAGCCTGGCATATGATACCACAACATCTAGCTTAAGAATGGAGGTGGAGGCAGTCAGTGCAGCTTTCCGCTGGATGGAGAATACGACACACACACACATCGTGATTGTAACTGACTCAGAAAGCATGCTGAGTAGGGTGAGGACTGGCAAGCTTCGTGCCGAGTGGCTTGCTTCGCTTCGGAAGTCACGGGTGGCAAGCATCGTCTGGATATTTTCTCCGGGGCATGCTGGTGTGTTGGGGAATGAACAGGCGGACAGATTGGCTGGCTCTGCAAAACGTGATGATGCATGATAAGGCAGACGTGGTTGCGGCCTTGTGGAAGCACGTGTACACCTCGGAGGAGCAAATGGATCACCATGGTCTGGCAAGAATGCGACAGCGTGGAGTGACGAGGAGATCTGGCTGATGCTCGACGCTTAGAGGAAAGGCGAGACGCACATATAATCAGATTGCTACTGGTACTATTGGGGATGGAACTCTTCGCTGGCTTCTGAGGATGGGGACGGAGCGCTTATGGGAATGCCCCGAATGCTGTGATGTCGGTTCCTAAATCAATCATCAGTCAATCAATCAATCAATCAATCAATCATTGAATAATTACCGATGTTTACATGACAAATATATGTATTTTGTGTATAAATTTCATGTATTTTTTAAATAAACTAGCTCCGGAGATAAACGACGTGGTGCATTACTTCCTGATCGGCCCTCGTACCAACCAGTGCTCTTTGCGGCTTTCTTCATTTTAGACTAGAAGGAGTAAAATCAATACCTTCCTAGGATTGAGCAAGTTACTTGTGGGTCAAACAAAGAGGGCTACAGGGGAAGGGGGTGGTGTTGTGGGATAGTTGATTTAGACGAATTGGATGCAATTACAACCGGGATGTTACATAATCCACAGCTTTGGATATTTGCTGAAAGAGGCGGAGTGAAGAGCTACAATGTGCATTCTTACAGATTCCCAAGACAGAAGACATACCAATTTTATAAACTAAGGTTTACATTTAGCATGTTTCTTTTAGAATTAAGCTACACATGTAAGACCTGGCTAAGTTTAATATTATTTTTCAAATTTACAGCGCTATTGAGTTGTAACAATCCATTATTTGCTCGGGTTGACCTTTTCACTAAAGACAATGATGATGTCAAAGTTGCAATACTAAACTAACTATACGTCTATGTGAGTTGACTGACTTCATCCCAACTGCTGCGTGTCCAAACTGAAGGGTTAGCATGACATGCATGTTCCAGTGACAACGAAAATATGCCGCTGGTAGCGCAGATACTGGAATGGTATGCCATGTCGGACAGGTCTAGAGATGGGTAACAGACGAAGCGATGCACAAACCTACTTGCCTTGTAGCTAGACAGTCAAAGGCTAGAGATAGAAAACTTGAACAAGAAAAAAATACTCGTCGAAGTTGGATGTATTAAGACACAGGCTTGACGAAACAGAATAATAGCAACCCATTTGCTGATGTCACTGGCTTTATGAGGGTTAGTTTCGCAGACATGAGAATGAAGCTCGAAAAACACCCAACCGCAAACTTTTGACAGTGTCCTAATGTATCATCAATGTTAAACCGCTATCAATGAAGTCAAGCGAAACATCTGATGGGATTCTCTCGGATGTTCATTCATTCATTCAGTAGCATGTCCTTTGCAGAACCTCGCTGCCATAACAACCTTCCGGAAAACCTCTCGATCATAAGCAAGATGTCCCGCGTCTGATTCTCGGAGGTTACGTTAAACAAAATAGATCGCCAGTAGATTTTTACACGTGAATGCCTAATGGTTTGTAACAATTATTTTAGGAACACAGTCTTGCGTGTTTGCCTGTTATGATTACAGATTACGTCATATATGCATGCCTAAGTTGTTTTATTTAACGAAACTCGGTAGATACCGAAAATACATTGATAGATCACATATTTTACTCCTTTTCTTCTCCAGGGCTGTTTTCTTTACTTTTCTCTTGTCTCCGGTAGCCGTTGCAATGTTACCAAGTAGGTTCTAGTTTATCATTCAAAACGAATTATTATTATCATTTTGTAATGTTTGTATATATTTTTTTTCAAATGATTATTATCTGTGTGTTATTGCGTGCAGTGATGAGGACGAATGTCAAGAATTGTGTTTCACAGCTTAAGGTCGTACTGAGTTTATGGTACTAGTCTCATATTCGTATATAGAAGTGGGCACCGTTTGGCCTATGTCAACACCACGCCGGTTGTCTTTATTTCCCAGAATATTTGCTAGTCCCCAGTTAAGCTGGGTTGACCTGGGAGTCCAGGTCAGTTTATGAAATGCCTTCGTCTCAATTGGGGTTCGATAATGTGACCACCGGCCGTTAGGCCACTGCGCTACCACAGCTGCCGCCTACCGTGCTCTCAGGTGAGGTATAAGGTAGAGGTAGTCATATGACAGAATCTACGGTTTGGTCGTGAAGCTTTGATCCTTCACACATTCTAAGACTCGGTATATGAGTCACGGTGGTCAGTTTCCTGTCTCATCGCCTGATCTTGACAGAGAATCCCATACAGTTGACTGATGCCTAGTTTATTTTAGGCTGGATCGACCTCAAAGTTGTACTGGTCTAAAAAGATAATCCGGTCTTTGCTGAAGATTTAACTAGGACGAATGTCTTCGCAGGCAAGTACACTCACCACACTGCCATCATGCTTTAAGGTATAACCGACGTGTGAACACTTTCTTGTGTAAGATATAGCCGATATGTAAAAACTTTCTTGTGAAAGGTATAACTAATGTGTGAACACTGTTTTGCGTAAAAAATGAAAGTGCCTCACAAAGATCGAATTCTGTTGTTCCAATGATTACCCGCAAGAGTATCCGAGAAAACAGTACTCCTGAACCGTACGATGTAGCCCGAAATCGAACCCGCGACCTTCGAAGCGCGAAGCAGGCGGCGTAACTACTTCGCCACGGAGATTCCCACATTTTAGATAAAAAGCTTTGCCATGATCTAACGAGCCGCGAACAGATCTTGGCATTTATTTTTGTGGGCATATACTACACTAGGAAGCTGAGAAGACGTGGAAGAAGAAGGAAAGAAGAAGAGAAAGAAGAAGAAGAAGAAGAAGAAGAAGAAGAAGAAGAAGGAAGAGGAGGAGGAGGAGGAAGAGGGGGGAGGAGAAGGAGAGGAACGAAACAACAAACAAACTTTATTTTCAGAGGGTTAAGAATTGGGCACGCAGGCCCGTCTGACATTCTGCCATTTTCTATATTTCCTCTCATACATTATAGGTAGAATTAACGGGAAGTGGAGAATCAACGAGCAACGAGAAAGAAGAAGAAGATGTATGCATTTCCCTCAAGTATCAGGAATATAACTGTATATATGATTATTGATACAATCGTTAACACGGGGTATACGCAAGTAGATGTCCATTGAATATATACTCTTCTCACAGATTGTCCACAAGGGAAGTATGGTGACAACTGTCTGTCGGTTTGTCTGTGTTCTTGGGAAGGAACGTTAGCTTGCACCAGCGACACTGGGAGATGTATTTGCAAAGAAGGATACACTGGAAAACTGTGCGACCATGACGTCAATGAGTGTGATAACCCGGAGCAGTAAGTAGACTGTTGATTCTATTTCAGTCACCTGTCTGGCATCAAATAATTATATATCAATTTAAACACATAAGCCACACGCAATAGGCTGCACGATTTATTTCATGGCGTATTTCGCTGCATTTCGTCAAGTGCAAACTGAATTACATATCATGTGAAGGGAACAGTGAATCACATTTTCGCTGACAAATGTATTTCAGCCAAAATATTATTCATGTAATCTTATCTCAACAACTGTTAACTCCGGCAATATAGTTAACACATAAAAATGCGTGTCGTATACCATGTTCGGCGAGAAATAAACGATTACTCAAATACATCGAGGCCATAGAAATTGGGCATAATCTAAGCCGTTGTTTGTGCCGACAGAAATATTAAGTGACTCTTCCACTAACGTGGTGATAAGATTGCTCCCCATTGAACAATATCAGTGACTATGTGGGTTATGTACGTATCTCAGCTAACATATAACAGAAGTCTAAGATGTTCATATATTGTAGGCTACATCGTAATGTACGTATCTCAGCTAACATTTAACAGAAGTCTCAGATGTTCATAAATTGTAGGCCACATCGTAATGAGTTGAGATGTTCGGTTCCCTTCCTCGCCGCTGTTCCTTCATCAACAATAATACCCATGGAGGTCAGCATGGTGGAATGGATAAGAGTGCTTGTTCTCATACATCGGGTATGATGATACTAAGGTAGCGGGTTCAACCCCTACACCGGCCAATTGGACTAAACATGTCGACTTCTCGTCCTTAACTCGGGGACGTAAATTAAAAGTACCTCTGAAGTCGAAGTGGATTCGCCTGATGGCGAGGGACACTGTTAATAGGAAACGCAAAAATCAGGCCATAGCACTAGAAATAGCACATGTATGGACTACGCTTACGTTCGAATCGGGCGAACGTAAAAATATAACAAATTATAAAAGAAAATGATACCCATTTGATGATACTAGTTCGCCCATGTGTCACCGGTGCCCATACAGAAAGCAAAGAGCAGTAGCACTGTAACCTACTATGCATGTCGAAAGAGACGACCAAGGAGCGTTGGTATATGACGGGGTACCTCATCTTGTAGACAATCTTAGCCTCATAGACTCATTAACACATCTACAGAGGGCTTGGCGTGAGCTGACTGAGGACTTATTATGCTCGATGGGGATATGAAAAGCAGGGCAAGCAAAAACAAAATGGATTCCAGTGCACAACCTTAGTGGTTGGAAATCAATAATCCTGCCATTACTCGGATTTGCACTGGGACCATTGTATTGACGGGAGCTGCCACTGTGCTACCAATCACTATACCTTGTAGCTTCTATTCGCTTTAAGAATCAACACAAATAACACCTCAGGAGATATCAACGACATAACTATGAAGTTACCAGTCTAGTTTCATTGCCATTCTCCCTTTCCCAATTACTGAATGTTACATTTGTTGTTTGCATTGTATTATCTTCTATTCGAATTATATTAAAGCATACGATTGAAATCAAACGTACCATATGTTGATCTTAGGGAAGTATGTGAATTAATGTAGGTAACATTATTTTAAAAAAAATATGACCAAGCAGCTCAACGGTTGAAACACAACACACATAGATACATACGAAGGAAAACGTCTTTCTCAACGGAATAACAAGAACAACGTGTATTACTTGTTATAAATCGTTTTGCTCCTGCTGTTCCGTTGCTAAAGACTTCGTTGAAACACCCGTAAATTTCTGTGTACTGGTATTTTTTTTTTTTTGCTTTACATATGTCGAGCTTCTTAAGTTTAAATTGCATTCTTTGTTGTTGTTGTTTTTTTTTTTTTTTTTTTTTTTGGGGGGGGGGGGGGGGGGTGTACACCCATTTAGGCTCCGCAGAACAAAATCCATTTTATTAATGAAGGCAGGAAGAATGCCAGCGAACTTTATTTTCACAGGGTCACAAATTGGACAGGCAGGCCTGTCTTACATTCGGCTCTCCCAATCTCTCATCTTGCGCACACCAGTTATCTATCATGAATGTTACATTTACATCTGGAAAAATAAAACAAAATAAAACACACACACATACACTCACACGCACACACGCGCGCACACACACACACACACATTGTAGAATCAAGTGCTGTAAACAACATTTTCCATATTTTACAACGATAACCTCAGCGATGTAGTCGTCACATAAATGGTTCCGGGGCACCCTAGAAACTGTACTACACTGATAGCATTGGTACCTTACCGTCATGACAGACGATAGTTTGTGCTTCAAAAAGGCATAATAACTTTTACCCATGGCGGTAGCGAATGTGACTGATAGGGCCAATTCGCGCTGTAAATGTTCGTTCACAGTAGGTGCATGTGAACACGTGGTTATTTCCACCTTCATGCATCATATTACGTCTCACACGCTCGGTGTGTGACTTATCTGCAATAATTTTCTCCTTTGTCTTTATTCCATTACTGATGTGTTCCCTCCATGCAACACGTTCAGCGGCGACTTGCTCCCAATGTGCATTATCAATGCCTGTATCAATCATGTCCCGCTTACACACATCTTTGTATTATAGTAGAGGCCGACCCTGAGATCTCTTACCCTTTTGTAATTCACCAAAAAAGATGTCCTTTGGTATTCTACCATCATCCATCCTCCTAAGATGTCCTATCCAACTAAGTCTACGAAGACTGAGCATGGAATACACCGTCACACAACCTGATCTTTCCAATACTTCAGTATTTGTGATTTTGTCTTGCCACTTAATACCAAGAATTCTTCGTAGACACCGCATATGAAAGCTGTTTAAACGTTTCTCTTGGTGTGAGTAAGTTGTCCAGGTTTCACTGCCATAAAGAAGAGTACTAAGGACACAGGCTTGATAGACATGAACTTTTGACCCTACAAACTGTACTACACTGATATAACAGAGTAGTAACTCATTATGTATATAATGGTAGACCCATAGTTTCATCGACTAATAGGCAACCTAGGGGGTGATGACAAAATCATGCCGGCCGCCTTCAATCTCCATGATATTTCCTGCTACCCATTTAGGCCTAGGTCAATTATAAATATCCGACCCGATGACGATTCGAACGCATTATCAGTGCGCCGGCAGTCGAGAGTCTAGTCTCTACGACATACGGCTCTCCACAATCATGTTTCCTTTACAGGAGGTCACAATCAACCCCACAGTTGGTTAGTGTTTATGTTTACTAGGCAATGTTTATGTGCAGTAGTTTGTCATTGCTGTCTTTACAACCGACGCCACATACCACCGATCAACAAATAGCGTTGTTTCCAAATCTCCATCAGTGATTTCGAACACTCGATATGGTGTGTCGGGGAATTGGGAAAAGCCATCATTGCTCCTAATCCACAGCACCGGCCATATGTGAATATAATATGTATAACCAAGACACAAACAATCTTCTTCTTCTTCTTCTTCTTCTTCTTCTTCTTCTTCTTCTTCTTCTTCTTCTTCTTCTTCTTCTTCTTCTTCTTCTTCTTCAGCATTCCGAGACATTGAGGTTCTTTGCTGCAGATACAAGCTGTCTTCATTCGTCTCTCTTATTATTATTGTCTAATAGATATCTAATAGATATTATTATCTCTATTATTATTCGAACACTATCTCAGTACGGATTACCTTCCCCATTAATAGTAGAAATAATAATAATAACAAAACCCTAGTATAACAGCCAGTCCCCTTTTGCTAGACCAGTATATTCCACATGGCTAATAACAAGTGTCACATTATTATTTAATATTACTGAGTCGTGTAGTATTGATGTTCGCATTTTGCCCATGCCTTTATAATGCATGACATTTATATTGTTGCTGCTCTTTGTTAGCCTTGAAAGATGCATAAATGAATTAATGTATGAAAGTGAGTGATAGAAGGGCAGAATGTAAGACGGGCCTGCGTGCCCAATTCTTAACCCTTTTAAAATACAGTTCGTTCGTTCGTTCTCTGGTTGACCTTCTCTTGCCAGTCGCTGATTCCAAGTGCTTGTCTGTATGTATATTATCTCTCCACCGTTTTCTTGGTCTACCTCGGGGTCTACGGTAATTTATTTCCAGAGTATAAGCGAGTTTTGTTTCCCTGTTATCTTCCATTCTTTCTATATGCCTCAGCCATTGCAGTCTATTAGCCTTCATGATACCAGTGATTAGCGAGGACTTAAACAAATCGTACATGTCTTTGTTGCTTCTTCTTTTCCACTCTCCACTTTGTGTATCCCTAATGGGCCCAAAGATGCGTCTTAAGACTTTGTTCTCAAAGGTGTGTAACAAGGCTTCGTCTCCTTTAGTTTACTCCAGGTTTCAGAGCCATACAGCACAATCTAATGCACGATGTATTACATGACATATTTAGCTGCATCTCGTCAGGTACATACTGCAGAATTCACACAATATAAAGTAAAATGACGAGATAAATCCTCCAAGCTGAAATATACATATGTTCGTGTTCGCACAGTAATTTCATTTGTCTACCACGGTAATCTTAAACTGACTATCATGTCTTTCTGTTTTGCACACAACCGGCCTATGTAGATTAATCATGATTGCTTCTGTAAACTTTAACAAGCGACTATTTTGTGTATTAAACAACATGTGAAACGCACTGTCTCTGTCAATAACATGACCGGTTTCCAAAACGTACCATGCCATCAACGACGCAGGAAGTTTGTTTCCCAGGCTTCCATCGCCTGTGTGTACTATCTTGTCAATCCAATTGGATATGTGTTCAACCACCCTATTGTGTAACTGCCGCTCTGTTCTGCCGATGTAGGTAGACTGGCACCTGCATGTTAATTGGTAAAATCAATTAGATGTGACGTAGATGTGTCGTGGTGGGGGAGCTTGAGTTTCTCAATGACCCTGAGAGCTATGCCGGCGGTATCGTAGCTACCAGCAGGGCCTCCCAAGCCGGACAGGTCAAAGGGTAGAGAACAGACAAAGAGAAACACCCTGGTCCTCCAGGTTGGGGGTTGAAGCGTGGGGTTAACATCCCCACCTTTGTAAAAACCTTTCTTTGTTACGAAACAAATACATGAGCCTCGATATCGGCTCATAATGGCTCATGATAATGGATGGAGAGTCATCAATCTGGCAGAAGCCAAAGGACTGCAGATTAGCAGTACCAGACTACAAAGAAAGGATATACATTAAACAAACTTGGAAATCATGTGACAAGAGAACCTATAATCAAATAGATCACATTTTAATTAACAACAGAAATTCATCAAACATACAGCAAGTTAGAAGTTATAGAGGAGCTGAGTGCCACAGTGACCACTTCCTCGTTGGAGCAAAATTTAAAATAAAACTTAAGAGAGCTTTCTATACTAAATTACAAAGATTACACACAACATATAACAGAGAAAAACTACAAGACATTACAGTCAAAGATAAATTTACAGATGAAATCAAATGTAAACTTGAAACTTTGCAAAACCCTTTCGAGGAAAGCGTTGACCAAACTTGGTTGAACATTAAGAATACAATTCAATCTACCGCAGAAGAATGTCTCGGTGTGTTAACCACGCATAGATAAGAACAGATGGTTCAATGAAAAATGTAAAGAGGCAGTCACTAGGAAGAAGAATGCCAGACATGTATGGTTAAATGACATCAATAACATCCAAAAGGAAGAGCATTATAGAAATGAATGTAAAGAGGCTACAAAAATAGTCAGACAGCAGAAGCGAGAATATATGAGTAGTATAATCAAAGATATGGAAACTAATCACCAGAAAAATGAATCCAGAAAATTTTTTACAGAACTGAAGTCAATGAAACGAGGGCACCAACAAAACACATATGGTTTAAAAGACA
This sequence comes from Cepaea nemoralis, assembly GCA_014155875.1. Classification (NCBI taxonomy): domain Eukaryota; kingdom Metazoa; phylum Mollusca; class Gastropoda; order Stylommatophora; family Helicidae; genus Cepaea; species Cepaea nemoralis. Next base: position 189,270 of record JACEFZ010000105.1, on the reverse strand, counting down.
AAAATGGGAATATGATAAATACCAATGAGGAAATGTGCAACACATGGACAGAATATTTTATTGAATTACTAAATTGTGAAGCTCCAAGTAACATTTTCCCACAGGAAGAGGTTCTAACATGCGAACCACAAATTGAAGAACCTATATTTGAAGAAATCCTATATGTAATCACACGACTTAAAAACAATAAGGCAACTGGGACTGATGGAATTGCTGCTGAATTTATAAAGGCAGGTGGCCATGCATTACATCTAAAGCTATACGAACTAATAATAAAAATCTGGAGGACAGAAGAATTACCCCATGACTGGAAAGAGTCATTATTGATACCTATCTTTAAGAAAGGAGACAAGTTCCAATGTGGAAATTATAGAGGAATATCACTACTGTCCACAAGCTATAAGATACTATCCGCAGTATTACTAAATAGACTAAAACCATATTCAGAAGACATATTAGGTGACTACCAGGCGGATTTTAGACAAAACAGATCAACAATAGATCAGATATAATTATCTTACGACAAATAGCCGAGAAACATTGGGAATATAAAAGAGATCTCCATAACATTTTTGTGGATTTTAAAAAGGCTTATGATAGTGTACATAGGAATAGTCTATGGATTGCTATGCAGGAATTTGGAATACCAAGGAAGTTAATCAACATGACCAAACTATGCATGGAAGATACTTATAATATAGTAACATATAATGGCAGGAAATCAGACCCCTTCCAAATAACATCTGGCTTGAAACAGGGTGATGCACTATCGCCGCTACTCTTCAATCTGGCTCTAGAGAAAGTTGTAAAGAAGGTAAAGGAGGAATGTGATATTGGAGGAACATCCAAGCTGCTTGGTTATGCAGATGATATAGATATTATAGGGCAAAATGAACAAAAGACATTGGAAATATTGACTCACTTAAAGGAAAAAGCCCAACAGATGGGGCTGGTTATCAACCACGATAAGACAGAATTTACGGTAATATCAAGAGACGGAATGGCTAAAAACTCTGGCCACATACAAATAGATAATATGACCATTAAAAGAATGGAAACATACAAATACCTGGGTACAATCTTCAACTGCTCCAACATCATAAGGGAAAAAATACAAACTAGAATCAACTCTGGAAATAAGATATACTATGCACTACAACATCTACTATAATCAAAGGCGCTATCTCGTAACACCAAAATCACAATATACAAAACACTGATCAGATCAGTTGTGCTGTATGGCTCTGAAACCTGGAGTACAACGAAAGGAGACGAAGCCTTGTTACAAACCTTTGAGAACAAAATTTTAAGACGCATCTTTGGACCCATTAGGGATACACAAAGTGGAGAGTGGAAAAGAAGAAGTAACAAAGACATTTATGATTTGTTTAAGTCCCCGCTAATCACTGGTATCATGAAGGCTAATAGACTACAATGGCTGGGGCATATAGAAAGAATGGAAGATAATAGGGAAACAAAACTCGCTTACACTCAGGAAATAAATGACCGTAGACCCCGAGGTAGACCAAAAAGGCGGTGGAGAGATAATACATGTACAGACCTACAAGCACTTGAAATCAACGACTGGCAAGAGAAGGTCCACCAGAGAGACGAATGGAGACAGATTGTATTTGCAGCAAAGAACCTCAATGGCTCGGAACGCTGAAGAAGAAGTACAGAGGGACAGATTCTTTTACTGCTGGGGTGGGACAAATGTCGTTCTGTACTTAATAATTGTAGTTGCAGCACAGAATATTCGGCCTGTAATGAGCCGGTCCTGTAGACATTGCATTATAAAATTAAGATGTAATTACAAATTAACAGATAGTCTTTATGACAATGCTAGTGTTGTGTTTGATCGTACCAGGCTGTGCCCACAAGCAAACATGTACTGTAGTAACACATTTGGCTCCTATAAATGTGCCTGTCGGGATGGTTATCTGCTATCTGCTCTTGGCTACTGCACACGTAAGTTGTTGTTGTGCGCAAGTTTTGCAACAATTATTTACAATTATTTACAACATTCATATTTATTCGTGTAGCTAGATGCTTATTAGTATGGTGTGACAGAAGGGGCCACCACAGCCGACTCTTGAATGATAATAATAATAAAAAAAAGTCTCATTACAAAAGGCTGCTGTGTGTATGTGAGCGTAAATCCTATTACTTGTTCTAGACGTGAGAGCAGGGAGGAACAGGTGATCTGTTTTCCCTTATATATCAAACGTCGAGAGCTGGCATTAAAACCTGGTCCGAGAGCGTCCATGCCATTGTCATCGCAATGTTCTAACCCAGGGTCACCAAACGTTTTTCACGGCGGGCCGGATTGGCTGAGAAAATGACGAGCGCGGGCCGGATAGTCATTCTGTACAATACTTGCGCCGCGCTCCGTGGCGATGGTCTTTCGGACGCGGTTCGTAATCCGGTATACCCGAGTTCGAAACACAGCTGCGCGCGCGATTTGGCAGCAGACAACGTTGCACTTGTTTTTGTGCTATGTTATGGGTGCCGGTCGTTCAGAAAGCAATAGTAAACTACTGAACGTAAACTTGCCAAGAAAGCAACAACAGAAAACAAAGGATATACAGCTAACTTTAACAATAATTGCAAGCTAGAACGAAAGATCTGGGAAAAAAGACGAAACACTAAGTTAATCATAGGAAGGGCGTGCAATTCGCGCGCGCGCGCGCACACACACACACACACACACACACACACACACACACCACACACACACACACACACAAAGACAACCAACACATTTATTTACTAAACAAAGTTATCAAAGAAGGCGACTTTAACAAAGAGATAGTTACATCAGACCTAATGTGCACATATCCGAATCTCACAAAGTAAACAGCAAAAGAGGTTAGGGAGATTTGTGAAACTGACGTGTGTCTTTAAAAAAAACCCATCAATATTTGGTTTGGAATTGCTGCATCAAATCAAGAGAATTGCTTTCAAATATTCATCAGTCAATCGCGTTCGATGTGGTGACTTCACATACTTCATTTTTAAAAATGTTTGCTCACAGACATAAGTTGTTTCAAACACTGATGCCATACTAGCTGCAAATTTCTTAAGTTTCGGAAACTCGATATCAGGTAAGCAACGGTACAATTCAACAAGTTTTCCTTCTCTGTGCTTCTCTTACAAGAAGTCAATTTCTTGCAAGTCAATGAGCTCCAATTGTTGTTCAACTGGCACATCATCAAGGTTACAATCAAACGGATTCTGGAACAGAAGAATGTCACTCTCAATTCTGTCAAGATTTGAAAATCTCTCCTAACTCTTTGAAACAGTGAAAATGAGAAAGGTTTTCTCCTTCCAGTTGTGCTTCCAACAATGACAGCTTTCTCCGAAATTCTTTGATGGTTCTGTAGAGATCACAGACGAGGTAAACCTTTCCCTGAAGTTTCAAGTTAGTTCATTCATGTCGACCAAAAATGACAACTTTTACAGCCAGGTAGGATCTGATAGCCGTGAATCAACTCTATCTTATTCAGTGAGGAAAACATCTATTTCGTTTCGGACCTTGTAAAAACGAAGCAGGACTTTACCGCAGCTGAGGAACCTGACTGATATGTGATAAGGCAAGACACAGAATTCAGAATCAATTTATTCAAGAAAAGCCTGGAACTGACGGTGATGGAGTGCAAGTTCCCGAATGAAGTTCACGGCAGAAACGACTGGTTTCAGTACACAATTAATATCTAAGTCTTCCCACAGAGTACTTGTTGATGTATGATGCAGTGTATGAACAGAGCGCCTGGAATTTGCAAATCTTCTAACTGAGTCCTGATCTGCCCCACCAGACCCTTCCTCACTCCAGCTATATTTTTTTCCCTCCATCAACTGTAACACCTTGAAGCTGATTCCGGTGAAGATTATAGTCTTGCAAAATTGTTTGCACTTCGACGAAAATGTCTTTCCCAGTTGTTGTTCCATGCATGCTGCAAACGGAAGCCAACTCTTCCGTTATTTGAAAGTCCAAATTGATACCACGAATGAACACGAGAAGTTGTGACGACTCTAGAGGTCAGTAGACTCATCCATCGCCAGAGAATACCACAACAAGATCCTAGCTTTCTCGCGTATCTGTAGCACTATGTTCTTTCCACGTTCTTCTGTTCTCCGCACAACTGAACTTGCCGAAAGGCTGATAGTTCCAAACAAATCAGCTTTCTCAGAACACAAGTCATTTTCTGCTTCGATCATACACTCTTTGATGACGTTGTCATCAGTAAACGGCTTTCCTCGTTCTGCAATCGTATGCACTGTTTTGTAACTTGTACAAGTGACAGATTCATTTTCAGCAAATTTTCTCGTGAAGAGATTTCTTTGTGTTTCAAAACCACGTTTAATGGACTCATATTTCATAGAGCGTAACTTTCCAGAAAACTTTTAATATGTTGATAGATGTTTTGTTTCGTAGTGACGCCGAAGAATGTACTGTTTCAAAACGGCAACACTTTCGCTGTATATTTCTCAACTGGTTTTCTGGTCCTTTGTTTCCACAAAGAAGTACTTTACTCCCCTTTCCTCATTGAAAAATCGAAACTCGGCGTTCACTTTTGTTTTCCCAGTAGCTATAATTAAGGATAAAGTACAAGGGATCTGAAATAAAAGACATTAAATTAGAAACATAATTAAAATCCTATTGAAACAGAAGAAAAGCAGAGGACTAGGGGTCACCGGTGAAGTTACGGCTCATCAAAGGTACATATACAGTTTATAGGTACCTTTGTGTAACCGCACAGAGATGATAGAGATAATAGCACAACGCTGACTGCTCATGGGCCGTAGAAGAAGAGAGGAATAAGATGACAGAGATAATCTCATTCTATCTCTACGGCTAACAAGAAAAGAAAAGATTTAGAAATATCAGAAGAAATTCAGGTCCGTGTACAGGGAACCAGAATAATGTAATTGAAAAGATACAACAACTTCTGATTAATAATGCCAATGCACAAAAAAAAAAAGAAAGAAAAGAAATGATTAGATGCAATAACAAAATAGGCATCACCATGAATAAACATACACATGATCATCCTTCACAGTACCAGTGATCTTCCATCACAGCAAGGATAATCATCCAACACAGTAACTGTAGTCTGATAAAAACACCAGCAATTAACAGACAACAAGATGGAACAAAGGTCATTCATTCAGTAGCATGTCCTTTGCAGAACCTTGCTCCCATAACAACCTTCCGGAAAACTTCTCGGTCATAAGCAAGATGTCCCGTGTCCGATACACCCATCTGGAGATCATCCGCCACATCCTGCACCCATCTTCTCTTTGGCCTTCCTCTTCCTCTCTTCCAAGGCATATACCCCTCCATTATTGTTCTCGGGCACAGACATAGCTATTCTATTCCTATTTTCCTATTTAAACTATGTAGGTTCATTCAAAACTCACCCCGCAGCAGATAATCGTCAATCCACAATCAAGATCCTCTTGGATCTTTTGGATCTTCACAGGGCCTGTCTGCCCTCTCAACTGCGGTCTGGAAAAACATTGGCTACGCTCGGCCGTGCCTGGGGCACGTTCGCCCATCTGCTGGGTAGTGGCTCAGAGGATTGAGTTCAAATCCTCTGCTGAAAATTAGACATCAACATCTCTTCGGCCTCAGTTGTTCTCAAGGCCAAAGAGGCGGGAACATGGCGTGACTGGGCTCTTATAGGCACGCCAACACAACATCCAAGCATCCTATGAATTTTTTACCAGGGTATCATGGGATATGCTACTCCATACTCTTGTAGAGCCGCGGCAGGTGGCGTTATTTGGTAATAGAATATATCTCATAATAAGGTTTGCAAAATATGTAAATAGGGCCGCATAAATAAACAGCCCAGAGCAGCCAGGAGGTCCCCGCACGTGTGAAGATCTCCTATTATATTATTCTAAACATAATATTTACATTTAAATTGTATCACAACGCCTCGTGTTTCATACGTTATATCAAGCAAGTTCGAGTACAGTCGCGGGCCGGATGAAATGACGTCGCGGGCCGGATCCGGCTCGCGGGCCGTAGTTTGGTGACCCCTGTTCTAACCGTACACCAGCGAGCCCTGGAACTATTGAACAAGGCTCGCTACATTAGAAATGGTCATAATCTGTGTGAAGGAAAGTATAATGAGTATTCTTTGATGTGGATAGATTCCTCGGTCGTCTTCATCATCACGTGCCATAAGCGTAGGAGGTCATGTTTCAACAGCTCGCACTATCACCAGAGTCGTGGATCAGCTCCATTTTCTTGTCTCGATGGTGCAACGTGGCCAAGTCATCCAGATATTTACTTCTCTGCCTTCCCCTTCCCCTTTCCCCTTCAATCTTGCCAGTTATAACCAAGTTCTCTAATTTGATTCTTCTTATAATGTTTAAAAAAACATCAGTTTACGGTTCTCATTTCCTTCTTGTAGGACTTGCTCGTCTACGGCCATCTGCTGTGAAAGTAGAGGAAGAAACAATTAAAATTAATAACTTACTCTTGACTATCAATAATCATATACATACTTGTCAGAAGGAATACCACATTAGTCGTCTAGCATGTATCTTGAAGTCGTTGGTATGTTGTTGCAGTGTGCATACATAGAGATCAGGCGTTTTATTTGTGAGGAAGGGAGGGGAGAAGTTTGTCTTCCAAATAAAAGCGCGTCACCTTGATCATGTTCGTACCAAATTCTTCAACGGTTATGTTTGTGACCACAATTGTGATTAAAGTGTACGTATTATATGTGTTTTAGACTAATCAAAGCCAGATATAATCCGTAATATTGTGCTTTCAAACTCCACCCAGCGTGCCCTCCATATACGCACGGGTCAAACTGCTCGGATAAGTGCAGCTGCGTCATTGAGAACACTATCTACTGTGAAGGTATGGTACGCAATGACATTTACTAGCAATTGTTATTTATCAAAAAGTAGCATGTGTATAAACTACGCTTGAGTTCAAAGCGAGAGAGCGAACGCCAAACAACAACCCCATCATTATCATCAAGTGTCTCGCCAACTGCCGTGGGCAATCATGAGTCTCCAAATCTTGCGATTTCCAACGGTAAATATAAATACGTGTGTAGGCTACTTTCCGTGCCATAACACACGACTGTCAAAACTGTGTTCTCTCGCTGTCTTCCTCGGTCGTTGTTTGCAAACATCTTTACACATGTCACAACATGTTCCAGTTTTATCTTCTTATAACGTGACCAAAAATATGATGACGACCTCTTTCTAACGTTTGTTATTAGAAGTAATAAATGAAGTCCTTAGTCATAAAAACTCCGCAGCAAAGCAAACACGACAGGAATGTTTCTGATCGTCAGAAGAGTATCCCCTTCTCCAAATGTTTCTGCCCATTATACCCTTACCACTCTCTAGAGTCGGGGCGTCTGGGTCATGACTCCGGGGGTATGTCTCCTGCTGTGAAGACATTCGGTCACATTCGTTATTCCTGTTGGTGTGCTTGTTCCTTCGCTGTTACCTACTCCACTCTCAAGCCCTGCCTCGCTCGGTGAGGAGAATCCTTGCAGCCTGTGCTTGCCCCTTAGCACGTGTGTTTGTGGAGAGCCAGCTTCTTCCTCCGCCACGGCCTCTATCGCCTCCATTCGTCTCCGTTGTCGTGTTCCTTCCTCGTGCCCCGTTCACGGCGCCGTACTCTACCAGGAAGCCGGTTCTTCCTTGACGTTTCTGGACCCACCTCTTGGCCTCTGCAGCTGAATGAGTGCGCCTTACGGACGATTACCGCTATGTTGTGGAGGTTGGGCTTCGGCCGACATTTGCATGGTTTGACTGCACTCATATTCACCAGGCGGGCTTGGAGGAAAGGCTAAAGAGTTGTCACGAGATGTTGCAAGTTCGTGGTCTTGGTTGATAGATTGTTAGTAGTCCTGCAGTTACCGCTTCTAACCATACTCCGAGACTCATCCCACTTTAGGTTCCGACATTTCCATAGCCAGCACGAGGCCTTCTCGGCTGCCTCACACAGTTGTTTCTGGACCCGAGTTCTTGCTTGTCCTTTAATGCCCATTCGCTTCAGCACATCAGACACGGAGTGGGAGACTAGACCTCTAGCGCCTACCTCTAAAGCGAATATGCCTGAGCGCACTCAGGAAATGATGGCCGGTCTTTTCCTCCCGTGGCGAAACACGAGAGCTGACACTGAACCCTTGTCCTACTGCCCTCATGTAATGCCAAAGCCGTTACATCAACGCACCCGCTCTGTTGTGCTACCCGGTGTTTTTAGATATATTCTATGGTCGGAGTTGTCGCTGTTAGCTGAGTCTTTTACTTCCCAATAAATGTGCTGGTACCCATTTTAGGCAGGCGCGACCTAGAAGGGCATGTCACTAACATATGTTATTGTAAACAAAACTACTGAATTCAAAATAGTTAAATACAATTGAAAGATAAACACAGTTAATATAGCAACAATACAGATTAAAGATTCAAAAATAATTTATGTAATCTGAACAAGGAAACGGTAAGGATGGTTATAATACGAAAAAAGTAAGTTAAGCTTAACATAACCGAATGATACGAGTGAGACCCATCATCATCACTACGTGCCCTGCCGATACGCATGGGCTGTGAAGGCTCGCTATCTGACACGATCATGAGAGTTTTGTCTTTGTCCTTGATCCTATTAAGCCATATGTCCAAGACATCCAGACATTTCTATCATTGCCTTTCCTCTGCACTTTTCGCATACAATTTACCAGTTGTAACTAAATTTTCACGTTTATTTCTCCTTATAACATGCCTATAATTCTTGACTGTCTACGTCCAATTTCTATAATCACATTACGCTTTTGATTTCTTTCTTGAAGTACTCTCATTCGTTTTTCTGCCCGCCCATGGTATCCTGTGCATTTTCTGCATAAACCACATTTTAACCACCATTGGACTTATCTCGATGGGTCTGCTTATTGTCAATTGTTCACATGCATTTAACAGTATGAGATCAATATAGTACAACTATTCTCTTCTTTCTCAATGCGGTAGAAAGCCGTCCTCTACAAGACATCTTTAATCAGTATACTAAGGCTGTTCAGAGTGTGATAGCGCCAGACCAACGAATTTTGGTTTGGTCTATCTCGAGTTAAAAATCTGGACGACGCCGGAAACGCCACTTGAAACAAAGGGACATGAGGCCATTTTCATTGTGGCAGCCGGCATGGATTGTGAAGGCAGGCGCTTGAGCACTGTGTAAATAGTTTGTGGCCAGCCTGCCTTGAGACAAGACATGTGGGGTTTCCTATCTGTCCATCAGTGAAAAACTAATGGCACAGGAGAAAGCCGTAAGTTTAAAATGTTTAATTTAATAAATATTTGTTAAATTGCAGCACACGCCAGTTTACCAACTTGAAAGTGTTTACATGGTGGGACAGGCGTGGGTGAAAATAATTGCTAGTTAGGTGAGCTTGTAGGAACAAAGAAATATAAATAGATAATGTAGATGAGTATTACTAAAGTGAGCTGTTCTACAGATCAATGTAACGTCCCTGAGGTTTTAGGAATATAACATTTAATTCATAGAGATGCCAGCAATCAGACAATGGTGATGTGAAATATGTAGAATAGGTCCTTGATGGTGGTTAAGTATCATAGAGACTGATGTCATGTCATGCCAGCCATGCTGGCACAAGATTATTTTGTTGGGAATTATTTTACATGGTTATCCTATGGCAATGTGTTACTGGCTAAATAGATATGTGGGAGATTCACCAAAATATACAATGTATGGGGTCATAAATTAGTTTATGGTAAAGACTGAAATAATGCCACATGGTGCCATGCAGGCCATGTTGGCATGGAAGGGAGTAAGTGCTTGTGAGGTTGCTAGAAATGAAGGTTACTTAACAACAGAGTGGTGAGAATCATATGTGTATGTGTATACAGCAGCAAGATATGTTTACAGGATTATTCTGTGACAATGGTGAGCATCACATTGGATGTTTGGTCAAGTGTTGGGTATGAACACTCCAAAGCAACATTGGTTATTTTATTTAACAATTAGAGATGCAGTCATCTTGCAGAAGGAGGTAGCAAAGAATGACCATGACAGACAGCAAGGGTTACCTCAGAATAGCAAAATGGATAATTAGATGCGGGGCAGTTATGATCTATGGGTTAATTCAAATATTATATTGCATGTGCTCATTGCTTCATGTCTTTACCATGATAATCATAGATTGTGTTTTCCACTGTTACAGGAGCGGCTGACTAGTTAGTGTCAGCAGGCCTGGGTTCTTGGTAGGATAGTAAATTGTGTCACAACTCTTTGTTTATGTCGTGTCTTGGGGTTTATGTTGTGTAACCTGTGGTTTTGTAGTGCCTTATTGTCTGTGCAGTGTTGCTTGTGTCAAGGTTCTTTATTGTGTCAGTCTAACCAGCTATTGCTCGGAGCACCTGTGTTGTGGTACTTGGTGTACCCTGTTGTCTTAAGTGGTGTTGATTGGTTGGGGGTTACCCACCGTTGTTGTTTGATATATACAGTTGTCTGTTGTATCTGTTATTGCAATGTGTTATCAAACGTGTTCAGCTAGAGGAGATAAATAAAGAGCTATTTTTGTACTGTTTTTGATTTGTTTGTTTGTCTCTTAGTTTTTACAACCACTATTTCTACCACAATCTAACACCTTAATTCATCGCTTGGGCTCAAACATGGTGTTTCCTGTGTGAACATCTATAAAATAGTTTCTGCCTCTGTCTGAGATCTCGTATATCTTCTCATCTAATTACTATCCTCTTTTTTTTTTTGTCGGTTGAGGCGGTGTGAGGTTCTCTCTCTTTTCACTATTTTTCTTCTTTGGCCGTAACGAAGTCAGAACTACTCTTTACCTCTTAGCACCGTAGTGAAGGAAGCATCAGTCTTTATGATTGTCTCCCTTTGTCTTTTACCATCGACTTCAAAATGGCGACCCCGACGAGATATAGTGGCAGCCTTTGAATTGTTCTGTTAGAATTGTTTTAGTATCTAGTGATTGTTTTGTGTGATAGGTCAGTGTTTATGTTTGTGGTGTCTATTGTCTTTGAGTTGTGACATTAGAACCCAGGTTTGCTGCTGAGATCCCCCGGGCATTCCTGCACAAGAGAGGAGTCCCCTGTATGGTGAGTGGGCTCAGATAAATGGCCTCCTAGTACACTTTCACTGTATCCTATCCAGAGCCAGGATGGCTCTGTCTTCAACGTTAGGGACCGTAGTTCCCCTCCCAGTTGGTGCCCCTGACGTCACAGGGCCCACTGGTGAAGTCAGGTACATAGTTGCACCTGTGAAGATAGAAGTTCCTTGTTTTGGCCTGAAAAGTGGGCCAACTGTTGGGAAGTATGTGAGGAAGGTGAGATCTGCCTGGAGGGCTGGTGCGGTGTGCGATGAGGATAAAGTGGACATTATTTGTGAAAGTGTTGCTCCCAGTGTGTGGGCGGAACTTGAACTTAGGTCAGCTTGTAATGACCCTGAGGAGATGCTGCAGACCATTCAGCAGGTGTATGGAGAGCAGCGCAGCATGGTGGAGTTGGCTGCAGTCTTTTTCAAGACCAAACAAGAAGCTGGGGAATCCATCATGGATTTCTCTCACCGGGTCCACAAAGCTTTTCGTTTGGTCCTGGAAGCACAGAGAAAGAGGGACGTGGTTGCTTGGGATCCAGTGATCCTAAGAGACTGGTTTGTTGCAAAACTACATAATGTTCTCAGCAGGAGGATGGCGGAGGAGAGGATATTGCAAGATCCTTCAGTGACTTTCCTCAGTGTTAGAGACTTGGCCATGCGATGGGCTGGTGTGTCATTAGCTCCAGAAGTCTGTGCATACCAATATGTCGAACCTCAAGATTACAGCTCAGAGAGGTGGCCTAATGCCAGTGGTGAGTGTCAAGGGGTCCACCATGATGATGTGGTGGTGGGGGAGCTTCAAGCTGAGCTAGGTCGGATGAGATCCTTAGCTGATTCGTTGCTGCAGCCCAAGGTACGACGCAAGAGGTGCAATGTGTGTAGAAGCCGCACCCACCTCCAGAATAGGTGTCCGAAGAGAGGAGTTAGTGGCTTTCAGAACCCCTCTAGAGTGATTTGTAGTGAAGTGTTTGCAAGCGTAAGCCACCGAGACCGACAGGGCCTTAAGCGACAACAGAGTCCGCCCCAGGTTGATTCTTCTAAAGGATCAGCCCCAGCAGTTCAGGTGGGTGCATTGTCAACTTCTGATAGCCGGATGGTTATGCGTGGCAACCAGAGACATTTCTTTCGCAGGAAGAGACGGAGGAGGGAACGAGGGAAGTCTCCTGGTGTCAGTGTGGTCGACCAGTTAGGTGTTAGAAATGTGACAGGTGGACCGTGTATTGTGACTGGTGTGAGGCAAAATTTTCTGCATACCGATATGTCAATTCGTGACTTTGTGCAAAAGGGGATTGTGAAAGACCACCAGCAAGAACTTTTGCCCGTTAGACATGGTTGTGAAAGATAGAAACTGTTTTCATCTGTTTAGGAAACCCAGTCTTTTGGATTGACAGCCTTAGTGTAGTTAGATAATTAGCAGTTATGTTTTGCTGTTTTTATGTGTTATGATTGCAGGTAGATGGTGTCATGTGATGACATGTTTTTCTTTTAGAGTGCAAGAAATGGGTGGCTCTTTAGGTGATGTGGTGCCGCCATTAACATCATATCCAGTTGGGAATCAAACTGCAGGTTTCATGTATGGTGTAAACATATTTGATGGTTCTTACAGGAAATCTCAACTGACTGGATGCTGGTGTGGGATATTGAGATAACAGTGTTTTGTTGACCATGTATGGGGTGTTCCTTTGTGTTTATATCCAGGTTATAGTCACATCTTGATAACCATTAGCATATGGAAATCAGTGATGTTTTTTTTTTTAGTTGTTGACATGATTATTAAGTTTGGGTGCATGTCTAGGTATATATTTATGATATTTTTGTCTCCATGTAATAATGGCATTTGTAATTTTGATGATGGTTTATGTGTAGATGTTAGTAATTGCTTGCTTGATTACTATTTTGTTATTTTTGTGGTCACTGAAGAGGAATTAATTTTTTTGGGGACTTGGCGTTAACTTTTAAAGAGATAGTTAGGGTGAGGATATAAAATAGTCTATTCTTTTGTCGGGACGACAAAAAAAGTAAGGGGTTGGATATGTGATAGCGCCAGACCAACGAATTTTGGTTTGGTCTATCTCGAGTTAAAAATCTGGACGACGCCGGAAACGCCACTTGAAACAAAGGGACCTGAGGCCATTTTCATTGTGGCAGCCGGCTGGGATTGTGAAGGCAGGCGCTTGGGCACTGTGTAAATAGTTTGTTGCCAGCCTGCCTTGAGACAAGACATGTGGGGTTTCCCATCTGTCCATCAGTGAAAAACTAATGGCACAGGAGAAAGCCGTAAGTTTAAAATGTTTAATTTAATAAATATTTGTTAAATTGCAGCACACGCCAGTTTACCAACTTGAAAGTGTTTACATGGTGGGACAGGCGTGGGTGAAAATAATTGCTAGTTAGGTGAGCTTGTAGGAACAAAGAAATATAAATAGATAATGTAGATGAGTATTACTAAAGTGAGCTGTTCTACAGATCAATGTAACGTCCCTGAGGTTTTAGGAATATAACATTTAATTCATAGAGATGCCAGCAATCAGACAATGGTGATGTGAAATATGTAGAATAGGTCATTGATGGTGGTTAAGTATCATAGAGACTGATGTCATGTCATGCCAGCCATGCTGGCACAAGATTATTTTGTTGGGAATTATTTTACATGGTTATCCTATGGCATTAATGTGTTACTGGCTAAATAGATATGTGGGAGATTCACCAAAATATACAATGTGTGGGGTCATAAATTAGTTTATAGTAAAGACTGAAATAATGCCACATGGTGCCATGCAGGCCATGTTGGCATGGAAGGGAGTAAGTGCTTGTGAGGTTGCTAGAAATGAAGGTTACTTAACAACAGAGTGGTGAGAATCATATGTGTATGTGTATACAGCAGCAAGATATGTTTACAGGATTATTCTGTGACAATGGTGAGCATCACATTGGATGTTTGGTCAAGTGTTGGGTATGAACACTCCAAAGCAACATTGGTTATTTTATTTAACAATTAGAGATGCAGTCATCTTGCAGAAGGAGGTAGCAAAGAATGACCATGACAGACAGCAAGGGTTACCTCAGAATAGCAAAATGGATAATTAGATGCGGGGCAGTTATGATCTATGGGTTAATTCAAATGTTATATTGCATGTGCTCATTGCTTCATGTCTTTACCATGATAATCATAGATTGTGTTTTCCACTGTTACAGGAGCGGCTGACTAGTTAGTGTCAGCAGGCCTGGGTTCTTGGTGGGATAGTAAATTGTGTCACAACTCTTTGTTTATGTCGTGTCTTGGGGTTTATGTTGTGTAACCTGTGTTTTTGTAGTGCCTTATTGTCTGTGCAGTGTTGCTTGTGTCAAGGTTCTTTATTGTGTCAGTCTAACCAGCTATTGCTCGGAGCACCTGTGTTGTGGTACTTGGTGTACCCTGTTGTCTTAAGTGGTGTTGATTGGTTGGGGGTTACCCACCGTTGTTGTTTGATATATACAGTTGTCTGTTGTATCTGTTATTGCAATGTGTTATCAAACGTGTTCAGCTAGAGGAGATAAATAAAGAGCTATTTTTGTACTGTTTTTGATTTGTTTGTTTGTCTCTTTTAGTTTTTCCAACCACTATTTCTATCACAATCTAACACCTTAATTCATCGCTTGGGCTCAAACATGGTGTTTCCTGTGTGAACATCTATAAAATAGTTTCTGCCTCTGTCTGAGATCTCGTATATCTTCTCATCTAATTACTATCCTCTGTTTTTTTTGTCGGTTGAGGCGGTGTGAGGTTCTCTCTCTTTTCACTATTTTTCTTCTTTTGCCGTAACGAAGTCAGAACTACTCTTTACCTCTTAGCACCGTAGTGAAGGAAGCATCAGTCTTTATGATTGTCTCCCTTTGTCTTTTACCATCGACTACAAGAGATAGTTGTACCAATTCACGGTTTTGAGAAATTACTTGTTTGACCACCTCTCACCTGGCACTACCTTCCAGAAAGAGCCACAGTTAAGAAATATGATGGCTACAGAACAAAGGGAAGACCACGTAAAAGATGAAGTGATGGTATCAAGAACAATTTTAGCGAAATGAATATCAACCTTCAATGCGTGTTGGAAAAAGCGCACAAAATATCCTTACACCTCCCGTCACTGTCCAGTTGAGTTGAGTTAAGAACGACATCACTGTACTCAGGACATTCCCATACTTGCTCCGTCCCCTCGTTCAACAGCCAGCGTAGAGTCATACTACTAATCGCTGTCACCGCTATCTGATTAAAAGTTCTCCTGGTCTTCCCTCTCAGATTTGAAATTCTTCCAGAACCCTGCCGATCACCAGCAACCTCATTCTTTCAACATACGGGTTCTCAATCTGCTCCTCCGCCTTCTCCCGCAAGCGCACGACCACCTCTCCCTTGTCCTTGGGTATTCTACCACCAAGAGGTGCATTCCCTGCTAGCCTATCAGCCTGTTCATTCCCCCGCACCCCCGCATGGCCAGGGCAAAATATGCATACATTCTCATAATCTATGACCTCTAAAGCGACGGTTGCCATTCCATACAAAACTTTCCTTTCTCCACCTTACTAAGTATACTCTTTGAATCCGTAATGAATACAACGTGTATTGCATAGTATCCTCTAACCAACGGAATGCAGCTGTTATTGCTTCCACCTCCATTCTCATACTGGAGGTCGTAGTCTCATAAGCCAGACTCTACTTTTTCAAAACTCGTCCATTAGCCTTTGCAATGAAACCCCAGTCGCTGCGTTTGTTTCTCACCACTGACCCATCTGTGTAGATGACTATGTCATCTTGATGTGTATTGCTCTGGATCAGTTGTTGCACGTAAATCTCAGTGTGGTCCGCTGTCCTTTGTCTGCACTAGCGACCTAGTGTTACTATAACGAGTACATCGTGTCAGTCCGTCATGTCATCTGGAACTTCAATCCACTCTTTTTCACCATTGATGGTCTCTAGATCACACACCTGACGTATAGATAGTCCATTACCGTCAAAATCCCAACCAAACACTTCACTTAGGTAACTGGAGGAAGAGAAGAAGAAGGAGAACTTGTCTGTTACATATTTGTAACTAAGGGATGTTTAGCCTTGGGCAGCTTTGTTAGTACATATGTGTAACTAACAACAGGCTACTTGGGCATGTATATCACATACCTGGTAGTGACAAAGTAGTAAGAATGAACTACTGAAGTCTGCTACTGTAGACAACTGTATGGATAGATCTGCAGAATCTGTTATTGTAGGCAAGTGTATGCATAGATCTGCAGAATGTGTTATTGTAAGCAACTATATGCACAGATCTGCAGAATATGTCGTTGTAGGCAACTGTATGCATAGATCTGCAGAATATGTTATTGTAGGCAACTGTATGCATAGATTTGCAGAATATGTTATTGTAGACAACTGCAGAATATGTTATTGTAGGCAACTGTATGCATAGATCTGCAGAATATTTTATTGTAGACAACTGCAGAATATGTTATTGTAGGCAACTGTATGCATAGATCTGCAGAATATGTTATTGTAGGCAACTGTATGCATAGATTTGCAGAATATGTTATTGTAGACAACTGCAGAATATGTTATTTTAGGCAACTGTATGCATAGATTTTCAGAATATGTTATTGTAGGCAACTGTATGCATAGATCTGCAGAATATGTTATTGTAGGCAACTGTATGCATAGATCTGCAGAATATGGTTTTGTAGGCGTCTGTAATCATAGATCTGCAGAATATGTTATTGTAGGCATCTGTATTCATAGATCTGCAGAATATGTTATTTTAGGCATCTGTATTCATAGATCTGCAGAATATGTTATTGTAGGCAACTGTATGCATAGATCTGCAGAATATGTTATTGTAGGCAACTGTATGCATAGATCTGCAGAATATGTCACATTCTACTCTAACAGGAGGAAGTTGTGTCTGCAGGCCCGGCTGGGGTGGGAGGGATTGCGACGCATCTCACGATGATTGCATTGGCGTTATCTGCCCCGACTTCACCGTCTGCGTTGACGTTCACAAAACCTATAAGTGCCTGTGTGCCCCGGGATTCCTGTTGATAGAGAACTCGTGTCTAGGTTTGATATCATCTGCTGTCTGTGTTGTGTGGAGTAATATAATTTAACATCCAGATTCATTGTTACTCTTATGGCACTCTATTCTTCCACTGGACGCTGACACATGTGCACCGACGCATGAGTCCGAATGCACACAAAGCTAAAGCTCGGATAATTAAACACAAAACAAGCATAGGCACTGATAGAGGCGAACGTTTCAAATGAAGTTGTTATCAGTAGTCCGACAGAGATAACTCTTTCTTTGTTGAGTATTTAAAACTAAATATTTGCATTTCATATAAGTTTATAAAGTTTGTAGTCGAAAAGTTGCTCTCTCTCTCTCTCTCTCTCTCTCTCTCTCTCTCTCTCTCTCTCTCTCTCTCTCTCTCTCTCTCTCTCTCTCTCTCTCTCAAACTTTATGTCTGCCTGCTTGTCTTGTCTGCCTGTATGTCTGTCTGTCTGTCTGTCTGTCTGTCTGTCTGTCTGTCTGTCCCTCTCTATGTTTCTCTCGGTCATTCCCTGTCTCTGTCTGTCTCTCTGTCTCTTTCTGTGTGTGTCTTTCTCTGTCTCTCTCTAGCAATGGGTCCCATAGCAGACCAAACAACAACAAGTTCCGCATTACCAAGTTCACGCCAGCAATGAGCCACCTAGCAGACAACAACAGGTTCCGCATCATTGGAGTCCAGAACTTCTATATTTGATGCAATTTAGTCCTGCCGCACTGAATCAAGCCCTCATGATGTCCCTACATGCAGACCTGTGAGAAATGATATGTATTAAAAACTGAAAACTATACACATTGATACCAGAAACAGAGTTTCCTCGTTGAACTTTAATTTCTTACTGTTTAACGTTTTATTTCCCGTGTGGGATATCTAATTCTAAACAGAAATATTGATTTGTATAGTCATTTATTCATTCTTTTGGATAACAGCTGGTTACTTAGCTCGAGAAGTAGTTATTTCAAGTTAATTAGTTGTTGTATGATCATAAGTTTTAAGTTCTAATTCGTTTTGTGCTATGTTTGCACTATCGTTTTTTTATCTCATTAGTTGAATCGTTATAATATTGTCATTTGCATTTCGATTTATATTACTGGGATTCTGTAACTTAAAGTCAATGTGAATTTTTTATGATCTTGTATGTTTGCTTAAGTTTGACTAATTTACACTCACTCCATGGATGAAATCTCTGAGAAGTGGCAACACTGGCTCAGTAAGTCAGGAATACGCATTGGACACTTAAACATATGTCACTTATTTAATAAACTGCTAGAGTTATCTTTTATTCTTAATCAAAATTTTCATTTATTCGGCCTTAGTGAAAGTAGACTAAATGAAAACATTTCAGATGAGGACATCACCATTAAAGGGTATAAAGTGGTTAGAAGAGATCCACGTAGGAAACAAGAGACAGGCATAGTAGCCTATGTTTCTAATTTACTAAATGTTCACCGTAGGCTAGACTTTGAACATGGCGAAATAGAATGCATTTAGTTGGAACTAAAACTTCAACACCGCACACCTCTGATAATTGGCTACCTCTATCGAAATCCGAGCGCTGGAAACGTCACTACCATAATGGATGCGGTTTTTGCTTCCGGGAAGGAAATTATACTGCTCGGAGACTTTAACATTGACACCAACAAATCCAACATAATATGGGAAAATATAATTGCATCATACAATGTCCAACAAATAGTATAAAAAGCTACTAGAGTAACAAAATCATCTTCAATACACATATATCACAATGATGTCATTTGCTCAGACAACATTATAGAATGCACCGTACCCAATTGTGCAATGAGCGATCTCTACCCAATATGCTGCACGTGGTCTAACAGGAATTAAAACTCCTAAACATAAACACATAAGTGTAAAATATAGAAGATACAAAAATTTCAACCAAAATGCATTTTTATAGGACTTGTTAAGTTCACCTCTAGACAATGTTTATCAAATCCCTGACCCGGACGACGCTCTGGAATTCTGGATGAAGACTTTTATTGATGTGTTTGATAAACATGTGCCAATTAAGGAAGTTCTAGTAAAACATTACATCAAACACCTTGGATCACACAGGAAATATTTGAAATTATAAGAGACAGAGATAAAGCACATAAAAAGCAGGATCTCAGCATATACCGTACTTTTAGAAACAAAGTTCAATATACCATACGAAGGTAAAAGAAACATTACTTTAAGAATTTAGTAATGGATAAAACAAATAGTAAGGATGTATGGAAGGCAATTAACACCTTGACAAGCAAGTATAACTTCTCAAAATCTTTACTATCAAATCATATTACATGCGACCAATTCAGTAAGTTTTTTTCAAACTGACGTAGACCAATTGAAGGTTTTAATACCAAATTCTCCTTGCAACTTATCTTTACTGTCATCGATTTGCGAGAACAGATGCTCCCGGGATATTGTTTCCGACATACCGATAATGACAATCACTGAAGTATTCACTTACCTCATTAACCTAAAAAACAAACTCATCTGGGTTAGATGGAATCAGCAATCGGATTCTCCGCTGTGCTACGCCAGTGATCTGTATGTCACTGACCTATGTATATAATCAGTGCCTCCAAAAGGCTACTTTCCATCAGCTCTCGAAATAGCTAAGGTCTTCTTAAATCTGATTCATTGAACAATAGTTTCTCGAAAAATTACAGACCCATTTCCTTACTACCATCACTATCTAAACCACTAGAAAAACACATCCATATGTAACATTACAGTATTTAGTTCGCAACAAGCTTATTGTTGAGAGTCAATTGGGATTTCGATCAAAATATTCTTGCCATACGGCCCTAACAAACATGATAAAAACTTGGCACCAGAATATAAACAACAGTAGTCTATATGGTGCTGTGTTTATCGATTTCAGGAAAGCATTTGACATGATAGACGATGTTATTTTAATTTAAAAAAGAGACAATGAAAATTGGCCCTAATGTAGTCACTCTAGTAACATCTTTTCTGTCAAATAGAAAGCAATTAGTATCACACAATAAATCTTTGTCTCAAACCACTACTTTCAATATTGGAGCAACGCAAGGCTCTATTCTTGGTCTTCTATTATTTGCCATCTATATTCACGATCTACCTTTGGATCTTTCGTCGTCCCCTGCGATCTATTTGCAGACGACTGTACAGTGTATATAAACGCTGAAAGCCGAATGAAGTTGGCCACTGTTTGTTTGTGTCCGTTGTTGTAAGTTGCGCTTGAATATAAACACATGTAATCTTCGAAATGTTTGATAAACAATATGTTTCATAGGATCAGAATTGCTTTATGTCTGTTATTTTCCTGTCAGGACCTTTCATATACGTTTTGTCTCTTTCGTAAATTGTGCTTAAGTAAGTATGTTGTAGAGATACATCCAACTCTACAAGGCAGTCTGCTTAATCATTATTCTGAATGGTGCTTATGGACCGACAACATTGAATTGTGCAATTTTGGAAACTCTTCGTCAAGTTTTCAAGTGAGAGAATCGTATCATTATGTCATCAAGCTGCAATTGTCTGCAAGGCGATTACATCACTCAAACACTCAGAGTCATGATTGCAATATTACATACAATATGTTGCTACCACCATACACCCATGACGCCTCATGGCACGGACCAGGCTCGTTTACTGTTATTTGACTTCATTTATAACATGGGGAATTCATCATCGACAAGACATTCAGTACACTTGTTGTGTCCATTAATGCGTGCTGATGTATGTATGTCTATACATATAAGCAATCAAACCTGGGTATCTCACTCTCCATGCTGCTGTTTACAGAATACGCTACAATTGCTGCCGCATTAGAACCAGCACCTGGGATTGGAGAGCTTGTCGATATTTTCGTATTTTACAAGCTACCCGACATTTACAAGTATAGCACACAGCGGCTGACAAATTTTGTTTACAAGGTAATGCTCTATATTTTCTAACAGTTACGTTAACATAGCTGATTGAGACCTAGGCTGTTAGTGTCATAAACGCGGTCGCTGATTGAGACCTAGGCTGTTAGTGTCATAAACGCGGTCGCTGATTGAGACCTAGGCTGTTAGTGTCATGAACGCGGTCGGACGAAGGTACACCGCCTTCGTTCGTTGTCTCGCTAAGTGAGGGTACGACTGGCCATAGATTCCTCCGTCCATTCAGGTGTACAAAATCACACCAGATACCCCTAGAAGGTTTTTGCTGCAGTTATGTTGAAACCGTTTATTATGTATGTCGGTAAAATAGTACATAGTTGCTGAGATCATAATAAATAAGCAAGTGAAAAATATCACATCGTCTTCGTCGGTGTCGTGGTTCTCTTCCTCCACATCCTCTTCATCGTCCTTTCGTCTGCTTCTTCCTACTCCTCCTCCTCTTCCTCCTCTTCTTCTTCTTCTTCTTCTTCTTCTTCTTCTTCTTCTTCTTCTTCTTCTTCTTCTTCTTCTTCTTCTTCTTCTTCTTCTTCTTCTTCTTCTTCTTCTTCTTCTCCTTCTTCTTCTTCTTCTCCTCCTCCTCCTCCTCCTCCTTCCCCCACCCCTTTCCCATCTAGTCGTTCTCTGTTGTTCTAGTAATGTCTACACTGGACGCCCTTGACAAGAATTTATTGCATAGCATGCTCTTTATTTCAATAAAACGCAGTTTTTGTTTGTTCTACTCTGTTATTTATTTCTGCGAAACATCTTTAATCTCATGTTATCCATTTGCCTAGCTAATTTGATTGTTATGCTTATCATAAATTAATATAACTGACTTTAATTACATATTTAAGCCATTTTATCTGTCCTTTTATAATTCTGTCAAAGATCTACTTTGTTCATTTTCTACGACCACTACATCTGTACTTGTCTGTAGTTCCTTCTGCCTAGTTGCTATAAAAACTGTGTCCTCATGCAAAGGTAAGATATTTATATAATGACCACCAGTTGCATTTCTGGGCATATTTTGTGTAGAGCTTTGTTTATAATGAAAGGTAATGTGGTGATAGTACATATTCTTGTATGAGACCATGCTGTATACACTGAAATGTTCCTAAATGGGTTTCGAAGAAAGGAGAAGAGGAGTAGTAGGAGAAGGAGACAACATAAGAAGATGATTATGGTGCGTGTGTGGAGGTGAATGAGGAGAAGGGGAGGGGCGATCGCATTGAAGGGAAACTTATGCCACAATTTAATTAACCTTCTGCATTATATTCCATAGGCAACAATTGAAGCAAATGAACAATTCTTGTGCGAAATCAATTACAACCATACACGTATTCTATTGACAGGCGATGAATGGTTTCTGTCCAGATTCAGACATGTAAGTTTGGTGATAAAGAAATGGCAATTCGTTGTCGAATGCTTTGCCTCCTAATAGATATACGTTATATAGCTAGGTCATTGCAGAACGTCGCTCTCAATACTGATCCATTAATCCTGCTTCAAGCATGTTCATTCCTTGTGTCCATCTCGGTGCTGGTCGACCTCAGGAAACTTTTTCATAAACATGGCTTCCATTTCCTTTCGTTCCAAACAAATAAATCAGCCACCAATGAGAAATATATTCTAATCTTTACTATAACACAATCAAAAGTTACACAATGGCTAATGCCTTCGTCAGCGCACAAACAACAAACACAAACCAATGCAGCCACATGAAAAAAACAACAATATAAATATATAAATATATATATAATATATATATATAATATATATATATATATATATATATATATATATATATATATATATATATATATGTGTTTTTAGCATATCCTTTTACAGGGACTTAGCTGTCAACGACAGCATCTTTCAGCTGTATGTTGATCTCTTGGCAAGATTACGCTCAGTAGTTTGCCATTGCTTTCTGAGCGGGCCGGCTCAGTATCCCGCAAGTCACGAGCGGGGGTCGAACCGCCTCAGCTCTCGCTCCGCTACGAGACTCTGCGTGATAAACGGGATTACAGAGAGAAAGTGTTGTAACCCCACAGCCAGAGAGACCGGATATATATATATATATATATATTATATATATATATATATATTATATATAATAATATATATATATTATATATATATATATAATATATATATATATATATATATATATCATATGTATATAAGGACGTTCATTTGAAACCAGTTCAATGGCTTTATTACAAAAGCATGAAAGAAATATTAACAGGTGTGGTAGAATTAAACAAAGCATTCATTTTGAATAAATTATGCACCATGGGTTGTCAGAAGAAGTCGCCGTAGGCATTCAGGCAAGCATCCCATTGTCTAGGTAGGCGGCGATTGCAGTCCGCACAAAAAAAAAAAAAAAAGGATTGTGGTTGCTCACTAAAGCAAGTGTTTACCGCGTTCATTACGTCTGAATCTGTGTGAAATCGTTGCCCCTTGAGGGCTGTTTTTAGAGGCCCGAACAAATGAAAATCACATAGTGACAAATCAGGACTATAGGCTTGATGTTGCAGAATTTCCGACTTCTTCCTTGCTAATGCTTCCTGCACAATCTTCGCGACATGCGGACGAGCACTATCATGAAACAAAATCACACAGCGAGAAAGCATGCCGGGTCGTTTATTCTTGGAGGTTTTTTGCAGCTTGTCTAGTGTTTGCAAGTAGTGGGTAGAGTTGATGTTGACACCAGGTTCTTTAAAGTCGGCCAACAATAGCCCTTCATGGTAGAAAAAATGCGCTCAGCATAACCTTACCAGCGGAAACCTGTAACTTGAATGTTTTGGCTTTTGGTGATCCGGCATGCTTCCATTGCACGCTCTCTGATTTGCTGCTCGGCTCAAAGTGGAGACGCGATGATTCATCGCCTGCCACTATGGGGAAGAGAAATACATTACCCTCCAATCTGTAACGCAGCAAGTGGTTCAAACACCATCCTATGCGTTCCTCTTTTTGGTGGTCGGTCAACATCCGTGGTAACCACTGTGAACACATCTTCCGATATTGCAGTTTCTTACGAACGACCTTTTGAATTGTCCCAATTGACACATCAAATTCTTTCGCTAGCGAACGTATGCTTCGACAATTGTTCATCTATACTGCTGCATCAATTTTGGCGATGGTTTTTTTTCTGTTGCAACAATATGCGCTTGACTCGGCTGTCGAAGATCTGTCGTGAACTGACGTCCTTTCGGAAACATTCGAGCCCAGTCTGTCACTGTTGTCTTCGACACACAATTGTTACCGTACACTGCATGCATTCTTCGATGGATGTCCACTGGTCGACATCCTTCAAATGAAAGAAACTGAATCACCGCTCTTTGAGCGTCTTTGGACGGATTCAGGATCAACCCGGCCATTTTCTCAACTGTCAGAAACAGAACATATGCATCATGGGACGATCAGCACGTGCTCTTTTACTCATTAGTCAGTACTTATCACATGACTATGACATGATCATGTTCAACGTACGCAATTACGCGCGGTGGGTCACGAACTGATTTCAAATGAACGCCCTTACACACACACACACACACACACACACACACATATATATATATATATATATATATATATATATATATATATATATAAATATATATATATATATATATATATATAGACAACACACACACTACACACACACACACTGTTGACGCAGTACATATACTAAAATTTGAACGATACAGAGAAGATTAAGCATGGCCCCTGCGTACGGATGACACGCAAATTCGTGAAGCGTTACTTATTTATTGCAGCTTCTCCAGCCTGCTTTGTTCCAGACGTACTGGTCATCTTTCCTGTTGATAAAACAAGGCAGGCCGAGAGAGGAATCATGCTGCATAGGCGACACATGTTCTCTGAATCCAGTCCCAGGGATTGTTCGATGGAGATTTAGATCCAGTGCACATACTTTCGTCTGTAAAGATGGCAAGGTTCCACTACTTATATAATAAGTACAGTAGCTGGGAGAATGAGGAAAACACTAAGTAAACCACGGCCCGAAGCAAAATCACGATAGGAACTTAACGGATCGCCCGCATATCCGCCATATTGAACCGGAAGTCCCCAACAGCAGAATACAGTGACTAAGTCATAGCAGAGTGTCATGAAAACCTAAAGGAAAATCTTACGATTGTATATTCTGCAGATAATAGGGATAGTTCAAATCTTACTTTGGCCAAGCTTAAGAAGTGACCTTTAGCTCAAATATTCAATTCAGTTTGCGATTACTATTTATGGTAATTAAGCAGATGTTGTCAACGCCTTGATCACTCTCTGATTACATCAACTACCATTATAATTGACCATATTATAACTTAAGGTCAACTCATGGAGGCATCCGATCGACAATTTACCATGATGCAAAGTATATCCTTATCATGAACATCATCATCATCATCATCATCATCATCATCATCATCATCATCATCATCATCATCATCATCATCATCATCATCATCATCATCATGGGCAACTGGCGTAGGTGTTCATGTCTCTCCACAGATCTCCGTCATCGGTGTTCTGGATCATCTCTGCTGATGATATTATTTTATGCTACCCCCTCAGTTCGGCCAACATAATTTATATAGGTCTGCCTCACCCTCTTTTACAAGTGCGCTTTCCAGTTGTCATGACGTTTTCCAAAGCCGCTCGTATCATTAAATGACCAAAGAATGCTGTTTGTCTTGTTTCCTTCGTATAACCGAATATAATGGCCTACTTTCATTAGCATTTTCTGGGCAATCGTTGCTATCTACTCAATGCCACACAGCAAAATAGTTTCTATATAGCATTGCAGCACTCTATTTCTGATATATAATGATACTGACTTATCGCATACACCACATTGCATATTCTGAATTGCAACTTTTGGCCGACCTGTTGTGCTCTTAATCTATGTCAAGCATCTTCCATTTGATATTATAACTGCCCCTGGGTATGCAGGCTGCCTAAAGAGAAAAGATGGAAAAAATGATAATAGAAAAAAAGATTATATTTTACATGTATGGTCAGATTATGTGATAAACCTATCTGATGATCACAGAGAAGAACAGTATATCAAAATAATAATGAAGGCCCATTAATTTTGAAGATGGTGGTTCAGAATTCTCTTAACCATATGGAAACTGGCAAGACCTCAGGTTCAGACGGCATCACAACATAAATGATTAATTCTTTAGAAGAATATGGAATAGATAAAGTTACCAGGCTGCTGAATACAATATATGATACTGGAAATATACCTCATGAATTATGTAATTGTGTATTTATTGCTAAGAATTATCATGCAAAGAGCTGGAAGAAAATACAACCTGAAATAGGAGAAGAACAATGTGGGATTGTAGAAGGCAAGGGTAAAGTAAATGATGTGTACATACCGAGAACAGTAACTGAACGTTCTATAGAAGTAAACAAAGATCTATACCTTTGCTTTATTGACTACACAAAGGCTTTCGATAAAGTGAGACATGTCGATATGATAAGGAACCTTGAAGATCTACAAATTGATGGAAAAGATTGTAGACTTGTAAACAACAAAACATATATTGGAAGCAACAAGCTACCATAAGAATTGATAATGAAGGAGGTCAGTATCAGCCAATTAAGAGAGGGGTGAGAGAGGGATGTATAATGTCTACAGATCTTTTTTCCATGTACAGTGAAAATACTTTCAGAAATATAGAAGATACGGAAGGAATCATCATTAGGGGACGATACATCAATAGCATTAGATATGCAGATGATACAGTCTTAATTGCAGGCAATGAACAGGACCTGCAACAATTAGTAGATGCGGTTGTTGCACATAGTTAAAAACTAGGGTAGACTTAAATTGTAAGAAGACACAGATTATGGTCATCACTAGGAAGAACGAAATACCACAAAGCATAAATGTAAATGGCAATGTTCTTAAACAAGTGAATCTGTACAATTATCTCGCAACAGTCATAACATCTTATAGGAGATGCCTTGAAGAGATTAGAACAAAATTGCCATTGCGTAGGTAGCCTTTTGCAAGATGAAAACTAAACTGACCAATAAAATGATATCAAAGAGAAAAAGAGTGTTAAATTGCTACATGGAACCTGTGCTTTTGTATGAATGTAAAGCGTGGACAATGAGCAGACAAGCTGAAAGACAACTGATCGCTGTGGAAATTTGGTTTCTGAGGAAAATGCAAAGAATACCATGGACAGACAGGAAAAACCAATGAAAAAGTCCTTTAAGAAAAAAATGAAGATCGTAAACTGAATAGAGACATTAGACGTAGACAGTCACAATTATTTGGGCATGTTATGAAAAGAAATGAATTGGAAAAATTAATGATAACTGGCAAGATCGAGGGGAGAAGACCAAGGGTAAGACCGAGAAGTAAATACCTGGATGGCTTGGCCACGTGGCATGGTCGATACGGAAACACTGACCTTATCCAGATTCTGGTGATCTAGTGAGATGGCAAAACATGACCGCCCAAGCTTGTCGGCATGGCACATGATGGACTGCGTTTGAAGCGTTGCGATGAAGCGTTTTCTTTTGTGGCGTTATATCACATTTTGGTGTTATGTTTCTTAAAATGTCATTGTTTTTGTTTTCTTGATATTCAAGAGAAGTAGCAACTTATATTCAGAAAGATAACACGCCTATTGATGTAATTATGTATGCTAATTCGGTGAATTTCTTGTCACATTGTGTCAAGCTACTTTAAACATATACATAATTTGGTTTGCAGATTGATCGCCGCCAATACAACTTTTATTCTCATGTAAAAATCATCTTTACTGAAGCCATTCACTCAGTTGTGCGACTGATCCCAGAGAGTAATGAGTACTATGAAATGGTATTACAATTCGATGTCCGTCACAAGAGTCAGGCAGAAATTGATTGTTTATTAGGCATGCAGATATCGGGAACCTCAAGAACTCCAAGATACGCAAATGTGTACAAGAGACAGGTGATGTAAACATGTATCTGACGATGTGAACATGATATCTCTTAAGTAACACTCCTATTGCAAGTTTCCAATTCTCTTTCTCTCTGTGCATAAGTGTATCCACTCTCCTGAGCCCTTGACCGTTCTTTCTTTCTTTCTTTCTTTCTTTCTTTCTTTCTTTCTTTCTTTCTTTCTTTCTTTCTTTCTTTCTTTCTTTCTTTCTTTCTTTCTTTCTTTTTCTTTCTTTCTTTTCTTTCTTTCTTTCATTCTTTCTTTCTTTCTTTCTTTCTTTCTTTTTCTTTCTTTCTTTCTTTCTTTCTTTCTTTCTTTCTTTCTTTCCTTCTTCTTCTTCCTTCTTCTTCTTCTTCTTCTTCTTCTTTTTCTTCTTCTTCTTCTTCTTCTTCTTCTTCTTCTTCTTCTTCTTCTTCTTCTTCTTCTTCTTCTTCAACTTCTTCTTCTTCTTCTTCTTCTTCTTCTTCTTCTTCTTCTTCTTCTTCTTCTTCTTCTTCTTCTTCTTCTTCTTCGGGTTCGACGCTTAGACTCGTCGTCTGCCAAAGTGAGATACAGAATTGACCCACTATTCCCCCATGTACTCAGGCCTACACAATGTGATGCAAAAGTCGCAGCATTGGCCCAGGTGTCCTTCCCAGGCCAGTAACTCCCGAGTCCTTGGTGAAGCAGATTACGACTTTCCAAATGTCGCTGAAGCCTGTGTGCTACTATCTTTTCGAAGACTTTGTCATCCGTGTTTTGCATGGTTATAATTCGGTATCCATTAAGTCTGGAGTGATCCTTACCTAGCCTTGGGAGTGGGACCAAGTAGCTATAAAGCTAATCGTGGGGTATTTCCGCCGTATTGATGCTTAGGTTGGAATCAAAGAGCCATCTCCTCCAAGTCCCCATAACTTATGTTCCTAATATGGGAGTACCTCACCCCATCCGGACATGGCGCTGCTTCTTTAGCCCGCTTCAGTACCCGTCTAATGTCCTCCACTTTAATCTCACAGTCCTCCTTCCTAGTTACCCGTGACAAGGCTTCTCTGACGTTATCTCTAATAACCCTATCTTGCTGATCCGTCTGTTTTAAAAATCACCGCAAGAAAAGCCTCCCCTTTGTCCTTGTCAGTTGTCATAGTTCGGTTGATATCATCATAAACGGTACCATGTGTATCAGGCATCATCTGTCTCTTCATCTGCCGGTGCAGCCTCCAGAATTTTCCCAATGTCACATCCCCACCGACTTCATTGATAAACTGTTCCCACTTAATCCTGTTAGCCTCTGCTGTCTGGAGTTTAAAATCCTGCACCTTTTTAAAAATATCTTTCCGCTTCTTCCAATTCCGTGTCAACTGAATTGATTGCTCTCCGCACCCTCTGCCAATTCCTTGTGGCCGCCCTCTTGTCCTTCCATGAATTCTCTACATCTAGTGTCCACCAGGGTGGTTGGGTGAAGATTCTTCTTGTTGGTTTAGATCTTCTCTGTGATCTAAGGCGCCCCAAGAGAGAAGAGTTGTCGCGCTCATAACTGAATGCCCTGCGAGCTCTTATAGCCCTAACTGTGCTTGACTTAGGTATCAGCACAGAACAGAGGAGGTGGTCACTTCCGTGGTCTCCAAGGACGCTCCATTTTATATCTGATGCCGCCTCTTGGGATACAAACGCCAGGTCGATAGGCCGTGTCAGGGTCCCCCGGTCTCATTGCTAGCTTAGTGGCTGTCCCGTCATTTAGACAGATAACATGCGTCTCAAGCAAGAGCAGTACCCTGTCTGTTCTCTCCCGATCTGTCCCATTCCTTAGTGCGGGCGTTGAATTCCCCACATATCAGATACCTGGTACCTGGAGTGTCCACTGAACCTTTCAAACAGTCCTATCTCTCTCTGCTTATGCAAGATTCCCACTTACATATACATTTATCAGGTTCCTGCTTTATCGGCCGATTTGTATCCGCATTCCCTGCACCTCTTTACTCTCCTGATCCCACCCACTCATATCCATTACTTAATGCTGTAAACCATCCTTGACCACCAGAGCCTGCCCATGTCTTCCCTGTCCAGTTGGGTTAATGTAACATGTATTGCCAGGGCACTTAAAAGAGTTTGTATTCAGCTCTTGTAACATCAGGACATCAAAATCGAAGACCAGTTTCTCCAGTATTGGACCTTGTTGCTTTGCACTACAGCAATTCCAATAACCAACCCGTACATTTTTGAGTCCCAAACGATCCGTTTTCTTTCTACCCCTTCTGGCTCCAGCCCTCTTCTTCCTTTTCCTTCCCTCCTCCCCCTCTCCCCTACCTCTTTTCATCCGCTTCATTCTCTCCCCGCTGGCTGTTGTCAAAGGTATCGAGCACAAAGCACGTACTAAGTTGCTTCGGCGATAATTCTTTGTATTATTCATCCATTGGCACCTTGCCGTCTTGACAGACGATAGTTTGTGCTTTAAAAAGGCATAATAACTTTTAACTATGGCGGTAGCGAGTGTGACTGATAAGGCCAATTTGCGCTGTAAATGTCCGTTCACAGTGGGTGCATGTGAACACGTGGTCATTTCCACCATCATGCACCATCTTACGTCTCAAACGCTTGGTGTGTGACTTTTCTGCAATAATTTTCTCCTTTGACTTTATTCCATTTCTGATATTTGCCCTCCATGCAACACGTTCAGCGGCGACTTGCTCCCAATGTGCATTATCAATGCCTGTATCAATCATGTCCCGCTTACACACATCTTTGTATCGTAGTAGAGGCCGACCCTGAGATCTCTTACCCATCTGTAATTCACCAAAAAAGATATCCTTTGGTATTCTACCATCATCCATCCTCCTAAGATGTCCTATCCATCTAAGTCTACGAAGACTGAGCATGGAATAAACTGTCACACAACCTGATCTTTCCAATACTTCAGTATTTGTGATTTTGTCTTGCCACTTAATACCAAGAATTCTTCGCAGACACCGCATATGAAAGCTGTTTAAATTGTTCTCTTGGTGTGAGTAAGTTGTCCAGGTTTCACTGCCATAGAGAAGAGTACTAAGGACACAGGCTTGATAGACAAGGACTTTTGTTTTGGCAGTAAGCTTCCTGTTCTCCCAGACTCTTTTTCTTAACCTGTTCATTGTTGTTGCTGCCTTACCAATCCGGATGTTGATTTCCTGATCTAGGGATAATTTGCTATTTACCACTGATCCTAGATATGTAAAATGGTCTACTATCTCTAGTTCGGCGTCGTCAATAAAGATTGATGGTACCCATGTGCACCTTGTGACATAATCTGTGTCTTCGTTTTTGCTAATTGTTAAACCAAATTCAGAACAAGCATTGGAGAATGCAGATAGTAGACATTGCAATTCTTCCTCAGAGTGGGTCGTAACTGCAGCATCATCTGCAAAAAGCAACTCTCTGATCAGTACCCTCCTAATTTTGGTCTTAGCCTTCAATCTCTGAGCATTGTAGAGGCCGCCATCTGAGCGTGAGTGAATGTATATACCACCATCCTGATCACGAAATGCATATTTCAGTAGAAGTGAAAAGTATATTCCAAAGAGGGTGGGAGCTAGTACACAACCTTGCTTAACTCCACTCTTGATTTCAAATTCTTCAGAAGTTGCACCATCAAACTTGATTATACCCTTCATGCCTGTGTGGAACGATTCCACAATGGACAGAAGAGTTGGTGGGCAGCCAATCTTCTTTAGTGCCTTGAACAGACCCTCACGACTGACCAAATCAAATGCCTTTGTGAGGTCGATGAAGGCAATAAACAGTGGTTGATTCTGTTCACGGGCATTTTTCTTGCATTTGTCGCAATGAAGAATATCATATCAGTGGTAGACCGGTTCTGTCGAAAGCCACACTGTGATTCGGGGTAGACTTGATCTCCTAGGACTTGAAGTCTGCGCAGAACAATTCTGGCAAATACTTTTCCAACAATACACAGAAGTGAGATACCCCTATAGTTGTTGCAGTCGCTCCGATCGCCCTTGTTCTTGTACAGTGTTATGATGCTTGAATCTTTGAAATCCTGTGGGACTTGTCTTTCCCGCCAGCATAGCTCTATTAGCTGGTGGATCTGTATAGTGAGTATGTATTATTCATAGTTGGTTAGATACGACGGCGGGATATAATTCGTCACCCTAGTAGAGTCTGCCTGCTAGGGAAGTGGCAGGGGATGTCCCTCAGGAGTCCATATGCCTGGCGCCGCCTAGTCAGCATACCAGACGTTCCACATTCACGCCCAGCTCACCCGTGACCATTCAGTCCTCAGCACGTCGATCCACCTTAAACTTGGGGGTTTACAATCGGAGTTTTCCCATCTCCTACGAGAGAGAGAGAGAGAGAGAGAGAGAGAGAGAGAGAGAGAGAGAGAGAGAGAGAGAGAGAGAGTGAGAGAGAGAGAGAGAGAGAGAGAGAGAGAGAGAGAGAGAGAGAGAGAGAGAGAGAGAGAGAGAGAGAGACGAATGGTTCTATGTAAATATACCAACGAAGACAGACCCAGTGTTTGACGGTCTGTGAGAATCTTTGCCCAACTATAATAGTGCGTAGTATTGGTGTAAGTTGTGCAGTGAGCAAACGTGTGGTGAGATTGCTCTTTACCACTTTGTAATATAATAAACAATGCAAAGGAAAAATTTTTCTGCTAGTGGAGTTATTTCTAACATTATAATTTATCTGTCCAAGACAAGTGTGTTAGGAGTAGTATAGGTTGGCGCCCAGACCCCACTTTCAGCCTGCAGGCTGAAGGTGATAGGGTTTATGAAGGAAATATGGGTAAAATTTGTCGACACGGCTCCAGAACCTGGAGGCTGATTTATGAAGGAAATATTTTTGGACGGGTGAAATTTTTTTCGGCGTGTGGGAAATTTTTCGTGGGAACGGGTTTTTTGACGCTGCCTGGTGGGGTGTAAAAAGTAATTAAGGTAAATGTTTAGTTGGTTCTGGAAAGCGAAGGGGGGAAAGTTATTTTGGTTACGTATATTAGTATGGGTAGTGATGAACAAGGGTGTGATGGGTCGTTCTACTCAGTGGTATATGGTGGTGGCGTAGACATATGTGTATGGGTAGTGATAAACAAGGGTGTGATGGGTCGTTCTACTCATGGGTATATGGTGGTGTCGTAGACATAATGTGTATGTGTAGTGATAGACAAGGGTGTGATGGGTCGTTCTACTCATGGGTATATGGTGGTTACGTATATTAGGATGGGTAGTGATGAACAAGGGTGTGATGGGTCGTTCTACTCATGGGTATATGGTGGTGGCGTAGACATAATGTGTATGCGTGGTGATAAACAAGGGTGTGATGGGTCGTTCTACTCATGGGTATATGGTGGTGTCGTAGACATAATGTGTATGTGTAGTGCTGTATAAACAAGGGTGTGGTGGGTCGTTCTATTCATGGGTATATGGTGGTGTCGTAGACATAATGTGTATGCGTGGTGATAAACAGGGTGTGATGGGTCGTTCTACTCATGGGTATATGGTGTGTCGTAGACATAATGTGTATGTGTAGTGCTGTATAAACAAGGGTGTGATGGGTCGTTCTATCATGGGTATATGGTGGTGTCGTAGACATAATGTGTATGCGTGGTGATAAACAAGGGTGTAATGGGTCGTTCCTACTCATGGGTATATGGTGTGGCGTAGACATAATGTGTATGTGTAGTGCTGTATAAACAAGGGTGTGATGGGTCGTTCTACTCATGGGTATATGGTGGTGTCGTAGACATAATGTGTATGCGTGGTGATAAACAAGGGTGTGATGGGTCGTTATACTCATGGGTATATGGTGGTGGCGTATATGAATGTGTTCACTAGGCATGGTGTAGTGATGTATAAACAGGGTGTGATGGTCGTGGTTTCTACTCATGGGATGGGTTATATGGTGGTTACATATATGAATGTGTATGTGTAGTAATACACAAGGGTGTGATGGGTCGCATATGGTGGTGGCGTATATGAATGTGTATGCGTGGTGATAAACAAGGGTGTGATGTGTCGTTATACTCATGGGTATATGGTGGTGGCGTATATGAATGTGTTCACTAGGCATGGTGTGGTGATGAACAAGGGTGTGATGGGTCGTTCTACTCATGGTATATGGTGGTGGCGTAGACATTAATGTGTATGCGTGGTGATAAACAAGGGTGTGATGGCTGGTTATACTATGAGTAAGAGGTGGTTACTTTGAAACAAGGAGGTGAGTTGTTTTACTGAACAAAAGAGAGTTGTAGGAGTCTGACCAGTAACAACACAGATACAAAGTAAAAAACAAAGTGGGTTCAGATAATGAAACAATCATGGTCGTGTAATACGAAGGCATTCTCTCCGTCTTAGGGATCAAAGAGGCCGCCGGGGTGGTGTTATAGGTGGTAGTAACTGCAAGGGTTGGGTTCTTCACCGCAAAGCTTAATAACAGAAGGACTATGGTGGTAAGGGGGTATTAGGGGTCGATATAGCGAGTTTATAATAAGAATGGTGATGTCGATCGGGTCCCATATCACCCGGTGTCACTACGTTTTCCCGGTGCTTGAACTGTTTCCTCTAGGTGATATAATCAGCGTCTACACGAGTCTCCTTGTCTATAACAAACACATAAACACAACACAACGACCAACCATACAGTATACATACAGACATCATCATACAATCAGGGGCCATTTTAGAAGCAGGCACCAAGATAACGAATCTAAAATAACAACCGAGTCACATGAATCGAGACACGAGTGCATCCATAACAGAATCATACAGACTGACAGACAGACGACACAAACCTCGCACACGCCACAAACACACAAACTAACGACACTAACCATGCAAAGCAGGGGTCATACCAACTTTTAATGCGAATACAGACAGAGGACCAGCACACGCAAGGTTGTATGGCTACGGTCAGGAATTCTTAACGAGAAAAAAAACACGCGGTGGTAGAGTACAACCGTGTTATGAAATGGGGAGGCGTCTGCGGCAAAAACACCGATGGTACTATAACCCCTGCTATCAATGGCTTACAGCGTGGTTTTGTAGGTTGTTTCAAGTGACTTTTGGAGTAGAGAGAGAGAGAGGAGAGAGAGAGAGAGAGAGAGAGAGGGCGAGAGAGAGAGCGAGAGAGAGAGAGAGAGAGGGAGAGGAGAGAGAGAGAGACGAGAAAACTATACAATCTAACAGAAAACAATAATAAAAAACCGACAACCTACAAGTTTTGTTTCAAGTGACTTTGGAGAGAGAGGTAG
Organism: Cepaea nemoralis; assembly: GCA_014155875.1. Lineage (NCBI taxonomy): Eukaryota > Metazoa > Mollusca > Gastropoda > Stylommatophora > Helicidae > Cepaea > Cepaea nemoralis. The sequence continues at coordinate 153,997 of JACEFZ010000105.1, read as the reverse complement.
AGAGGAGAGAGAGAGAGGTAGAGAGAGAGAGAGAGAGGAAGAGAAGAGAGAAGAGAGGAGAAGAAAAAAAACTATACATCGAACAAAACATTAAAAAAACTACAACCATACATTTGTTCAAGTGACTTTAAGAAGAGAGAGAGAGAGAGAGAGATAGAAGGAGAGAGAGAGAGAGAGAGAGAGAGAGAGAGAGAGAGAGAAAAAAAAAACTATGACAATCATGAACAAAAGTCATCACCTTACCCCCCATATACCCACACATAACCCTTGTGTATCACTACACCATACACAATTCATATATGTAACCACCAGATACCATCCCCATGAGTAGAAACCACGACCCATCACACCCTGTTTATACATCACTACACCATGCCTATTGAACACATTCATATACGCCACCACCATATACCCATGAGTATAACGACCCATCACAACCCTTGTTTATGCACCACGCATACACATATGTCTACGACACCAACCATATACCCATGAGTAGAACGACCCATCACACCCTTGTTTATCACCACGCATACACATTATGTCTACGCACCACCATATACCCTATGAATAGAACGACCCATCACACCCTTGTTTATACAAGCACTACACATACACATTATGTCTACGACAAACCACCATATACCCATGAGTAGAACGACCCATCACACCCTTGTTTATCACCACGCATACACATTATGTCTACGACACACCATATACCCATGAATAGAACGACCCATCACACCCTTGTTTATACAGCACTACACATACACATTATGTCTACGACACCACCATATACCCATGAGTAGAACGACCCATCACACCCTTGTTTATCACCACGCATACACATTATGTCTACGCCACCACCATATACCCATGAGTAGAACGACCCATCACACCCTTGTTCATACACTACCCATCCTAAATATACGTAACCACCATATACCCATGAGTAGAACGACCCATCACACCCTTGTCTATCACTACACATACACATTATGTCTACGCCCACCACCATATACCCAGGTAGTAGAACGACCCATCACACCCTTGTTTATCACTACCCATACACATTATGTCTACGCCACCACCATATACCCATGAGTAGAACGACCCATCACACCACTTGTTCATCACTACCCATACTAATCTATCGTAACCAAAATAACTTTCCCCCTTCGCCTTTCCAGAACCAACTAAACATTTACCTTAATTACTTTTTACACCCACCAGGCAGCGTCAAAAAACCCGTTCCCACGAAAAATTTCCCACACGCCGAAAAAAATTTCACCCCGCCCAAAAATATTTCCTTCATAAATCAGCCTCCAGGTTCTGGAGCCGAGTCGACAAATTTTACCCATATTTCCTTCATAAACCCTATCACCTTCAGCCTGCAGGCTGAAAGTGGGGTCTGGGCGCCAACCTATACTACTGTTAGGGCAGGAAGATAGCCAGGTCTTTGGCATCGACTCCTACTTTAACAGCTTAATCACAACACTTAAACTTAATGTACTTTCTTTTATTTGAAAATGCGTGAACATATTTTCTGACACATGATTACGATTGCATGTCTTTACATCTGTTTTAAATATTCCAGTCCTATCTGAGTTTTCAAATTGAATTCAACCAATCTAAAGATTGTGGAGAAACTCCGCGTGTGGAGTGGACGTTCATCTCCATCTCCGATATTCTAATTACTAATCCACATATCTGCCTTAGTGTCAACTATATGGCCGAGGTTGAGTAAGTATATTAAAATACCATCTTGGTAGTATTATGTACGCAACATACCATGAGCACACACACATCACGCACACTCTCCTATGCACATCACATACATATTAAGATATATGGCTTCTGTAACTGTTATTGCGAGAATGTACCTGTCGTTCGTTTTTCTGTCCCGTACCGCCCTCGGAACGTATTCCCTCAACCAAATCACGCCAGATCGACCTAACTTACGCGTTCGCCTCCTACAGTCATTCCATGACTTCCCGATACTACATATCAGTCAATGAATCTCTTTTCCCTGTGGTTTTAAGCCTTCCTTTAGTTCTATTGTCCTGTTGATTCTAGAGGAAGCCCCGTCTAGTATATATATATATATATATATATATATATATATATATATATATATATATATATATATATATATATATATATATATCCATTGGCACCTTTCCGTCTTGACAGACGATAGTTTGGTACATTGTGCTTCAAAAAGGAATTACGATCCAAGGTGGTGGCGAGTGTGGCTGATAAGGCCAATTCTTGCTGCAAATGTTTGCCGACAGTAGGTGCATGTGAAAACATGGTCACTTCCACCATTTTGCACCATCTTACGTCTCTCACGCTCTGTGTGTGCTTTATCTACAATCATTTTCTCCTTTGTCTGTATTCCATTTCTGATAGTTGCCCTCCATGCAACACGTTCAGCGGCGACGTGCTCCCAATGTGCATTATCAATGCCTGTATCAATCATGTCCCGCTTACACACATCTTTGTATCGTAGTAGAGGCCGACCCTGAGATCTCCTACCCGTCTGTAATTCCCCAAAAAAGATGTCCTTTGGTATTCTACCATCATCCATCCTCCTAACGTGTCCTATACATCTAAGTCTACGAAGACTGAGCATGAGAAGACTGAGCACCGTCACACAACCTGATCTTTCCAATACTTCAGTATTTGTGATTTTGTCTTGCCACTTAATACCGCATATGAAAGCTGTTTAAACGTTTCTCTTGGCGTGAGTAAGTTGTCCAGGTTTCACTGCCATAAAGAAGAGTACTAAGGACACAGGCTTGGTAGACGAGGACTTTGTTTTGGCAGTAAGCTTCCTGTTCTCCCAGACTCTTTTTGCTAACATGTTCATTGTTGTTGCTGCCTTGCCAATCCTGATGTTGATTTCCTGATCGAGGGATAATTTGCTATTTACATCTGATCCTAGATATGTAAAATGGTCTACTATCTCCAGTTCGGCGTCGTCAATAAAGATTGATGGTACACCATGTGCACCTTGTGACATAATCTGTGTCTTCTTTTTGTTAATTGTTAAACCAAATTCAGAACAAGCATTGGAGAATGCAGATAGTAGATGTTGTAATTCTTCCTCAGAGTGGGTCGTAATCGCAGCATCATCCGCAAAAAGCAACTCTCTGATTAGTACCCTACTAATTTTGGTCTTGGCCTTCAATCTCTGAGCATTATAGAGGCCACCATCTGAGCGTGAGTGAATGTATATACCACCATCCTGATCACGAAAGGCATATTTCAGTAGAAGTGAAAAGTATATCCCAAAGAGGGTGGGGGCTAGTACACAATCTTGGTTAACTCCACTCTTGATTTCAAACTCTTCTGAAGTTGAGCCATCAAACTTGATTATACCCTTCATGCCTGTGTGGAACGATTCCACAATGGACAGAAGAGTTGGTGGGCAGCCAATCTTATTTAGAGCTTTGAACAGACCCTCACGACTGACCAAATCGAATGCCTTTGTGAGGTCGATGAAGGCAATAAACAGTGGCTGATTTTGTTCCCGGCATTTTTCTTGCATCTGTCGCAATGAGAATATCATATCAATGGTAGACCGGTTCTGACGGAAGCCGCACTGTGATTCGGGGTAGACTTGATCTCCCAGGACTTGAAGTCTGTGCAGGACAATTCTAGCAAATACTTTCCAAACAATACACAGTAGTGAGATACCCCTATAGTTGTTACAGTCGCTCCGATCTCCCTTGTTCTTGTACAGTGTTATGATGTTTGAATCTTTGAAATCCTGTGGGACTTGTCCTTCTCGCCAGCATAGCTCTATTAGCTGGTGGATCTGTAGAGCGAGTGTGTCTTGCCAACTCCTGATAACCTCTATTGGAATCCCATCCTTACTTGGAACCTTGCCAGATGCAAGCTCATTTATAGCACACTTAACTTCCGTTATAGTGGGAAGTGTGTCCAGGTAGTCAAGAGTTGGCAGGGCCTCTATGGCGTTGAGGGCATCATCCGCTAGCTTGGTCTCACTTGAGTAAAGCTGTAAATAGTGCTCTACCAATCTGTCCATCTGCTGTTTCTTATCAGTGATGATTTCTCCAGTCAAGGTTTTCAGCGGTGCACTTCTTTTGATCATTGGACCACAGGCTTTCTTTATCCATTCATGCATGCTTCTGATGTTTCCCTTATCACTTGCGATTTGAATGGACTCACATAACTTGATCCAATCGTCATTCGCACACTGCCTGGCAGCCTTGTGTACATCCTTCCTCGCTTGCTTCAGCTCACTCAGAGTGTTACGCGTTGGTCTTTCCTTGTTTCTTAAGAGAGCTATCTTCTTTTTATCAATCAAGGGCTTCAGTATCTGGCTGTTTGCCGCATAACAGTCCTGCCTCTTATGATCCACAGTGCTGTAAACCCCTGCCGCTGTTTTATAAATAGTTTCCTTAAGTTTACTCCATTTATCATTTACTATACAATTTTCTGATGTATCATTGAAAGCGTCTTCAAGTTGCTGTTGAAATTCAAAGCACTTTCCAGGATCGTGAGTGTTAGTAATATTAATCCTGGGGCAAGACTTGTGTTTAGCTGTGTAGATTCTCTTTGGTCTCAGTCTAACCCTTGCAACAACCAAAGAATGATCTGTATCACAGTCAGCACTGTGGTAACTTCGAGTTAATGATGTATGGTTCAGATGTTGTCTCCGTGTGATAATGAAGTCCAGCTGATGCCAATGGTCGGATCTAGGATGTTTCCATGTGACCTTATGTATCCCTTTTGTTTTAAAAAAGGAGTTTGTAATACATAAGTCATTTCTAGTGCAATGCTCCAGCAGCCTTTGCTCATTATCATTCATGCGACCGATGTTGTATTTTCCAAGGCACACTGGCCATGAACTCGAGTCCTTGCCCACACAAGCATTGAAATCACCGAGCATATAAATGTAGTCGGATTTTGGAACTGCCTTGAGTCTAGCTGCTCGTAGAACGTATCCTTCACATCATCAGAGGAAGCGAGTGTCGGTGCATATGCAGTGAGAATGGTGGCAAATCCACAAGAGTTTGCCAAGCGCAGTGATAATAATCTTTCATTACCTCCAGCTGGGATATCAATCATTCCCAGTAGCGAATTCTTCACTGCAAAGCCCACACCATGTTGCCTTTTTTCTGCCTGCCCTCTTCCCTTCCAAAAAAAGGTGTAATTGTTTTCCCTGAGTGACCCTTCCTCAGCGAGGCGAGTATCCTGCAGGCCAGCAATATCAATGTTAAGACGATTGAGTACAGCATCAATCACAGCCGTTTTTCTCACATCGTCAATATTTGTCAAGTCAGTGGAAAATCCTGGACACATGGTTCTCACGTTCCAGGTTGCAAGCCGTAGCTTGAGGTTTCTATTCTTTTTATTAGTACCTGGTGCATTGGTTTTACAGCCTGCGATTCAGATTTTGTCCTAGCCCCAAGCACCCATTGAAGCAGGCAGGCTGTGGCGGATCAGCACCCAATTGGCTGAGGGCTGCCCAGCTTGAGGCGGGCGGTAGCTGATCAGTGACACCTGTAGGTGTCTCCCACCGTCAGAGGCCAACTGACAAGGACTTATAACCCGTAACAGTTGCCTCTCGCTTTGATTTCGAGACCGGTTAAGACCAGGGATGGAATTATTGCCTCTCCATAGCACAAAGCCTGGGCTAAAATAAAGAAACCATGTGTTGCCCATGCAGCATGATCCCTCTCTCGGCCTGCCTAGTTCACTCCAGAGGAAAGTTGACACCTGTAATCTGGAACAAGACAAGCTGCAGAAGCTGCCGGATCAGCAAAGCAATGCTCTAACTGTCCGCCTGTCGGAGCTTCGATCCTAGACCAGCTGCCAACCAAGGCCTAGGGCCTGGTCTGCCCTGCCATGACTTATTTTGTCTTTGGGTTGCATTTCCTCGCACCAGGATAAGGCTTGTACCCTCCCAATGTGGGGTGTCGGGTTTGGTAAGCGCCGCCCAACATTCGGAGCTGACAGAAAGCAGGTAGTACCGTCTACTGTCATACGGTAGCTCAGTAATATCTGACTAAGACCTGACAGTCATATATATATATATATATATATATATATATATATATATATATATATATATATATATATTAATATATATATACACCAGAATGTAATGAATATACAGACTTTACTAAATCAATGAACTAGAGAAAACAAGATAAGAACAATAAACTATAATCTTTATTGACTGAATCTCATGGTCCAGAGGTAAATATAAACCGAGAACAATCGATGTGTACTGGAATGGGAAATGGGATTGTCTCTTCCATTTCCAAGTGTTAATTCAGTCACTGATGCGCCATCAAGGCAATATCTAGCCGACCTATCGTTGCAGAATCAATATGAGCTGCCGCCTTGGTGAATCTCCCAAGTCAGTCTCCCGTTTTGTTGTTATTGACATTGCCTAGTGACGATTCTGTGTTGTCACGTCATCTCCTTCGCTTTTCTTAGCGTTGTGGTTCTGGGATTCTAGGATCTTTCCTATTTACGTCATTATGTCGCACCTGCTACTTGGCAAATACCTCGACCCATTTACGTCACACTTGAGGCATTTATGCCTATCTGTGGATGGATGGATATAGTTTGAGAGGACCAGTTCTGGTCCTCCCCTGATCTCAAGTCTGTATAACCCCTTCATCTGTGGCTGTTTCAGAATTTGGGAGCGGGAAATCTGATGGCGACATCTATTTATATGCAGAGCGGCTTCCCGTCATGCCGTGGGGTGGGGTCGACCACAGCATCATCATTTAGTGCCTCGCTAGTCGCCACACAGACACACAGACACACACACAGTCACACATAGAGACACACACAGACATTATATATATATATATATATATATATATATATATATATATATATATATATATATATACCATTGGCACATTGCCGTCTTGATAGACGATAGTTTGTGCTTCAAAAAGGCATAATAAACTAAAATATGTATTAGGGCTGTGGAAGTTAACGATTAATTAATGGATTAATCGTTATTTTTTTTTTTTTACGATTTAATGTTTTTTTAAACTATTAATCAAAAAGTTTTCTCCCATCACTTATACAATGCCGAAAAATTGAACGAAAAACATTTTAAACATAGTGCTGCAAACACATGTTTCCAAGGCACCAGGGCCGGGTTATATACTGGCCAAGACCTATTGACGCGTCCTCGTCGAGCGTCCTGGGCAACAGGTCCCTTCGGGTTCCTGGCTAAAGTCAATAGGATCGCCGATTCCTCCGAAGTCGGAGAGTGTCTGCCTGTACAGTCTGCACACCAATAAGCCAGACATGGGACAACGGATACTCACGCAAACCTCAGGTCCTGTATGACATCACACTGATGTTGGACAACAGGATGCCTTCATCCGATATACAGGACTTCGCGTTGGAGCTCAAGCCAACGAACACAAGCAAGCAAGCAAGCAACACCCGAGTTGCAAAAATGTACTGAGTCACCATTGTGTAAGCTGCAGCAAGATGTAACAACAAGATGAAACAATATGTTTATTATGCTACAGAGTCTTCTACAGGTCAGAGAAGCATTAACTGTCTACATGTCAGATGAAAAAGAAGCAATACAAATGTCCAAAACTGTCAGATTCAGAATGAGAGAAGATTTCGAAATATGTCAAAGTTTTGGACTTATTCTGCCAGACCACTGTCCTGCTTGGCGGTCAAGATTATGTTTCATGTAGCTGTGTATTGCCACTGCTACCATCGTTGACAAAGCATATGACTGAACACGATGATGATCCAGGCTACATAGCTAAATTTAAGGCAGCATCTTTTAATGACTTCATTGAACGTGTAGCTAATATGACAAGAATTTAAATACTACAGATTGCAACAGCACTTGATCCACGCTACAAATACCTGAAGTGTTTGTCAAAAGATGCAAAGAACGAACATAATCAGTATTGAACAACACATAGCAGTTGATGTTCATGAGGGGCAGATGGAGACTGTTGCAACGAATGGTGCTGACATTGACAATGAAATTATATGTGAACCAAATGAAGAGAGTATTAAGCTAATGGAGTTTGAAATGGAGACGAAAGTTGCTGAATCGGTTGGCCCACTACAATGGCGAAAACTTAATGAACATCGATATTCAAAATTGGCATTCCTTGCCAAGACCACTCTGTGCATACCGGCTAGCTCAGTCCCATGTGAACGCTGTTTGCATAGTTGGTTATTATATGACATATGAACAAGACAATCCAGTGTTATTTCGATTTTTCACAAATACGAATTTAATATAATGTGAGTTATATTACTATAAATGTTTTGCTTTAATTGAAATTAACGATTAATTAATATATCATGTGCCATGCCGGAAAGCGTGGGCGGTCATGACTCGCCATTTCAATCCATCACCAGAGTCATGGATCAGCTCAGTGTTCCTGTCTCGACCATGCCATGTGGCCAAGCCATCCAGGTATTTTCTTCTCGGTCTTCCCCTTGGTCTGTTCCCTTCGATCTTGCCAGTTGTCACCAAGTTATCCATTCCATTTCCTGTTTTAAATGGGCACTAGCAAATGTTCTGGGAAATAAAGGCGACCGGCGTGATGCTAACATCAGCCAAACAATGCCCATTTCTACATACAAATGTGGGACTAATACTATAAACCCAGTATACCTTAAGGTGTGGATTACGATCCTTGACATGTGTCCTCATCACTGCAACAATAACACAAAGATAATAATCATTTGAAAACAATATATACAAACATTCAATCAATAATGTGTCATGCCGGAAAGCGTGGGCGGTCATGACTCTCCATTTCACTCGATCACCAGAGTCGTGGATCAGCTCAGTGTTCCTGTCTCGACCATGCCATGTGGCCAGGCCATCCAGGTATTTTCTTCTCGGTCTTCCCCTTGGTCTGTTCCCTTTGATCTTGCCAGTTGTCACTAAGTTTTTATAAACGATATTTGAAAAGATAATGAGGTTGACCCCTGAGGGATTGTAGAAATGGTTACGTATGTTATGATATTGTTCTGACAAAGAATATTCTCTCCCTTCATTTTTGACTCTGTTTTTAATATGGTATCTCTCTAATATATATATATATATATATATATATATATATATATATATAATATATATATATATATATATATATATATATATATATATATATATATATATATTTGCACCTGCACAGGGGATGAAGTGGGAAAATAAAGGATGAGAGAAACATCCTATCCTTGGTACTATAGTATGTGACAAGGTATAGCGCATCACTGATTGCCAGTCGGCCAGAGAGGAAGAAGACGAATAAAACGAAGACAAAGAGAATCCCATCCTATCTCATCGATTAACAACAAAATTAAAGGAATAGATATTAGAACAAACCCAGGTTCTTGTACAGGCAATCATAGTATTGTTTCTGCTTCCTTTTAATAGATTTCAGTGTAGGACTGCACCAGACCCAATGAATTCTAATGAGCACGCAACAAAATAACAATGACTAAACAAACAAGTGATAATAAACTGGAACTTTATTTGCTAAAGCTCATGGTCTTAGGATGCCATATCCAGCAACAAAACTCCAAATACAACCACATGAATAACCCTGGTTAATACTAGGGGTCAACAGTGGGTTGGGCCCCGAACTTAAACAAACCCCAGAAACCAGAATCAGTCCACATACTGCATTGAGTACCACAACAGGACACCACACCTTAGACTGATTGAGACAAAGCATCCTAAAGGAGAGTTAAGACAAACGTAATTATGAGCAGCAAAAACATCATTATGACTATAAACACGAGTGTACAGTCCAGGAACAACATATGCTGACTGAGGAGAAGGATGCACCAACGCAGGTGACCACGGTCTGATACTTGGTATCACAATGGGATATGCCCATATCTACTGGAACCTTTGCCTCCGGGACAGATGCACTGGGTGCAGCCAGCACAACAAACAGACGTGATATTCCCATTCCAGAAGATACATGTTGCAACCAGGAGAACCATGGTAACTCACAAAAGAATCACTATATCCATAATAGAGAAATTAATGAATGGGAGGACTCAGCATTGACACCGACCAGAACTGAGGCTCAAGTTTGCTCATTACAGCACAACTGCGGCTGAAGTCCACCTCTTGATTGAATCATAAAATATAACATCTGATTAACAATGTCAAAGAATCATTATTATCACCATTGAGTGCCGAAATCAACATCTAACACAATTCGGTCACAAACTGTGTGCATTGCCCAATGCAATTCAACATGACATCATCAGGACACACTTATACTATTATGACAGCTGGATGCAACAAAATAAAAAAATAAAAAACAACAACACACCACAACATCATTCCCCACAATGGCCACACCCACACAGGAATACCCCACATTCACAATGTGTGCGGTAATCAGCACTATTATTCCCCGCTGCTCAAGTGGTCAAATGCTATAACACGATACCTTAACAGGACATTACTAACATCAATAGGCCTCATCATTATCCATCATCTCGACCTTACAATCTTCCATTGGCTACTACACACCAGCAGCCATTGCGCTTCTTAAGAGGACAACCGTCATAAAATTGTCATTTACTGCCAATATAGTACCTTGCGGTGTATGGCAGAGGGGTCTTTGAGCCTGAGGAATTAAGGACGCCTGGCTAGTGCAGTCGCCGCGAACTGTGCAGGTTAGGATTGTCTTTTTGCCCCCGACAGAAAAAATCACACACCTTACCGAGTGATCGAACCCGGGTCTCCCGAAGGAGAGCCCGGCGTTCTAGCCACTCGGCCAGCCGCACTTCGGACAACATGAGAACATCATCAACACAAACAAACAACTTGTCAACACAGCAAACAAGAATCCTTTACACTGATTAAATTAATCAACACCAGATACAGTTTGCATCCATTCATCTCAACTACAGGCTATTTACAGGCCAATATCATCACCCTAGCCATCATCATTATTATACGCAGGTTCCTCCTCCTGTCATGGGGGATTCGAATAAATTCAATCATTGCCCTTGTCAGGTACAGACTATCAGGGACACACGATCCCTTAATTCTCTTGGCTTTCAATTCATAGAATTCCCCCATTACACGCCTTCTTCCAAGGCACAGGCATTCTATGTTTTCTACACACTAACATCACCGACACTAACCAGTCATTACTGGTTCCCCACCATCATGTGATATACATGAGGCAATGCCCACAAATGCAGCATTCAATGCGGCATCTATATCACCAAATCTATGCCGGTGGTCATGAAAAACCACCATCATCACCATCATAAATATCATGCTGACAACAGGAAATTATACCAGCAGCAGCCACAGTAATGCAACAAACACATCTACAGGAAGAAACAACGGCAATTGCTATCCCCGTGGGCACTGCAATCAAACATAAATAACAATAGTTTCATTCTCCATTCCAGACATACCCTGTGTACACCTCCCTGCATAAATATCATCAGACCAAACGATGCATATTGGCTTAATACCCAAACCAATACTGCTACACAAAGTTGTAAATGCTGCACACTGTCACAGCCGTTATCTTGCACCAGTCACTGCTGTGTCCTGGTGCACACTTATGATATGCCCTCTACTTGGTACTATACTGCTACATATATTGCCCACTGCACTGGACTGGCCACGGCAATGAATCTTCAAAATTACACAGTGTTGTTCTTCTCGGTATCAATAACTCTTTGCACTTGTCAACAGATCCACGAATGTCATAAAGGTACGATTATCTGCATAAACGCCTAGTTTATTCCACTGCAAACAAGTATAGCTGCTAACCAATTGTTACACTAGATCACTACTTACCTCCTAACATTTAGATGATGTCAACGCATTGCATGGTCTAAGTTCAGCTAAAACACTCATCTCGGTCATTTGTTTACATTTTCTTCCTCCCACTGTGTGATATTGTCTGGCGGCAGCCAAAATGGCTCGTGGTCTATTAATAGAACAGAACTGCGCGCGCACTTTGTGGGTTATCAGCCGGCTTGCACATTCCCTGCCTAGGAGCCTTCCAACGTTCCTTTCTTGTATCGCCGAAATACCTCCCCTATATTGGCCACTGCCACAGATATCGACAATTCCAGAACCCCAGTCAAAAACCAACACAGGCACCGTTACGTTCATCCGACATTATCTAGATATTATATTCAAACCTCACCCAAACGCAGTTTTATGTTTGCTGATCAGTGATTTCTAAAGTTCAGCGTACCTGTCTTCGGCATGTGTGCCTTTCTGATAGCATTTCTGTGTTACAGTAGCCGGTCTAGGCTTTTTCACGCTATTAGTGTGGAGTTTATGGGCCCCCCGGCTATGGACTGGTGGTTGAGGAGGGCTGGTTCGGGCCTCCTTTTATTGCTATGGACGTGGACGTCCCTTCAGCTGCGGGTTTGCGAGCTGAAGAGGGCGGGAATCCGACAGGCACCGCTACATATAGAGGTGTCTGTGGCAGCTTCCCGTTATCCTTCAAGGTTGCGCATAGAATGATTGGTTAGTTGGCATCAGCCTACTGCAGAGCCGCGTCGGCCCCTTCATTCCTCACCCCCAAATGTTAGTTGGTCCCCAGCTAATGAAAAGGTTTGGATCTCTGGGTAAATCCATAAACCTGAGACCAACGAGGTAAAAACTAAGAAATCAAGGGATATAACCATTCATGGATATGTCACCCAAAAATGAAATACTGGTTATGTCCCCCACGAAGGTTGTATTCATTCAAGCACCTTAAAGACATGAATACAACCTGCACCCCTAATTTAACTCAATAGCCACATACAGAAATTAGCATTGGGAACATTATCCAGTTGTTAAAAAAAAAAAAATATAAAAAATATGGTTCAGTTCCTGAACAATTCATCTATATTCTGCAACAAATCACCAATAGTAACGAGAACAGGTAGCTTCAGTAGCAATGAGACCCCCCCCCCCCCCCCCCCCCCCCCCCCCCAAAAAAAAAAAAAAATAAAGATAAAAAAATTAAATAAAATAAAATAAAAATAAAATAAAAAATAAGTTTCTGACAAAAGATAATACCTTATCCTATCAATGGTCATGGAGACGATGCAGTCAAAATGCAGAATCAATTAGCAATCCTGATTTCAATTATTACAACAACAACAACAACAAAAAAAAAAAAAAAAAAAAAAACCACATATCCCCTTTAAGCCCGTTGTTTTGTTCAGGCCAATCCGTATTTGGTTCGTCTTTCCTTGTGGCTCTCTATTCTTTTGCCTTCCTATTCGTCTAAATGGTATTATCAACTACACCAGCGCAACTTAAACATTCGGGCTGCCTCCAGATCCCTTCTTGGACACCTATTTTTGTGAGGTTATGCACATCCCTGACAGTGTTCTTGCTGTTTACCTTCTAGTCCGCCATCTATACAAACCGACAATCTGCACACGCAGTCTCAAATCTTTAACTCGAGAAATAAGAAAACACACTAGAAAGGACAAAAATCAACACATACAAGATTGCTATACCAGATAAAAAGTGAGCAATATCATAAGACTGGAAGAGATTACTTAGTTAGTTAGTTAGTTGACAGATCATCCTCATTGCACATCGAACCATTCAGTCCATAAGTGCTCGGATCCCCTCCTCAGCAAATCCCGCAGCGTGTAGCGGCTAACGACACCAGTTCTGTGTTGGTTTATCAATCTTCTTTGGCTTCCTGCGTAGTGTTCTTGTTTGGCCACACCTCTTTTAATTTGCTGTATGACCCTGGTTGTAGATTCAGTCATCACATGGTTTTCACAAAAGTCTTACTTCTCGTAGAGCATTCAGAATGTCAGCCTTGTCCATGGCGCGTCCGCCCTCCACAATATCATTACCTGCGAGCTTGTCAGTCCGCTCATTTCATTGTAATTACGCATGCCATGGCACGAAGATGAAACTAATCTTTGTCAGCCGAGACCTCTCCAGAGTCAGCAACCACTCTCTTCGTATCCATCCCATCTCTATGATCTTGAGCATGCTCATTGAGTCGCTAAGGAAAAATGCCATAGTAAATGTCTGTGCCTCGAGCCATGTTATTGCTTTACTTACTGCCATGACTTCCATAGCCAGGCTTCTTGTGGTTTCAACAAAAGCACCAGAGTCCTCATTCACAATTCTCCCTCCAGCCTGAGCCGTAAAGGCCCATGAGCTGCTCACATGTCGAACGACCGACCCATCTGTGTAGATGACAGCATCACCGTCTATTGAATTCTCGAAAATCAACGCTTGTACTTCCGCCCCCACAGCTGTCTGATTTTCTTGTCTGCATTTTCTGTCTAGTATGATGCAAACAGAAAAGGACGTACATAAATCTTTTGGCACTTGTACCTACTCCTCACCAAGTTCTAAGTCCTCAAGTGCACATATCTATTGAAGAATATCTTCGGCTTGACCAATACACGACCTTCCTATTTTTAACCTGCTGCCCTTCACCTTCCTAATTTCACTATGCAGTGGATGTTGTCTGTTTGCGTCAACTCTGAGGTAGGCACTTGCTCTGTAAATTTGTATTATGTCTTCAATGGTTGGGCAATCCAGATGGTAGCGCATCGCCCTGCATGCTGTATCTCTTGTACATCCAAGAATAAGGCACAAAGTATACTTTCCATCCTTTCTATCTGTTTACGGCTGAGAGTCAGGATCGCAATCGCATACTCCAAAACAGACATGGCCAGCCCCCTCGTCTAGAAGACATAGAGGCGCTGCTCACAGTTTGCCGCCGCCATCACTCGCATCGCAGCCAAACCCCTGCTTGGCCTGTGTTATCACCTGGTCTATGAAGAGATTACGAAATGTTCAAAGAAATGAAGTTATTGACAAGAAATGTTCAACCTCAATTGAACGTTATCTGTGGCGATTTAAAAAATACCTTAACAGAATCTAGACAAATTCTAGAGAGATGGCAAAAATAATGCAATAATGCAGTAGAATGAATGACATGAATGACAGTGTGGATATTAATGAGATACATGAACCAATGACAGCAGAAACAGAACCTGAACCCTCATTAGATGAAATTGCATGGGCAATAAAGAACCTGAAGAATGATAAATCACCTGGATGTGATGAGATACCAGCTGAACTAGTTAAAGCGGGAGGAGAAGAAATCATACAAATCTATCACGCATTATGTAAAAAGAAATGAAAATATGGTATATATCCAAAAGATTGGAAGAGAACTATCTTCATTCCAATACCGAAAAAGCGCAACCTGAAATTATGCACCAACTATAGAACTGTTGCCCTGATCAGTCATGCAAGTAAAATTCTACTAAAAATCATAATTGGAAGACTTCGTAAGTAAATGGAAGGAGAAATTAACCTGGTTCAAGCTGGATTTAGACAAAGAAGAGGAACAAGAGATCACATTCACAATATTCGTTTAATAATAGAGAAGTGCAGAGAATTTAATGTTAACCTATTCTCATGTTTTGTGGATTATTCAAAGGTATTTTACTGTGTACAACATCAGAAACTTTGGAAAATTATGAGGAATATGGGCTTTCCATCACATGTAATACAACTCATAAAAATGCTCAGTTTGGACCAACAAGCAGCGGTTAGAATAGATGGCGAGATATCAGATTGGTTTGACATCAAGCAAAGAGTCCTTCAAGGATGTGTGCTTTCCGCCTGTTTGTTTAACCTGTACGCCGAAAATATAATGAGAAATGTAAGTGATGATATAAACAGGGAGCTATATGATGCCCTAAATATTGGTGGTCATAACATACCAGAGATTCGGTATGTCGATGATACGGTGTTGCTATCCACAACACAGAATGGTATAGAAAACCTAATAGCCTCAACCCAATTGAATAGTGAAAATCACAACTTATATCTTAACATAGCAAAGGCAAAGAAAATGCATACAGATAAAACTACTGTGGAGAAAGGAAATATTAGAGGTGGTGGAGAATTTTGAATATTTTGGGTCTCGGACTGCCAACAACGGTGACACAACGAAATAAATTAAACGACGACTGTTGATTGCTCTTCAAAGACTAAATTAACTGAATGAATTATGGAGTGAGACAGACAGAACTACAAAAATTAGATTTTTAAGAGAATGCATATTTCCCATTGCAACATATGCCTGTGAGACCTGGACACTTACTAAACACGCTGAACAGCGCATAAATGCCTTTGAATATAAATGTTATAGACGAGTTCTAAGAATATATTGGGTTTAAAAAAAAGAACAAATGCATCCATACTTCAGAACAGTAATGAAGGGGTATATGCCAGGGAAGAGAGGAAGAGGAAAGCCAAAGAGACGATGGCTGCTGGATGTGGCGGATGATCTACAGATGAGTGTATCGGAAGAGGTACATCTTGCTTTTGATCTAGAGGTTTTCCTGAAGATTGTTATGGGAGCGAGGTTCTGCAAATGACATGCTACTGAATGAATGAATATATATATATATATATATATGACTACCCCGAGGTAGACCAAGAAGACGGTGGAGAGATACATACGGACCTACAAGCACTTTGGAATAAGCGACTGACAAGAGAAGGTCAACCAGAGAGATGAATAGAGATGGCTTGTATCTGCAGCAAAGAACCTCAATGGCTCGGAATGTGAAGAAGAAGAAGAAGAAGAAGAAGAAGAAGAAGAAGAAGAAGAAGAAGAAGAAGAAGAAGAAGAAGAAGAAGAAAATATATGACTGATTGGCACCTTGCCGTCTTGACAGGCGATAGTTTGTAAAATGGAGTTATCTCTCCATAACACAAAGCCTGGGCTGAATTTAGAATCCATGTGTTGTCCATGCAGCATGATCCCTCTCTCGGGCTGTCTAGTTTACTCCAGAGGAAAGGTAACAGCAATACATCTGGAACAAGACAAGCTGCACAAGCTGCAGGATCAACAAAACAATGCTCTAACTGTCCGCCTGTCGATCCTAGACCAGTTGCCATCCAAGGCTTAGGGCCTGGTCTACCCTGCCAAGACATTTAGTCTTTAGACTGCATTTCCTCACACCAGGATAAGCCTTGTACCCTCTTAAATGCGCTATTCAGCCCGAATCCGTTGACACAATGTGGGATGTCTGGTTTGGTAAGCGCCGCCAAACATTAGGTGCTAACAGAAGCAGGTATTACCGTCTACTATCATACGGAAGCTCAGTCGTATCTGACTAAGACCTGACATGTGTGTGTGTGTGTGTGTGTGTGTGTGTGTGTGTGTGTGTGTGTGTATATATATATATATATATATATATATATATAAAGAGAGAGAGGACGGGAGAGAAAGAAAGTTAGAGAGAGAGAGAGTGTGAGTGAGAGAGAGAGAGTGGGAGAGAGAGAGAGAGAGAGAGAGAGAGAGAGAGAGAGAGAGAGAGAGAGAGAGAGAGAGAGAGAGAGAGAGAGCTATTTAAATGTGTTCGTCAATGATAGTTTATATGTTAGAGATACATACGCATTTATAATTCGCTTAGACAGTGATGCACACAGACCGCGTCTCGAAGTTATATCTCTGTGTGTATAATTTTATATAAATTATATAAATGTAATGTTGAAGGTCTTGCAGATGCAATTATATATTTACAAGCTACAAAAGGCACCTGGTCTCGATATGCTCAGTGACATTATAACTAGTGCTGTAATCCATGCTTCACTTACTTTTCTAGTAGTTAGTTGCGTGTCCTCTACATACACCTCGGTCAACCCCGGCATGATCTGGCTGTCTGTGATTTACTAGGCATGATCTGGTTCAATAGTTTGCCATTGATGTCTGAAAGGCCAAAGTTCATACTAGTGTATGAAAACCAACGCAAGCCGCCTGCTTTCAAATCGCTTGCAGATGTATTTCTAACGTGGTATGCTGTATTGTTATATTGTATTTGAATATAACAATCCTATCAATGACGCGCCATAAACAAAATTGATTATAATATATATGCAATCAAACACCTCCTTCTTTAGTATTTTAACGCAACACAAAGGAAGTGTGCATTAGGTTTACAATATACTATTTTTTTAAAACACACCAGAGGGCATTACGTCCAAAAGCCTTCATCAGTAGGTAACAACTAGAAAACGCTCTGTAATACTATATTGTAAGGCTGTTCTACAATTTTGCTTTTCATTATTTACATTAGCACAGCTTTACCACAGTTTAATCCATTTCACTTGCATGTTTTTAGTATTAACGCCCTGATTGAAGAAGCGGAAGAAATAGTGATTTCCGACCATAAGTCGGTGAAGGAAATCGTCCCTAAGGGCACACTTCCTCTAGGATACAAACTGATCTGTGTTATGGCGTACGTGCATAGGAACAGGCGACTACGAGCTTCTACGTGCGTAAGTGAAATCATACATCGTCGGTGTCCTGGCATGTACTAATACACTAAACACGACCTGAAGTCCTAATTGTATTGTAACCAAACATTACCTTAAGTCCTGATTGTACTTTTACTTTTCACCCATATCTCATTTGTGGAGATTGCTGTCGGTAGAACATGAGGTAAACAAAGAGGGCGATAACAGTTTATATATGGTGTGTTAGATAATTATATCCCACCCAATTGCCGTAGGTGGAGATAGTTACAAGTAAAGAACAGAGGAGTCGAATTGAGAAGGTTCTTAGGGTTGCTTAGCCGCATAAGAGCATTACGAGGGTTGTTTAGCCGCATAAGCCAGCTGACTGGTACCATTTCTGAAACAAGAGTTCGTCCAAAAGCGAGATCTAAATCTAGGTCACATAGAGAGTCTATAAACTTCCGTTATATCCTGTTCGTATAATTCTTGCCGTGTGATGATGGTTACTATGTAAATCCACACCCTTTTCCACCCATTGCTGCCAATCATTTCTGATTTCCACGTTCCTCCATTTCATGCCTAATATCATCTCTTTCAGTTTCCTCCATACCATGACAGCAAGCTGCCTAACATCATCTCTTTCAGTCTCCTCTCTTCCCTTTTGAAGTTGTCGAAACTTATTTCCTATTTCCCTTTCTCATGATGTATCCAAAGAATGTGGACTCTCCTCTTCAGATGCGACTAACCAATACTTTGTGTCAGTTAACTTCATTCAACATGTGTTCATTACACTTGTTTGTGTCCATGATATACTCATCATTATGTTGCTCCGTATCTTTACAGCTTTCTGCTCCGTGATACACTTCCATACATAAGGATTCGTTCGATGTAGTTCTTTTGAACTCTTCCTTGCGTCGATTGACACAAACATATTGCACATAATCTCTTTCGCTGATAGAACAGGTATTGGGGTGGTTTTATACAAGAGTTCTTATTAAAGAAATATTGTCGCCATACACCAAATCAAAGTATATGTATCAATTTGAGTTCCGTGCAAATTGCATAGTTATAGCGGTAAACAATTTGCAAATCAAGTAACTGAGCGTATTTCAGTACAGGTGGAAGCGATGCAGTCGACAAGTCATACAATTCCAACCTGGTTCACCTCTCGAAAGGTGACAAAGTTAAGAAAGCAAGGACGGTTCGTGAATTTGTGTTCAACGAAGATTAATAAACAATTACTCAAATATTCCACGGCTTCAACTGTTGAGTGTTTAAAACCAGTGTTACGAAATATTTCAGAAAAAACATTATGCAACCTATTTTTTATGCCTTCTTTGTTTAAATTATCTAAAATTCCCAGCCTCCATGTTGATACAAGCACATAACAACAGGGCTGACAGGCAAGCGTGCCTTCCACTGCGCTATTGGGGCACCCATACATTGTTTTATAAATACCTTTTCATTAGTTGTATATTATAATACTGTATATCTTTTCTATTGTAACTGAAAACAATTGTAAATATAATTTATAATCGAGTTATTAATGAGGCAGGAAGCTTCTTGACATATTTTAAATAATTAGAACAGAAATGCAGATAACAATCATTTATGTTTTAATTGCCAGCCGCTATGGTGTGTGATAAACATGCATATTTGTGTTTTGTGCCTCTATTAGGGCTATATCGAGATAAAATCCTCCAATATCATTGTTGGCAAAATTTACCCAAACAACAAAGAAATAACCTGGAAAACAGAGTTTGCTTTGAATCTAACTGCTGATTATGTAGAGCCTGATGCCAAAACACCATTAATGTAAGTGTAAATGTTATTATTGGTCATTGAAGAGTGTGTGTATCGCTTATTATTGAAATATAATTGATATTCTGCTGATGTGTGTGTTTAATTTCTCGTTTAGACAGACAGACAGACAGACAGACAGACAGACAGACAGACAGACAGACGGACGGACGGACGGACGGACGGACGGACGGACGGACGGAAGAACGGACTGACAAAAATAACAAACGAATGAAATAAAGAACGAACTTTACTTTCAAAGGCTTAATAATTGTGCATGCAGACCCGCCTAAAATTCTTTCTGTTGAAACATTATTTCACAAATACATCTGAGCCGACATCAATAGAAATATACGCATTATAAACGCATGTGGAATGTGCAAATCATTCAACAAAAGCGTTTAAGAGGCAAGAGGATAATCTTCATTGCACCGGGACGTTTTTTTTTTCCCCATTTAGCTCGGTCTCTTTCCTTAGGGCGGCGTCTTGACTGCTTTGACAAGCACGAACTCCGTAGCCACAGCGACTTCTTCCAGTAGTCTCCGAGAAAATTGCACTCGTGAATCCAACGACGTTGGCTAGAATCGAACCCATAACCTTTGGATAACTTCGCCACGAAGCCTCCCAACTAATAATAATTGAAATTGCAAGTGTAATTAGCTAAAGGCGATATCATCTTCATGTACCATGCCGGTAAGCATTGGGCGTTCATGTTTCGCCATCTCATTCGATCACCAGAGTCGTGGATCAGTTCAATGTTCTTGTCTTAACCATGCCACGTGGTCAGGCCATCCAGGTATTTACTTCTCTGTTTTCCACTTGTTCTCTTCCACTCGATATTGCCGGTTGTCACAAATTTCTTCAATGTATTTCTTCTCTTAAAGTGACCAAAAAAACAAAAAAACTGTGACTGTCTACGTCTAATTTCTCTAATCAGTTTACACCATACAGTTGTAGAGTTAATACTCCGTTCTATCACTGTTACATTCTTAGCTTAGCAGGGCAGATGCGAACAGCGGTTCAATATATTTGAATCTTGCTTTGGACTTTCCCATTATCTTTCTTAAATCATCTTCAGACTTGCCGTCTCCTTTTAACTGTCCTGGCAAGACAAAACATTGACTTGTGTCAGTGTTTTCCCATTCACTGTAATTGACAAGATCGATTGATACCATATTTGTTGATAACTATAGTTTTATTGCCTTTACAATTTGGTTTAAGATATTTTCATTAGAAGAGAAAATAAACATAGTTCATGATGGCTGTAGAAAAAGTAGAGGCATGCGTGACAACATATTAAACTTGCCAATAATTACTGTTCACGATATGGACACTCGTCAGTTACTTTACTTTTATCTACATGGACAAAACAAAACAATCCATCCATCATGTGCCATGCCGATAAGCGTTGGCGGTCATGTTTCGCTGTCTCACTCGATCACCAGAGACGTGGATCAGCTCCGTGTTCCTGTCTCGACCATGCCATGTGGCTAAGCCATCCAGGTATTTACTTCTCGGTCTTCCCCTCGGTCTCTTCTCTTCGATCTTGCCAGTTGTCACCAAGTTCTCCACTTCATTTCTTCTCATGACATGCCCAAAAAATGTTGACTACCTACGTGTAATGCCTCTAATCAGTTTACGATCTTCATTTGACTTTTAAAGGACTTGTTCATTGGTTTTTCTGTCTGTCCATGGTATTCTTTGCATTTTCCCCAGAAACCACATTTCCACAGGCATCATATGTTTTTCAGCTTGTCTGCTCATTGTCCACGCTTTACATCCACATGAAAGTACAGGTTCTATGTAGCACCTCAACACTCTTTTTCTCGTTTCAATTGACATCTATTTATTAGTCAGTATATTTTCATCTTGTAAAAAGCTACCTTCGCTATGGCAATTCTTGTACTAATCTCTTCAATGCATCTCTATTCTGATGTTATGACTGTTCCTAGATAACTGTACCGATTCACTTGTTTAAGAATATGCCCATTTACCTGTATATTACATTGTGGTATTTCCTTCTTCCCAGTGACGACCATAATCTGTGCCTTCTTACAATTCAGTTCTAACCCTAGTTGTTCACTGTGTGGAACTCTACATCTACTAAATTGTGCAGGTCATATTCATTTTCTGTAATCAAAACTGTATCATCTGCATATCTAATGTTATTGATGTATCGTCCCCCTGTGATGATTCCTTCCATATCTTCTGTATTTCTGAAAATAGTTTCACTGAACAGGGAAAAATATACCCATAGACATTACACATCCCTGTCTCACACCTTTCTTAAAGGCTTTTTTTTTGCTCTCGCTCTCTTTGAACTCAAGCCTAGTCCATACATACTATTTATAGTAGTGATCGACTTAATTTTGCATGTGGGTTAGCTTTCCCTATTAACAGTGTCCCTCGCCATCAGGCGTACCCACGCCGACTTTAGAGGTATTTGTAATTTACGCCCCCAAGTCAAGGACGACAGGTCAACGTCTCAATAGGCTGATATTGACCTACTTCATTATCAATTCTGATGGCAGCTTGTTGTTTCCAATATATGTTTTAACAAGTCTAAGGTCTTTCCCATCAATGTGTAGATCTTCAAGCATCATTATCATGTCGACATGTCTCACTTTATCGAAAGCCTTTCTGTAAAAATAATGTAAAAAAAAAAAAAATCACGTTAAATGAAAATTGCAATCAACAATGAAGAAATAAAACATATCTCAGGCAATTTGAACACTTTCGCCTAAAAATTAGCCACATTAATGACTGTTCAAAAGGCGTCAGTGGGAGGCTATTAGAAGAAATACAGAGGTTAAACCAGTGCAGGGTGAGGCATCAACATATGACTTAACGTGAGCACTTTGAAAACACTTGTCTTCCCTATTGTAACACAAGGATGGGTAACATGGGCTAATTTGAACTCGTTGAAATTTTGAACTTAAATGTTACAGAACCCCGTTGAACAAGCAGAGGTAAAGTGCTGCACATTACATGATATGAACATTAAGGAAGACAGATCAAACTGACAGACAGACAGACAAACACACATATATGCATACAAACATGGACACACACACACACACACACTCACACACACATACACACACGTCATTATATTAGCTTATATTAACAACTGGAACCCTAACAAATGAATGGTTGGCTCAGGGGCAACACTGATTAGACTTGAGGCCCAAGTAAGACTCACAGAAGTGAGATACCCCTATAGTTGTTGCAGTCGCTCCGATCGCCCTTGTTCTTGAACAGTGTTATGATGCTTGAATCTTTGAAATCCTGTGGGACTTGTCCTTCTCGCCAGCATAGCTCTATTAGCTTGTTGATCTGTAGAGTGCGTGTCTTGCCCACTCCCGATAACCTCTATTGGAATCCCATCCGTACCTGGAGCCTTGCCATATGCAAGTTCATTTATAGCACACTTAACTTCTGTTATCGTGGGAAGTGTGTCCAGGTGGTCAAGAGTTGGTAGAGCCTCTATGGCGTTGAGGGCATCATCCGCTAGTTTGGTCTCACTTGAGTAAAGCTCCAAATAGTGCTCTACCCATCTGTCCATCTGCTGTTTCTTATCAGTGATGATTTCTCCAGTCAAGGTTTTCAATGGTGCACCTCTTTTGATCATTGGACCACAGGCTTTCTTTATTCCTTCATACATGCTTCTTAAGTTTCCCTTATCACTTGCGACTTGAATAGACTCACATAACATGATTCAATAATCATTTGCACACTGCCTGGCAGCCTTTTGCACATCCTTCCTATCTTGCCTTAGCTCACTCAGAGTGTTACGCGTTGGTGTTTCCTTGTTTCTTAAGAGAGCTATCTTCTTCTTATCAATCAAGGGCTGCAGAGTCTCGCTTATTGCCGCAAACCAGTCCTTCCTCTTATGATCCACATTGCCGTAAACCCCATAAGGCAGTTTTATGACGAGTTTCCTTAAGTTGACCCCACTTTTCATTTACTGTACAATTTTCTGGTGTATCAGTGAAAGCGTCTTCAAGTTGCTGTTGAAACTGAAAGCACTTTTCAGGATCGTGAGTGTTAATAATATTAATCCTGGGGCTAGATTTGTGTTTAGCTGTGTAGATTCTCTTTGGTCTCATTCTAACCCTTGCAACAACCAAAGAATGATCCGTATCACAGTCGCACTGTGGTAACTTCGAGTCAATGATATATGGTTCAGATGTTGTCACCGTGTGATGATGAAATCCAACTAGTGCCAATGGCCGGATCTTGAATGTTTCCATGTGACCTTGTGCATCTCATTTGTTTTATAAAAGGAGTTTGTAATACATAGGTCATTACTGGTGCAATGCTCCAGCAGCCTTTGCCCATTTTCATTCATGCGACCGATGTTGTATTTTCTAAGGCACACTGGCCATGCATGAACTCGTGTCCTTGCCCACACCAGCATTGAAATCACCGAGCATATAAATGTAGTCAGATTTTGGAACTGCCTTGATCACGGAGTCTAACTCCTCATAGAACGAATCCTTCACATCATGAGAGGAATCGAGTGTCGGTGCATGTGCAGTAATAATTTTGGCAAAATCACAAGAGGTTGCCAAGCGCAGGGATAATAGTTTTTCATTTCCTCCTGTTGGTATTTCAATCATTCCCAGTAGCGAATTCTTCACTGCAAAGCCCACACCGTGTTACTTCTTTCTGCCTGCCCATTACCCTTCCAAAAAAGGTGTAATTGTTTTCCCTGAGTGACCCTTCCTCAGCGAGGCGAGTCTCCTGCAGGCCAGCAATATCAATGTTAAGACGATTGAGTTCGGCATCAATCACAGCCGTTTTTCTCACATAGTCAATATTGGTCAAGTCAGTGGAAAATCATGGATACATGGTTCTCACGTTCCAGGTTGCAAGCCGTAGCTTGAGGTTTCTATTTCCTTTTTATTTGCACCTGGTGCATTGGTTTTACAGCCTGCGATTCAGATTTTGTCCTAGCCCCAAGCACCCATTGAAGCAGGCAGGCTGTGGCGGATCAGCACCCAATTGGCCGAGAGCTGCCCAGCTTCAGGCGGGCGGTAGCTGATCAGTGACACCTGTAGGTTTCTCCCACCGTCAGAGGCAACGCGTGGCGCCCATTTCTACGCCAATTGACAGGGACTTATAACCCGTATCAGTTGCCTCTCGCTTTGATTCCGAGACCATTTAAGACTAGGGATGGAGTTATTGCCTCTCCATAGCACAAAGCCTGGGCTAAAATATAGAGATCATGTGTTGCCCATGCAGCATGATCCCTCTCTCGGCCTGCCTAGTTCACTCCAGAGGAAAGGTAACACCCCTACATCTGGAACAAGACAAGCTGCAGAAGCTGCCTGATCAGCAAAGCAATGCTCTAACTGTCCGCCTGTCGGAGCTTCGATCCTAGACCAGCCGCCAACCAAGGCTTAGGGCCTGGTCTGCCCTGCCATGACATTTTATCTTAAGCTTGCATTTCCTCGCACCAGGGTAAGGCTTGTACCCTCCCAATTGCGCGCTTCCGCCCGAAGCCGTTGGCACAATATAGGATGTCGGGTTTGGTATGAGCCGCCCAACGTTCGGCGCTAACAGAAAGCAGGTCGTCTACTGTTATACGGTAGCTCAGTCATATCTCACTAAGACCTGACACAAGATATATATATATATTATATATATATATATATATATATATATATATATATATATATATATATATATATATATATATATATAAAACGAACACTAATAGAACGGTAAATAGAGACACAAGAAGACATATATGTGTGCTTCACAGATTACACTAAGGAAGTTGATAAAGTAATACATGATGAACTGATTAAAATGTTGGAAGATATCAACATTGATGGGAAAGATTTAAGAATAATAAAGAATATTTACTGGAACCAAGTAGCAGAAATTAAACTGGTTTCGAGCGCCGGTGAGAGCCATGACTTTTTCACGTGGATTTCTAGTAATACAATTCCCCTGGTCGCTGGTAGTGATATCGGACGCTCGTGTGTATTGTTGCGCACGTAAAATAATCCCTTGGCAGTTGGAAATCGAAAAAGAGTAGCCTAACGGCACTGCCCAGGCAAAATTTTGAGTTAAAAATCTACCCAAAGTATTTCAGGATCTCGCAGGTGCTACGGTGTTCGTGCACTTAGCTGAGATTCTTCGGACTCAGGCTTGAGTTAGGAGTAGAACGGAGCACTTATGGGTTACACCCATGTGCCGTGATGTTGATCCGTTGACTAAACTAAACCTAAAATAGGAAATAAAGAGGGTAGTTACGAACAGATAAAGCTAGGAGTATGACAGGTATGTGTCTTGTCACCCTGATCTCTTCTCTATCTATAGTGATGTAATAATGAGAGAGATCAAAGAGAAGCCAGGAATACTAATCGGAGGTTATAATATACACGATACACGCTATGCAGATGACACAGTATTGGTGGCGGAAAATGCAACAGACCTACAACAATTGTTGGACATTGTAGTAACAGGACTCTCCTTGAATATCAAGAAAACAGTAACAATGGTGATATCAAAGAAAATGGTGACACCAAATGTGACATAGAAATAGAAGGGGCAATTCTTAACCAAGTGGATAATTTTAAGATACCTAGGGCACTTATAACATCAGATGGAAGATGTACAACAGAGATTAAGAGCAGAATATGGCAGGCAAAAGTTGCATTTAATAAAATGAAGAGTATTATGCAATAAGTCACTATCAGAGAATGTAAGCAAGAGAGTGCTGAAATACTATATAGAACCAATTTTGCTCTATGGCAGCGAATCTTGGAATGCAAATGAACAATATAGGAGGAACTTAGAAGCTAACATAGATGTGGTTTTTGAGACGAATGTTGCGAATTCCTTGGACTGCCAGAGTAACTAAGTACGATTGCCTGAAAGAGGCTAATGAACCTAGAACACTATATAAACAATAAGAAAGAAACAAACAACCTTTCTTTGGTCATGTGATGAGAAGAGAGGCATTGGAGAACATCGTGACAACTGGGAAAGATCGAGGGGAAGAGAGGCAGAGGCAGACCAAGGGAAATGATGCTGGCCGGATTGAGACGGTGGCATGGAGGAATATCATCAGCGGAGTTGATCCAGAACACCAAAGACCGAGATCTGTGGAGAACCATGATTGCCTTGGCCGGTTGGCAGGGCACTTGATATAATTTAAAGTTGCATATCCTTAACAGGACGTTGCAGTCAACACCAGCATTTTACTGCCGTTGTTGATGTCTTGGCATGTTTTAAGTTCAGTAGTTTGCCATTGCTTTCTGAACTACCGGCTTCCAAACCAAAACGTTAAAAAAAGCGCTACACTGTCTTCTACCAAGTTGGTCACCACTGTGTTTCGAACACAGGTAAGCGGCATTACGAATCGAGTCCGCAACGCAGTCGCCACGGAGACTGCCACATATATGTATATATTATGTAAATTTTGTTTACAGCAACCTATCACAATAAGTAATTATTAATTATTTATAGGTTATTAGGCAGTATAAATAACTAATTATTGCAATTTTATTTTACTTATACACTTATACATTATATTTGACAATATGGAGAAAAACTGTTACTAATTTGTTAACAAGATTTCACAAATTGTTATAACAAATATTCTTTATTATATATATATATATATATATATATATATATATATATATATATATATATATATATATATATATATATATATATATATATATTCGTTTTCATGAAACTTTCTCTTATCCAGTATGATTATACTTCTCTCTCAGATACAAATGGACTTGCTCAGCTCATTCAAAACAAAATAAGTATGTAGACTGCAGGCAGCACCATTATATGTTTGAACAATGTAAGTATTCATACGTTGGAACAATATACTGTTATTATTATTACTAATATTATTATTATTAGAAGATTCTTGCTTATATTAATGCCGGTGTACATACATCTCATGCTTTACATCATAATATTCAGCATTTACACTAGACTTTAATCGGCGATAGCAACTACAAATAATAAATGCGATGCAGTTTGCGTAAGGATGTATGGCAATACACAAATTACTGGCACCTTGCCGTCTTGACAGACGATAGTTTGTTACACTCTCCTATAAAACAGTCATGCCATCTACAACACATTGCGGGGACTAGGGGTGGAGTAATACATCCCCATAGCACAAAGCCAGGGGTGAATTATAGAGACTATGTGTTGCCCACACAGCATGATCCCTTCCTGGGCGAGCCTAGTTTACTCTAGAAAAAAGGTAACACGAATAAATCTGGAACAAGACAAGCTGGCGGATCAGCAAACCAGTGCTCGAACAGTCCATATATCGAAGCTTCA
This sequence comes from Cepaea nemoralis, assembly GCA_014155875.1. Taxonomy (NCBI): domain Eukaryota; kingdom Metazoa; phylum Mollusca; class Gastropoda; order Stylommatophora; family Helicidae; genus Cepaea; species Cepaea nemoralis. The sequence goes on along the minus strand of JACEFZ010000105.1, from coordinate 125,574 downwards.
TTCCTAGACCAGTTGCCGACCAAGGCTCAGCCTGACATGAGTAACAGGAAAGGTCTTGGAAAGTAAAGTCGGCCGGCATGATACCGACCACATCAGCCACTGAGTGTCGTTTGGTCTATAAAGTTATCGGACTAGATCTCTATGAAGAATAGGCTTTAGGCATGTAGAAAGGACCTTTCCTTGTACACTTGTACACAGCGATCAATTTTCCAGGTGTAATCTTCAACATTACATTTGAATCAATAAAAACGATTGTGCATATGTATTTGTTTACAATAAACAGATTTCAAGAAATATTTCAAAGCTAAATATAGTACCTCAGAGGTAGCGAAGCTTATTTCGGGGGTATTTCTAGCTCTATATTGTTGGTGGTTTACGGGTATGAAACATGTTTAAAGAGTTGCAACATACACAATATCTGTAAGTGGATTTCATGGTAGCAAATTTGTAGTCATTTTGTTTAATTCTCTGGGTTTATAAACTGTACAGTTGATTCTTGGCGTCTAGCTAGCATATTGGCTAGCTTGCTGTCCCACCCGCGGGCCCTGTTGTAATGTGTTAGATCAGTGGTTCTCAACCTTGTTTGGCCCGCGCCCCCTTCACCATATTTTTAGGATGTCATCCCCCCCCCCCTCATCATATTTTTAGATCGTCATCCCCCTCCCTTTCGTATTTCCTCCCTAAAAATTCCCCCCTGCCCCTACACAGTATATTTAATAATTGAAGCTAAATTTAATAGCACATACTAAAACAAGTCTAGACATCTATATAAAACGTGATTTACGGATCTACTTACGTTATAAAATCAATTTCAGAAGGGTGATAAGTACAATTGATACGTAATTGAAACGAGAAAAAGAGTGTTGAGGGGATACATAGAGCCTGTTCTTTTGTATGGATGTGAAACTTGGACAATGTGCAGTCAAGCTGAAAAACATCTGATGGCTGCAGAAATGTGGTTTCTGGGGAAAATGCAAAGAATACCATGGACAGATAGAAAAACCAATGACCAAGTACTACAAGAGACAAATGAAAATCGTAGATTGATTAGAGAAATTAGACGTAGACAGTCAAAATATTTTGGACATGTTATGAGAAGAAATGGACTGGAGAACTTAGTGACAGCTGCAAGATCGAAGGGAACAGACCAAGAGGAAGACCGAGAGGAAAATACCTGGATGGCTTGGCGACATGGCATGGACGAGACAGGAACACTGAGCTGATCCACGACTCTGGTGATCGAGTGAAATGGCGAATCATGACCGCCCACGCTTTCCGGCATGGCACATGATTGATTGATTGATACGTACAGAACCGTAAAGTATAAATGGAAAAACAGTATCAAGTAATCGGTTCTTGTATTAACGCAGTCTAGAAATAATCTTAATTCCCCCCTTGAAACCTTAAAATACCCCCCCCCCCCCCCCACGGGGGGGGGGGGATTCCCCCACCGGTTGAGAACCACTGTGTTAGAACCTAATCGAAATAAAGATTGTTTAAAAATTTGACTTCATGTCCTAGTTTGACCAAGTCGAATGTGATAACAGGAAATATTCTGCGAAGCAAAGGCGACTGGAATGTTATTATACACACTACTCGTCAACTGACACTTGCACTCTAAAACATTATGTTTCTAAGACTTTAACCTTGTATATGTTTAAATTGTACAGGCATGTGTTAATGTTCTTGTTTTTATCTTTACGACTAGTAGTTTTGTTATCTGAATTTTGGTTGTCTTTGCTGAAAATATGTCTCCATAATGACTTCAACTATTATGTGTGATTGTGTTCGTGGAAAACGTATCTTTTATGCTTCATTGTTTTCCAATATGTCTTCTATAAATTGTTTCATAGGTTTATAAAGTGGTATAATTAACTTTCCTTATCCTAAATTCTTCTCTTGAAATTTCCATGAAAATGTTTTATACTCGTTGTGTGCATTTAATTAGCAGATGAAGTTCTAGAATGGTGTGTTATCAACACTGACTGGTAGGCCCTATTAAATATATAAAGTGCTTAATCTGGTGGGTTCGAGTTTTTAAAACTGATCTGGCTTCCCAGGTTGACTGAGCCTAAAATGGGTATCAGGAAGTAAAGGCAGCCGTGTTGATATTGACCACACCACCTACAATTGCCGATTGGTATATACAATTATGGGTGTAGGAACATATGCCCACAGCGCCCTAAGTCGCGTGAAAGGGACCTTCAATTACTACTTATAAAAACTGAAAAAGAAGTCTGTTGTGTAACTTGTATAATTGCAGAAGAGGAGAAACGTGAACTCGTGCATCGGCATTGTTGGCTGGCCATTGATTGGTTCTGTAGAATAGGAGCAGGAATAATAAGAAAGTCATGCAGTAATATGTTGGGAAAACAATTATAAAATGCATCTAATGACATCAGTCAATGTAGTTCAAAGGATCTCATCTGTGTTGTCACTTTGTGTTTCCAGACGACTACAGCAGTCGCGTTCTTCTGTTGGAGCCAGGAACTATTCAAGAACAGGATCACATTATCATAAACGTGACTGTCTGTCTAGACACAAGTTGTGCCGTATCGGAAAGAGATACGGTGGTTATCTGGGGACCTCACTCCGATTATTATGAAATCCCCACAATTCTTGAGTAAGTAAGGTTGTATGTAATCGATCCGATAGGAGAATGAGAATGCAGCTTCAGTGTTTGCTTTTACTCTGTGCACGTTTCTAGTTTACCATTGTAATCCGTCCAAGTAGTTTGTTTCCATCCAGTCTTTTTATCAAGGCAAAATGAGGAAATGTTTATTATGGCCTGGAACGATGTTGCTTGTAGCTCGTCTGTGGTGATAATTAGTATATCGTCCACATAACGACTGTAGAAGACCAAGTTGTTAATGTCTGAGGATCTCTTTTCTTCTAAATGTGCCATGAAGATGTCCGCTAGAATAGGATCAAGAGGATCCCACTGTCTATTTGATAACAGCATTTCTTACTCGGTCTCGGATTGTTAAGTTGGCAGCTCTCCTCAGGTGTTGATTTTGCGAAAGTGTGATTTGGATAAAGTCCAAGATTGAGATTGGTAGCATAAGGTTGGTGTGAATATGCTGTTTTTTATCTGTCATTTTACGGACATGGGTATATTTGAATGTTTCAGTAGGAGTGATAGTTGATATGTAAGTGCACTAGCTTTTTGACATCTGATTTCGACTTCTCTGTCCAGTCTGCTATCTTCTATGATCATACTTCCAGGATATTCGAATTCTTAACTTGTTTCAGAGATGTATTATTTACCTGTATACTTAGTGGACCAGGCGATCTGCTAACTTACATTACTTCGGTTTTGGCTGTATTTATACTCATATTGTATCTACTGCATCTTGAATCAGATTATTAATATGATATTGCAGTCTGCCTTCGTCGCTGTAAAACAGATACTGATCGTCTGGAAATAGAAGTTAATTTATTTCCTGTGGATCAGTTCTTTCATCTGAAGCAATGAGTTCTAAATTTTCCGAATCTTTTATGCCAAAGCTTGCTTCTTTGGATATTCCGTCCATGTACATATTAAATAGCAGAGGAGAGAGCACACATCCCTGTCTCACTCCTGTATTGACTGTGAACATATCTGATTGATGCATACATAAGAAACATATTCTCCTTGCAATACATCAAGAGATCATAACTGATTGTTCTGAAAAATACCATTCATAATGAAATCAGAAGCGATATCTCAAAATATTATCATCCATACAGAGATTATAAGTGATAATCAAGAATAAGAATCCAGGTAACAGCTTTCCCTAATATCATGAGCTATACATAAAGACACTGAGTAAAGGGGAATTCATCCTTCAGGTTGTACATAAACCAACAAAAAACGATATTTTCTAACTCAGAGAAAAATCAACTATTATCTGATATACCTATATATATATATATATATATATATATATATATATATATATATATATATATATATATATATATATATATATATATATATATATATATATATATATATATATATATATATAATGTGCCATGCCGGAAAGCGTGGGCGGTCATGACTCGCCATTTCACTCGATCACCAGTGTCGTGGATCAGCTCAGTGTTCCTGTCTCGTCCATGCCATGTGGCCAAGCCATCCAGGTATTTTCCTCTCGGTCTTCCTCTTGGTCTGTTCCCTTCGATCTTGCCAGTTGTCACTAAGTTCTCCAATCCATTTCTTCTCATAACATGTCCAAAAATTTTGACTGTCTACGTCTAATTTCTCTAATCAGTTTACGATGTTCATTTGTCTCCTGTAGTACTTGGTCATTGGTTTTTCTGTCTGTCCATGGTATTCTTTGCATTTTCCTCAGAAACCACATTTCTGCAGCCATCAGATGTTTTTCAGCTTGACTGCTCATTGTCCAAGTTTCACATCCATACAAAAGAACAGGCTCTATGTATCCCCTCAACACTCTTTTTCTCGTTTCAATTGACATCTTTTTATTGGTCAAAATGTTTTTCATCTTACTAAAGGCTACTGTCGCCATGGCGATTCTTGTTCTAATCTCTTCAAGGCATCTCCCATCAGATGTTATGACTGTTCCAAGATAATTGTACCGATTCACTTGTTGAAGAATATTTCCATTTACTTGTATATTACATTGTGGCACTTCATTCTTCCTAGTGACGACCATAACCTGAGTCTTTTTACAATTTAATTCTAACCCCTGTTGCTTACTGTGTACAACAACCGCATCTACTAATTGTTGCAGGTCCTGCGCATTGTCTGCAATTAATACTGTATCATCTGCATATCTAATTTTATTGATGTTTCGTCCTCCAATGCTGATTCCATTTATATCCTCTACATTTCTGAAAATATTTTCACTGTATAGGGAAAAAAGATCTGGAGACATCACACATCCCTGCCTAACACCTCTCTTAATTGGCTGATACTGTCCCACTTCATTATCAATCCTTATTGCAGCTTGTTGTTTCCAATATATGTTTTTTATAAGTCTAATGTCTTTCCCATCAATTTGTAGATCTGCAAGCATATCCACCATGTTGACATGTCTAACTCTATCAAAAGCCTTTGTATAGTCAATAAAGCAAAGATGTATATCCTTGTTTACTTCTATAGCACGTTCAATGACCGTTCGCAGCATATACACAGCATTTACTGTACCCTTTTCTTCTACAAACCCACATTGTTCTTCCCCTATTTCAGGTTGTGTCTTCTTCCTCACTCTTTGCATGATAATTCTTAGCAATATCTTTGTGATGTGACTCATTATACTAATTGTTCTATGTTGATCACATTCCAAGGTTCCTGATTTCTTTGGGATTGCAATAAATACACAGTTACATAATTCAGGAGGTATATCTCCAGTATCATATAATGTGTTCAGCAGTCTGGTGACTTGCTCTAGTCCAAATTCTTCTAAAGCTTGAATAATTTCTGTTGTGATGTTATCTGCAGCGAGGGCCTTGCCAGCTTTCATATGCTTAAGAACATTTCGAACCCCCATCTCCAAAATTGGCGGTCCTTCATTATTAAATCTAATATCATACTGTTCGCCTCTGTTATCATCATAAAGGTGTTTCACATAATCTGTCCATACATGTAGAATCTGGTCTTTTTCTATTATGATTTTGCCATCTTTAGATTTTAGACACCATGTTGATGTACTTACTTGTTCTTTTATTAGTACGTTCCTGAATTCTTTTGTGCACTAATTTGGTTAGTTTGACTGTTGTGTTGGTTTTCAATTTCTTTGAATTTTCTGCGGACATCTCTCGTGTTCATCCCATCAACATAACTTATGTTAATATGCATCCCCTTTCCCGCACCAAATGTTATAGCTGCTGAAGTCAGCCCGCCAGCGGAAAAGATGTCACTCCCTGGTGCGGGTGGATGCCGATTGTTCCAGGAATTGTGGAGGATAGGGGGTAATTTTGTAGCTGCTCGTCTCATCCTTGCACAGGTGCTGTGTACGTGACGGCGTGGGCGATGTATAGTTTAAGCCACTGTCAATCTCCAAAACGTCGCGATTCTAGTGTGGCAGGGGGGGGGGGGAGGAGTTAGGTGGTTTAGTGTTACTTTTAAAAACTCGGGAGTGTTCTGCTTCGAGTATCTTTCAGCATAGGATATAATATTTATCTCTGTATTCTTGTTGGGCTTTCTGAATTTATCAGGGGCTGGGCATAAAATGTCACTATGTTGTCCCAGTAAACGATATTAGGGTTATTGTTATTTTAATGGACGTTTCAAGTAATTTGACACGCTGATTATTGATTAATATGTGATATTTGGCTCTGTACACAAGTCTGTAATATAAATGATGGAGTATAGAAGCATACACTGAATCTACATACCTAGATACCTACCTATCTGAATACCTATCTACCTACAGACAGACACACACAGGGATACACACATACACAGGCGGACAGACAGACATACAACACACACACTCCAACACACGTAGAGAGGCATATAGAACATACAGGCATACACACAGATAGACAGACATACATACAACCACACACATGTACACACACACCACACACTGAGACAGACATACATGCCAGCCAGACACAAATACAGACTGACAGACCGACATAAAAACACAAGCATACACACAGAGACAGACAGACACACACACACACACACACACACAGAAGGCAGTCAGACATACAAACACAAACACACACATACACAGACAGATAGACAAGACAGAACAGCCGACAGGACAGACAGGCTAAACACACACACACACACACACACACACACACACACACACACACGGACATTTAGTGCATCATTGTTATATTTACACACGTCAAATTCTCTGGTTATCATTATATGCAAATATATTTCAGTTGTGAAAAGACTTGCGGAGAAATAATTGGAACTGATAGGAGTGTCGTTTTGAAATTAAAATTTCTGTATCATTTAAGGTTGTTGCTTAAAGTTCAGTAAGTATAAAATATATTTTTATCCATACCAGTTGAGGCCATTGAAACAGTTACATAAATAAACACATGTAGTATTGTTTGGCTTAAGAAGTAGAGACTAGAGAACGCACTAGATAACACAATTTTAAACCTATAAGTAGCGACCGGGATTCGAACATGTGACGTCAAAATGGCGACAACACCTGACTGCAGGAACTTGTGTACTTCGACGCAAGACCAACTAGACACTCCAAAAAAACAGTGTCTTCATTAGTCATGTCTGTCATACACATGAACCTACAACTATGGAATACGGACAGAATTCGTATCAAACCATTAAAATAGCACCATAGGTCTCATAATTTATATTAAACCAGCATAGGCCAAATGCCAAACACACAAATGGCGCTGTCGCCATTTGGAGGTAACAGGTTCGAATCTCGGTCGGTAACTATAGCTTTCAAAGGTTATGTTGTCTAGTGCGTCCTATAGTCTTTAATCTATGCACATATCCGAGTATAACATTGCTGCAAATGTATTAGATAAACAGTCCAGTGTTCAGAGAGTTAGTTCGTTAATCAGTTCTGACATTAGAGGGGAATTTATAAATTAAATTTAGTTTTGAATTGGTTTGCTGGTGTGAAAGCTTTGATAATTTGAAAGAAAGGTTTGCTAATTTGTAAGCAACAGCCACCAACGGCCAATTATTATACAAAGAGGTGGTGTTTCATACCCATTTTGAACAACCATCACCTTTAAATTAATATCCTATGAGGGTGAAACCGTGGTCAGCCGCTACTTGTGGCTGACTCAATCACAGGATTATTAATCAGAGCCATAGATGGACCCTAATATATCTTCTTTATGAGGTTGAATGGGGTAGGGGTAATGGTATAATCGAAAACGGGTGGATGTTTCAATCATCACTATGTGACATGCCGGTAGGCGTGGGCAGTTATGTCTCGCGATCTCACACAATCACCAGAGTCGTGGATCAAATCTCTGTTCTTGTCGATACCACCATATGCCAAGCTATCCAGGTATTTAATTGTATGTCTTCCCCTTGTCCCCCCCCCCCCCCCCTGCATGTTTGCCAGTTGTCCCCAACCAGTTGCAAGAACCAGTAGGTAGAAACTATTCAACTAGACAGGACAAGAAAATCCAGCTGATGTGGGGCTGGAAGTACAGGCTCTGATCTTCAAGAATTCTTTAGATGATGATGTTGTCATTTACACGGATGGGTCGGTCGTCCGAGGAGTGAGAAGTTCATTGGCCTTTACGGCTCAGGCCGGAGGGAAACATGTGAAGGAAGAGTTTGGCTCTTTTGATTTGACCATAAGCAGCCTGACTATGGAAGTAAGTTAAGCAGTTACATGGTTCGAGACACAGACATTCAGTCGGGCTTGTGTCCTTAGTGACTCAGTGAGTACGCTCAGGAGGATAGAGATGGGGTGCATCCGAAGAGAGTGACTGCTGACTCTGTAGCGGTCTCGGCTGGCAAAGATTAGTTCCATCATCGTGCAAGAACATGCGGACGTACAAGGGAATGAGCAGGTTGACAGGCTTGCAGGTAGGGCTACAGTGGAAGGCGGACGTGCCATGGATCAGGCAGATAATCTTAATGCTCTACGAGAAGTAAGTCTTTATGAGAACCAAGCGATGGCTGGGAATCTACAACCATGGTCAAGCTGTGAGAAAGCAAGTTAAAAGAGGTGTGGCCAAACAAGAACACTACGCAGGAAGCCAAGGAAAAGTAATAAACCAACACAGAACTGGAGTCGTGAGCCGCTACACGCTGCGGGATTTGCTGAGGAAGGGATCCTAGCACTTATGGACTGAATGGTTCGATGTGCAATAAGGATGATCTGTCGACTAACTAACTAATTAACTAACTATTCAATCATAAGCACTATACGTATCACGGATCCGAACGCTCCTAGATCGAATTGGCATACATATGTTTAATACCAAGATGTCTTTAATAATATTGGTAGAAGCATTAAGCAATATATACTTTTTTTCATAATTGTAATAAAAGCTGAAGCACCACCGACAACGGTGTGGCTTCGTAGACGTCAACGTGACATGACCTCTCACACTGTTGCTTTCTCATGTGCTGTGACTTATTGTTTGCATGAACAGTGCTAATTCGTCAACCATGTAACAATATCAACAATCGTGGGACGATTTGTATATAATAATATAGGACTAATACCATTTGCCCAATGCGCGTAAATGCTCGTCAAGGGTCCTTTTTAGCTTACCCTAACAGTTAGACTATTACACATTGGAAATGCGTTGTCAGATACTGATTGATAAAGGAACACTATAGAAGATAAGCACACAACACGGAACCTACGCAGTTCATGTTTGTGGCTGACAAATAATAAAGAAATAGGTCTTACAGCTAAGGCTGCCTTTATGTTAATAAACTTAGTTGCATATCCTCTACAGGACATCACAGTTACCCATATCATTTTTTTTGGCTATTTGTGATTTAAATATTGACTGCAAACCCACTACTGGCAACGCTGATCGTATTCTGGTATGATCCTAAGACCTATCCACGTCAATATGGAAGTACTATACTCGAGTTTCTCTCTCATTTGAGCTCGTCAGTGGTGCATATCCCTGGCCGGATCCGGAAACAAGCCCCGGATCACTGGCGTGTGAAGCGGGTGTGTAACCACGCGGCACACGCTGGACACGCCAAATTATCACAACAGAATATGAAACAGGGCACGCAAATTTATGCAGCCCGTTTGGGAGGACTGATAAAACGATGGGATAAGTGCATCAGTCGATGTGGACCCGAACGATCAGGACTTCTCACAGGCAAGGAACACCAGGCCTCCTAAAATTCAGTGAGCAATAATCAAATTGATTATTTGATTGTTTCGGGATTTGAAATTTAAATATTGATCACAACCCACTAATGGCACACGCTGGACACGCCAAATTATCACAACAGAATATTACAACGTTACCCATCGTAGGCTATGCTCAAGATTATTAAATACATCTTGGTATTAAACATATGTGTGCCAATTCGATCTAGACGCGTTCAGATCCGTGATACGTATAGTGTTTATGATTGAATAATTAGTTACGATGGTAAGTTAATAAGTAAGTCACAAATGGCTGTAGAAAAGTAACTAACTATGATAACACCTTGAAACCAGTCAATTTTTATACATACATTGTCCCTTTATTTCTCAACATTGTCCCTTTATTTCTCAACATAATTTCCACCAACATTGATGCACTTATCCCATCGTTTTATCAGTCCTCCCAAACGGGCTGCATAAATTTACGTGCTCTGTTTCATATTCTGTTGTGATAATTTGGCGTGTCCAGCGTGTGCCGCGTGGTTACACACCCGCTTCACACGCCAGTGATCCGGGGCTTGTTTCCGGATCCGGTCAGGGATATGCACCACTGACGAGCTCAAATGAGAGCGAAACTCGAGTATAGTGCTTCCATATTGACGTGGATAGGCCTTAGGTTCATACCAGAATACGATCAGCGTTGCCAGTAGTGGGTTGTGCTCAATATTTAAATTTCAAATCCCGAAACAACCAAATAAACAATTTGATTATTTCTCACTGGATTTTAGGAGGCCTGGTGTTCCTTGCCAGTGAGAAGTCCTGATCGTTCGGGTCCACATCGATTGACGGACGTCAGTCGCGGCGATTGGGCAATCTTGAGCATAGCCTACGATGGGTAACGTTGTAATATTCTGTTATGATAATTTGGCGTGTCCAGCGTGTGCCGCGTGGTTACACACCCGCTTCACACGCCAGTGATCCGGGGCTTGTTTCCGGATCCGGTCAGGGATATGCACTACTGACGAGCTCAAATGAGAGCGAAACTCGAGTATAGTGCTTCCATATTGACGTGGATAGGCCTTAGGTTCATACCAGAATACGATCAGCGTTGCCAGTAGTGGGTTGTGCTCAATATTTAAATTTCAAATCCCGAAACAACCAAATAAATCAATTTGATTATTGCTCACTGGATTTTAGGAGGCCTGGTGTTCCTTGCCAGTGAGAAGTCCTGATCGTTCGGGTCCACATCGATTGACGGACGTCAGTCGCGGCGATTGGGCAATCTTGAGCATAGCCTACGATGGGTACGTTGTAATATTCTGTTGTGATAATTTGGCGTGTCCAGCGTGTGCCGCGTGGTTACACACCCGCTTCACACGCCAGTGATCCGGGGCTTGTTTCCGGATCCGGTCAGGGATATGCACTACTGACGAGCTCAAACGAGAGCGAAACTCGAGTATAGTGCTTCCATATTGACGTAGATAGGCCTTAGGTTCATACCAGAATACGATCAGCGTTGCCAGTAGTGGGTTGTGCTCAATATTTAAATTTCAAATCCCGAAACAACCAAATAATCTATTTGTGATTTCTTGGCAGGGCATTAAGCTATATTTCACGAAGGTTTTGTGAACATATTGTAATCTTTGCAACATACCCCTTCATCATTCGTTATTAATAACAGGCACTTTGTAATCGGGTTTCAAGAAGGCATAATGACCCCAAACAGATTACATGAGTGTCAGTAGATAGTAGTTTCACAATATGCCTGTAGAGTACACACTACTGAGGTGTCTCTAGTGCATCCCAGAATGACCCGCATAGCTTCGTTCTGTATGAGCTCTAACTTCACCAGCTGACTCTCTGAGACAGTGAGCAGACCTAATCCATAATCAATTAATGAAAGGATCAAGTGCTGGTGTAGTGTGAAAAGCATTCTCTGCTCTATGTCCATTGCAGCCATAGTTTTAAGTGCATTTAGTCCCTTTTGAGATCTTGTCACGACCGTCTCCACATGGTCCTTGAAGGATAGGCTCCTGTCAAATGTAATCCCCAGATACTTCAGTTTGTTCTCTCTGCTGACATTTCTACCATCTATCGCGAGGCTTGGGACATCAGAGACACCACAGTAGTGTGTATGCGTTACATCCTTGGTCTGCCGACTGTTGCTGGTAGGCTCAAGGTGATGCAGACGAAGGCATACCTCAGAGTAGCTACAGACACAGACCACCCACTGCATGAGACGCTGGACGCAGTTAAGGGTCAGCGACTGATAAGAGGGAAATCATGGATGGCTCAGGCGGAGGATACGATCAGACAGGTGTGCCCCTTGGAGAACATTAGGCGTGGAGAGGAGTGGGTCAGAGTGCCAGCGGAGCAGTCAGACTTGTGCAGAGTTATAATCACATTAAGCCGGGAGTGCAGGGAGTGGCCAGCAGGGGCCACGAAAGTGGAAATCCAGCAACTAATTCAGGACAATGCTCACTCGAGTGATGTGATTATCTACACAGATGGTTCGGTGTCAAGAGGTGAGAGAAGTGGCTGGGGGTTCATAGCCAAAGCTAATGGTCGATGTTTGGGGCAGGAGAGCCTGGCATATGATACCACAACATCCAGCTTAAGAATGGAAGTGGAGGCAGTCACTGCGGCTCTCCGCTGGATGGAGAATACGACACACACACACATCGTGATTGTAACTGACTCAGAAAGCATGCTGACGAGGGTGAGGACGGGCAGACTTCGTGCGGAGTGGCTTGCTTCGCTTCGGAGGTCACGGGTGACAAGCATCGCCTGGATCTTTTCTCCGGGGCATGCCTGGTGTGCTGGGAAATGAACAGGCGGACAGATTGGCTGGCTCTGCAGAACTTGGTGGAGTATTGATACATGACAAGGCAGACGTGGTTGCGGCCTTGTGGGAGCACGTGCACACCTCGGAGGAGCAAATGGATTACCATGGTCTAGGCAAGAATGAGACAACGAGGAGTGACGAAGGGATCTGGCCGACGCTCAACGCTCAGAGGAAAGGCGAGACGGACTTATAATCAGATTGCTACTGGTACTATTGGTGTTGAAACTCTTCGCTGGCTGCTGAGGATGGGGACGGAGCACTTATGGGAATGCCTCGAATGCTGTGGTGTCGATTCCTAAATCAATCAATCAATCACTATGCCTGTAGCGTAGACATAGATTGAATTGAAAATAGATAGTCAATTATCTTGTCAAGAAAACATATCACAGAATAAAAGAGATCTTTTTGTTGATTGTAAATAACCCTGTTGTACAGGTCGATGCGAACTTTAACTGAAAACACGCTATGTCGTCTATGTTTTCCCCAAACCATGCAGTGATTTTCTGGAACAACTGATAACATCACTGCAGCATCAGCTTGCCATAAACCAATATTTTAATAAGCTGGGCATATATTACATATTTGTTTATGAAGTAATTGAAAACAATGTATGGTTTTTTTTGTCAATGTTTTTTTTACGGCAAACTGTATTATTTGAAAGTGAAAACAACAGAACCTTGATAGATTTGGGCATAAAATTAAGAAAGGTGTGATAACAACTTGAATTTCACAGTGCACAGAAATGACACATAACATAGTTAGTTAATTAGTTATTTAGCCAGTTATTTTAGTCACTTAGCTAGCTAATTAGTTAGTTAGTTAGTTAGTTAGTTAGTTAGTTAGTTAGTTAGTTAGTTAGTTAGATAGATAAATAGTTAGTTAGTTAATTTGTTACGGTCATCAACGCTGCAAATTGAGCAATTAGTCTATACGTGCTAAGATCAAATCATCCGTATCTCCCACAGCGTGCAGGGACTCAAGATACCAGTTCTAGTTTTCTATTTTTTTAATTTTTCGCATATCCTTTACAGGATATTGCCGTTGATGTTTTGGCAAGTTTTACGTTCAGTAGTTTGTCATTGCTTTCTAAATGACCGGCTCACATACCCCCGTATGTAATCAACGCGACATGATCCGCTGCCGAATCTCGCGTAGCTGTGTTTCGTACGTGAGTATACGGGGTTACGAACAACGTCCTTAATACATTCGCCAAGGAGACCGGCAGTTCTAGTTTGGTGGACTATTAATCTTTGGCTTTCCGCCTGGTGCTCTTGTCTAACTAGACAACGTTCGACTAGTTGCTCTTGATGTCTAACTAGAGAACGTTCGACTAATTGCTCTTGATGTCTGGTCATAGACACAGATGACATGAGTCATCTTGTCTCCCTTGGTTGGAGGGAGTGGGTTTCAGGATGTCTGTCTGTTTCATCGCTCGTCCACAATCCACAGGAGTCTAGCCCGGTGACATATCCTCTGGATCGTTCTCTCTTACACCCACGTGCTCTGACACCAAACAAAAAAATAAACAAAAAAAAAACACCACAACTATTAATCTTGACCTCCTCAGAGATTCAAACCATTACCTTTTGACACAGCCAATCTCGATCTTTGTTAGAATACTCATGTATTCGATGTGGAAAAAATGCAGAAATTGCAGTAACAGTATACCTCTACAATTTTCACTTTCCTGTAGGTCCACTTTCTTTGACAGCTTCACATAATACCCATACCCCCAGTCTGCCGGTATTGCTGTTATGCTAAATAATTTACTCCGAAATTCTATTGAGAGCTTATGTTAACTTTAAGTCTCTGCTTGGATGCTGTCTGGGTCAGCAGCTTTCCCATCCTTCTCCTTAGATGGTTTCTCGCAGCTGATATCTGGCTTCACCTCTGCAGGCTGGATATCTTAAGGATCTCCGGGGACTGGTCTATTCAGGAGTCCCTCAAAGTATTCAGTCTATCTAGTCAATTAGTCATTAATGTTGGCGAGAACTTTCCATTTCTATTGTAAATAAGTACATTTGGTTGATTATATATTGCTGCTATCGTGCTTTTGGTATTGTAAAGACGTCTTAGATGTTCTTTCGATGTTGTTTCTTCAATAACTTTTACTGTGACATCTGCATATTGTATTTTATCTGTCCTTAATTTCTTTATTAGTATCTGGGCATGCATTCTTGGGCACTGAATTTTGTAGCTCTGGGTTTGTAATAATTACATGTATATTTTTGCTTTTCCTCTCTTCAATTATCTGAAGGGTTTCTGACGTTATCGGTGCTTTATGTTTACTTTCCGTTTGCAAAGAACATGTAAATATGAATCCATATATATATTTAAAATGCCTGAATTCATAGGAGAAAGATCCTTACTAATTTGATAGCTTTAAAGAGTACACACGAGAATGCCCAAAGGACAGCGACGTAGTTCGACATAACACCTTTATATAACATATCAGAGCAAAACACAACATACCTTACTTTATGAAACAAAAGTCACTATTTAAATGATATTCTTCTGGGTAATGCTTCGCAAAGCTCTATATAATATGATGATGAGAATAAAGAGGATATATATATATATATATATATATATATATATATATATATATATATATATATATATATATATATATATATTTATATACAGGAGATATACCTCCTGAATTATGTAACTATATTTATTGCAATCCCAAAGAAATCAGGAACCTTGGAATGTGATCAACATAGAACAATTAGTATAATGAGTCACATCACAAAGATTTTGCTAAGAATTATCATGCAAAGAGTGAGGAAAAAGATACAACCTGAAATAGGGGAAGAACAATGCGGGTTTGTAGAAGGAAAGGGTACAGTAAATGCTGTGTATATGCTGCGAACAGTTATTGAACGTGCTATAGAAGTAAACAAGGATATACATCTTTGCTTTATTGACTATACAAAGGCTTTTGATAGCGTTAGACATGTCAGCATGGTGGATATGCTTGCAGATCTACAAATTGATGGGAAAGACATTAGACTTATAAAAAACATATATTGGAAACCACAAGCTGCAATAAGGATTGATAATGAAGTGGGACAGTATCAGCCAATTAAGAGAGGTGTTAGGCAGGGATGTCTGATGTCTCCAGATCTTTTTTCCCTGTACAGTGAAAATATTTTCAGAAATGTAGAGGATATAAATGGAATCAGCATTGGAGGACGAAACATCAATAACATTAGATATGCAGATGATACAGTATTAATTGCAGACAATGCGCAGGATCTGCAACGATTAGTAGATGCGGTTGTTGTACACAGTGAGCAACTGGGGTTAGAATTAAATTGTAAAAAGACTCAGGTTATGGTCGTCAGTAGGAAGGAAGAAGTGCCACAATGTAATATACAAGTAAATGGAAATATTCTTCAATAAGTGAATCGGTACAATTATCTTGGAACAGTTATAACATCTGATGGGAGATGCCTTGAAGAGATTAGAACAAGAATCGCCACGGCGAAAGTAGCCTTTAGCAAGATGAAAAACATTCTGACCAATAAAAAGATGTCAATTGAAACGAGAAAAAGAGTGTTGAGGGGATACATAGAGCCTGTTCTTTTGTATGGATGTGAAACTTGGACAATGAGCAGTCAAGCTGAAAAGCATCTGATGGCTGCAGAAATGTGGTTTCCGAGGAAAATGCAAAGAATACCTTGGACAGACAGAAAAACCAATGACCAAGTACTACAGGAGACAAATGAACATCGTAAACTGATTAGAGAAATTAGACGTAGACAGTCAACATTTTTTGGACATGTTATGAGAAGAAATGGATTGGAGAACTTGGTGACAACTGGCAAGATCGAAGGGAACAGACCAAGAGGAAGACCGATAGGAAAATACCTGGATGGCTTGGCCACATGGCATGGACGAGACAGGAACACTGAGCTGATCCACGACTCTGGTGATCGAGTGAAATGGCGAGTCATGACCGCCCACGCTTTCCGGCATGGCACATGATTGATATATATATATATATTGGCGTTCGCTCGCATTGAACTTAAGCGTTCTCGATATACTTGCTACAACTTCTAGTGCACTGGAATATGTTTTCGCGTGTGAATTAGCTTTCCATATTACCAGCCGCCCTTGCCATCAAGCGAACTCACTCCGACTTCAGAGATACTTGTAATGTACGTCCCCAAGTCAAAGATGAGACGTACATTTTAGTCCAACTGACAGATTCAGGGGTTGAGCCCGTTACTTCAGCATCAGTACGCCGGCATTGCGTACTTAAGAACGAGTGTTCTTGTATATCCGGTCATGCGGACATCCAGATGAGGGTGGTGATGATGATGCTATTGCTGGGCAGACAAATATAAAGTGGCTTATCAGATTGATTGCCTTGCCAAAGGAAACCACACTCAAAGAAACAATACCAGTGCTTAGAGCAAGAATGAAAAGCAGACTTATTATGTCTTATACAGATACTTTTGGACAGTGAAAGAAAATTATAAATGGCTGGATCCTCCCGACGCCAAGAAGATTATCCCGACTCTAACGACCGTGGTCGGGCCCACGTGGGAAGGTATAAGGTTAACAATAAATGCCTTGTCTCTGAAACCTGGTGTCCGTTACGAAATCGGCCTTACTGTAAGAGGTAAATGACAATCTCTGTCTGTCTGTCTGTCTGTCTGTCTGTCTGTCTGTCTGTCTGTCTGTCTGTCTGTCTGTCTGTCTGTCTGTCTGTCTGTAAGTATGTTTATGTGGGTGGATGGATGGATGGATGGATGGATAGATGGATGGATGGATGGATGGATGGATACTAAGAAAACACTTTACAACACAATCTTCCTACCAACTCAATGCTACCAATGCCAAACCTGGACAATGAGAGAAAAAGAGAAAAGAAAAATCACAACAGAAATGAGATTCCTGGGAAGAATACTCAATGTATCAAGAAGAGATGAGATCAGAAATGAAGAAATCGGGACTAAAGTGGGGTATTGCAGCGGTGCTAGATTTTATTAGAAGGCAGAAAATCAAATGGTTTGGCCATGGAAGTAGGTTACCAACCAACAGTATATCACAATAAGCTATGATTTACAGACCAGAGGGAAGCAGAGGAATAGGCCGACCACGTAAACCATGGACGCAGAGAATAAAAGAGTCCCTGGAAATATCGATACATGAAGCCTATAAACTGGCACTCTTACGCTGTTTATACTTTACATCGACACCGCAAGGTACAATAGGAACATGATGATGAGATCTGAGAGATGAGATGAGATACCTACCTGTCTGTCCGTGTGTCTGTGGGTTGATAAGTATGTATTTGTGTAAATATGTGTCATTTGTGCGGATATGCATATGTTGGTTAGTTAGTTAGTTAGTTTATTAGTTAGTTAGTTAATTAGCTAGATAGTTAGTTAGTTAGTTAGTTAGATAGTTAGTCAGTTAGCTGGTTAGTTAGTTAGTTAGTTAGTTAGTTAGATAGTTAGTTAGTTAGTTAGTTAGTTAGTTATTTAGTTAGTTAGTATGTTAGTTAGTTAGTCGCGGTTACAAATTAACGGAAACGGGTCGTCCCCATTATGCTCCGTTCCTGTGCCAGTGAATATTACACAAAATTCTCCTCATTGCTATGTGAACAATGGAATACACAGGAGTATCGGCAAGCCAACAACCCGCACAAGTACACTGTGCATAATGCCGCTGCCAGAATGCCAGCACAAAAGTCCTCCACGAAAAATACAGTTCATCGTCGATGGAATCAGCAGTCACCAGAAAGACTTCTTTGACCCGGGTTTTATCCCACATCGCTCGGTATCTTTCCGCAGAGTGACCCTCCGAAAGCGCGCACAAAGCACGAACACCGTAGCCACAGCGACGACTCCCAGGAGTCTCCTGAAATATGCACTCATGAACCGAAAAGACAAACCAGTCAATTCAGCAACAGCCGGCCGCCATCGTTCTGAACATAAAGTTCATGCTACAAACAACCACGGACAGCTGCAAAGCATTCCACGCGAAATTCACAGCTTACAGTGTCGCGCTACGCACTCACTCAGTAGCAGGGTGACGGTACCATGCACTACCAGTCAGTGTTGCCATGTCAGTGCTTTTCGCACTAAATTTAGTGCTTTTTCTAGTCATTTAGTACGAACATTTTGCTTTTAGCGCGTCCGCGTAAATTTAGTGCTTCACAAATGTTTTTTCGTGCTTTTTGGTGCTTTTTTGAGGTGGGTTAAAATTACTTTAAAAATTATTTTTGGAACACTAAAAAGCCGAATTTGAACTGAAGCGAGGGAATAAAACAGTCGTAATACGTTACCGCGCAATATTCAACTAATTTAACTCCCTTTAATACGATTTAGCTGAAAGCGAACGCCATCTTGCAGACAAGTCCAAACGTCAATACATTAACTTGTAATCGAGTTCATAATTGTGTGGTGTCTACATTATCCTTTCATTTAAGCTTATTTGTGTTTCACCATGAGCAAGAAATATTGTCAACATTTCAGAGAACAGAGGCTCAGTGACACGAGATTTCAAAAATTGTTGGTAAAAGTAGAAGGGGATAATACCAAGTGTTTTTGCAAATATTGCAATTGTTCAATTGCAACCAGGTTAAATGATATTGAGAGGCACAAGAATACAACGAAACATCAGAAAGCCGAACAACCATTCAGTACACAAAGGCAAACAACAACTGCATTTGACAAACTGAAAGATGATGTCAAAGAAACAGAAGGATGCATGTCTTTGGTCAAGCTGGCCATTGTTCGCTTCGCGTTGTTGACCATTTAAGTGAACTCTGCAAGGTACACTTTGGTGACAGCAAAGGTTGCAAGAACTTTAAGTTTAGGAGAACTAAGTGCAGAACAGTTATTTCAATTGTACTTGCACCATATTTCA
The DNA here is from genome assembly GCA_014155875.1 of Cepaea nemoralis. Taxonomy (NCBI): domain Eukaryota; kingdom Metazoa; phylum Mollusca; class Gastropoda; order Stylommatophora; family Helicidae; genus Cepaea; species Cepaea nemoralis. The sequence continues at coordinate 106,086 of JACEFZ010000105.1, read as the reverse complement.
CAACAGACTTGACAGCTGATATTGGCAAAAGTAAAGACAGCTTTTTGATTGATGAGAGCAATGACATTTCTGAAACTAAGCTACTTGGAGTAGCTATTAGATACTATTCAGAGACAAGAAAGCAGTTTGTGGTTACTTACTTAGATTTAGTTGAACTGAGTGATTGCAGCGCACAGGCAATATGCAATGCGTTAAAAGATTGATTAAACAAGAATGGGCTTGAGTTGCAAAGACTAGTTGCACTCGGCACTGACAATGCGTCTGTCATGACAGGTGTAAACAATGGAGTATATACACAATTAAAATCCGAAGTTCCACATCTGGTACTAGTTAGGTGTGTATGTCATTCCCTTCAGCTGGCAGTGTCACAGGCTGCAGCTGCTTGTCTGCCCAGGAACATCGAGTTCGTGATTAGAGAAACATATAACTGGTTTTCTCACTCAAGTCTTCGTCAAGCAAAGTACAGGGAGTTTTTTACTTCAATAAATGATGGTCAACATCCGCTGAAGATTGTTCAATTAAGCCAGACCTAATGGATGTCCATTCAATCTGCCATTGTCAGAATATTGCAGCAGTGGGTCGAGCTCAGAACTCATTTTGATGTAGCAAGTCTCAATGAGCGCTGTTATACAGCAGAACTTCTACATTCTATATTTAGCGACATGCAAAACTATGTGTATCAAATATTTCTCAAGCATATTCTCGGAGAAGTTCAAAGTGTGAATAAGAAATTCGAAGCAGATATACAGGATTCTACAAAACTACTCAGCGATCTTGTCCAGCGCATTGATTCTATCAGTTCAAAGATTGCTATTCCTGGGAAAACAATAACAAAATGTGATGCTATTCAAGATTAGTTAGATCCTAATCCCAACCTAGTTTATGAGTTTGAGAAAGAAATAGCAGACTACAAGTTTCCCGATGAGAAAGAAATTCGTGGAAGGTGCATTCAGTTTTTAATAGAGCTATTGACACAGCTGCGTTTACGTACACCCGATAACGTTGAGTGTTGCAGTCCATGTCATGTCTTAGTGGAAGTGAATGTCTACAGCTAATGAAGCTCTGTATATTGGATCTTGCTAAAATGTTTTTAGAAGATGCAGCTACTATCATCCGCATCGATTTCCAGTGGAGAAAACTTCATCATATGCAGTGGACACAGACCTCTGACACATTTGGACTGTGTGCAGAAATAGCCACATACAGGGATGCCACCGGTGAAAATCCTTTCCCAGATCTTACAGATTTAGCTTTAACTCTGCTCATTTTACCTCACTTTAATGCGGACGTGGAGCTTTATTTTGAGTCAGATGGGAGTTACAAAATTAAAATTGCGGAACAGACTGAGCATCAAGAGTTTGACAGCTGTTGTGACTATTAGATATGGAATGAAAAGATATGGCAAATGCTGTCATGATTATAAACTACCTAAGGATATTCTGCGAACAATTGGATCACAGGAGGCATATACATGTTTCTTTCAATCATCCTCCTCATCCTCATCATCGCAGGAGCAAACACAGCAGGAAATAGCTACAGAAACTGAAGAGGAGTTGTTTGACTGGGATTTGGTAGATCTGGAATAAACTTCATTCTAATATTCAGTGATAATAATAAATTATAATGTGCTACTTTATAACATTTTGAATGAATACCACCAGTGCTTGTTTTAGTGATTTCCTAAAAAATAGTATTGCAATTTGGTGATTTTTTGGCTCGAAAAGTAGTTCTGATTGGGATTTGGCGGATCTGGAATAAACTTCATTGTAAAATGAAGAGATAATAATAAGTTATACTGTGCTATCTTGTTACATTTGTAATAAAAACAGTTGGTGCTTTTTTTTTGGTGCTTCCTAAAAATATTTGGTGCTTTTTAGTGCTTTTTTGGGGTCGATTTTGGTGCTTTTTCATCAAAGGGAAATGGCAACACTGCTACCAGTCCAGCATGAGGAAAATGGGAATGCAAACCGTAGCCACAAGCGTAGACACTCCATAGGACATAACGGTTTAAATGCCTATCCGCCATATTGGGGACCGCAAGTCCCAATAGGCTGTAGACTTAGTCTCAGCCCAAGCCTCCTTAGTCGCCTCTTACGACATGCATGGTAGGCAACAGTGTTACTATTCTTCGCTGCCCTTATGGGCCCCGGCAACACACGGGCAGTGGATTTTGTGGATATGTATATATGGTATATTATGTTTGTGCACGCGTGTGTGCTTGGATGCATGGATGTATGTAAAAATATTTGTTTATGTGTCCTTTTTAAAGATAGAATATATGCCTGTATACTTGTGTGATGAGTGCTTGTATGTGTGTGTCTTTGCATGCGTGTATTTGTGTTTATGCATGTAGGTGTATATGTAATATTAATGTGAGATGCCATAAATTACTCTTAGCATAGTGTGGCTCATGTCGTTATTTCGAAGAATCATACGGTTATGACTCTATTGAACCGCGAGCCTTCAACTGCAAAGGGATGTGCTTAATATATTTATATTCTGTGGATATATATTACTTATTATTGCTTGATTTCTGAGATATCATACATGTTACGAACTTCCACGTTTTCTAAGACATGTACTTCGCGAGCTTCAACTTATTTTGTTAATCAGCAAGTGGTTTTCTGAATCTATCTCGTCACCTCTAAAATCCTTTACGTTGTGTTGAGAATATATCAAATATCAATGTGTTATTAATGCAGATATGGTCTATTTAATAAAATTATATATTATGGCATGACCCATGTCGCCTTATGTCTTCTTTTATTTGAAAAAACAAAACAACAACAAAACATTAGGACAAATTGATTCATTGCGCCAATACGGTTCAATAACTCTCCCAATTCATTAACCCTAATACTCGTTTCCCCATTGTCTGTGTATAACCCCTGTTATACCATGTTATCTTGGCATTCAAGTCATCCATTATCATTTCGATATTGTCATCCATTTTGCTGTTATATTACTCCTAATTTTCGTATAAAATAGCTCCTTCTTAACCGATTTGTTCTTATCATTTGTCGTTGTAGGTTGATATTCACGTTTACTTTCTCTCATGTGATGTTTACCTATTATGTTGTTATTATAGAGCTTATTAATTCCCACTCTTGTAATACCTTTTCTGCCTTTTTAGATAGCATTATATACACTCCTTCAAAGTTATACGGCTTTTTCTATATATGGCCCGAGAAAGCACTGTTTCAAGTGTGTCTAGAAGATTTTTACCATCTCACAAAGGCATTTGATTTGGTCAGTCGTGAAGGTCTGTTCAAGGCATTAAAGAAGAATGGCTGCCCGCCAACTCTTCTGTTCATTGTGGAATCGTTCCACACAGGCATGAAGGGGATAATCAGGTTTGATGGTGCAACTTCTGAAGAGTTTGAAATCAAGAGTGGAGTTAAGCAAGATTGTGCACTAACTCCCACCCTCTTTTGAATATACTTTTCACTTCTACTGAAATATGCCTTTCATGATCAGGATGGTGGTATATACATTCACTCACGCTCAGATGGCGGCCTCTACAATGCTCAGAGATTGAAGGCCAAGACCAAAGTTAGGAGGATACTGATCAGAGAGGTGCAGATGATGCTGCAGTTACGACCCACTCTGAGGAAGAATTACAATGTCTACTATCTGCATTCTCCAATGCTTGTTCCGAATTTGGTTTAACAATTAGTAAAAAGAATACACAAATTATGTCAGAAGATGCACATGGGGTACCATCAATCTTTATTGACGACACCGAACTAGAGATGGTAGACCATTTTACATATCTAGGATCAGTGGTAAATAGCAAATTATCCCTAGATCAGGAAATCAACATCCGGATTGGTAAGGCAGCAACAACAATGAACAGGTTAAGAAAAAGAGTCTGGGAGAACAGGAAGCTTAATGCCAAAACAAAAGTTCTTGTCTATCAAGCCTGTGTCCTTAGTACTCTTCTTTATGGCAGTGAAACCTGGACAACTTACTCGCACCAAGAGAAACGTTTAAACAGCTTTCGTATGCGGTGTCTGTGAAGAATACTTGGTATTAAGTGGCAAGACAAAATCACAAATACTGAAGTATTGGAAAGATCAGGTTGTGAGACGGTTTATTCCATGCTCAGTCTTCGTAGACTTAGATGGATAGGACATCTTAGGATGATGGTAGAATACCAAAGGACATCTTTTTTGGTGAATTACAGATGGGTAAGAGATCTCAGGGTCGGCCTGTACTACGATACAAAGATGTGTGTGCAGTACCTGAGAAATGGAATAAAGACAAAGGAGAAAATTATTGCAGATAAGTCACACACCGTGCGTGTGAGACGTAAGATGGTGCATGATGGTGAAAATGACTACGTGTTCACATGCACACACTGCGAACGAACATTTACAGCGCGAATTGGCCTTACCAGTCACATTCGCTACTGCCATGGGTAAAAGTTATTATGCCTTTTTGAAGCACAAACTATCGTCTGTCAAGAGTTTTTTTTTTTTTTTTAAAGCGACTTTAGTGTGTCAAGACGGCAAGGTGCCAATCTATACTTCTAATGTTCGTATCAAAATAATTCCTTCTGAACCGGTTTGTTCTTATTTGTCGGTGTAGGTTGATATCCACGTTTACTTTCTCTCATGTGATATTTATCTATTTATGTTGTTATTATAGAGCTTATTAATTCCCACTCTTGTAATGCCGTTGCTGCCTTTTTAGATAGCGTTATGTCCACTCCTTCAAAGTTATACAGCTTTTTCTATATATGGCCCGAGAAATCACTCTTTCAAGTGTGTCTAGAACATTTTTACCACATCTGTTAAGTCTTTTCATACATTGTCCTAACATTGCCACTTATGAAAATATTCCTAGTTAAAAGAAGATTAGCAGGCATTCCAGACTCTTTACAGCTGTCTCCGTATGGTGTCATGCAAGACGCTTGCCCTTTATCTCTAGTTTGAACATAAATGCATCCTGTACTGTCATAGAACTCTGAAATTACTTATATAGTGAATATTACTTATCAGTACAGCAGAACATTAATTGACATACCTATGACATCTCATCTTGACCTTGGAAATTCCTTGGAGATATTACATCATCCCTCTTTCGAAATAAATAATTTATCACACTAAATTATAATTAATTCATCCTGTATCATTTAAGCTATTGTCTTTAAAATTTGAGGCATAGAGTCTGGTGGAACCTGGAGGACAGGGTAGATGTGGAAGAATTTCGGTAGTAAATTGCTTGGATGTATCTACAAAATCTGTGCTTTGTGTGAGAGCGAGTTATCTTGAAGCAACGGCAGATCTTGATTTGGTCACAGCCTCTTTTAAGTTTTTGTGTAAGAACACTTGCATAGCCTTGACCATTAACATTATCGTCGATAGCTAATTATCTGCTACTACATATGCTATGACGTTGAACTTTCAATTATATAGATCGAGTGCAGTACTTTATCTGTCATTTTAAAGAATTAAAGTACAGCTGCTGATTACCACACAAACTAATAGTTTATTGTGATTAATTGTTGAGTTATATTTGATTACAGTGTTTGTCAACACATACACAATATCGGACCCGAATACATTGACTATGGTCGTATACTTTTCAAACCCATGGTACGCGTTTTCAGTTGAACCACCACCATCAGGTAATGGGTGTAGAATCGCACCAGACCAGGGTTTGGCTGTTTTCACAAGGTATGCTTCTTGTTGTTACTTATGTGTATCTCTCTCTCTCTCTCTCTCTCTCTCTCTCTCTCTCTCTCTCTCTCTCTCTCTCTCTCTCTCTCTCTCTCTGTATATATATACATATATATATATGTATATATATATATATATATATATATATATATATATATATATATATATATATATATATATATATCCATCCATCATGTGCTTTGTCGGTGAGCGTGGGCGGTCATGTTCTGCCATCTCACTCGATCACCAGAGTCGGGGATCAGCTCCGTGTTTCTCTCTCGACCATGCCACAAGGCCAAGCCATATATATATATATATATATATATATATATATATATATATATATATATATATATATATATATATATATACACTAGCTGACCCGGCCCGGCTTCGCCCAGTCCTTGGTGGGAAGCATCTCATTTAATTCATATAAGTAGTCATATAAGTTCCCGTTCCCGTTACCGACTGTCTGTCTGTCTGTCTGTCTGTCTGTCTATCTGACCCGGCCCGGCATCGCCCAGCTCCTGGTGTGGAGCATCTCATTTAATTCATATAAGTAGTCATATAAGCTCACGTTCCCGTTCCCGACTATCTATCTGTCTGTCTGTCTGTCTATCTGTCTGTCTATCTGTCTGATCCGGCCCGGCTTCGCCCAGCCCCTGATGGGGAGCATCTAATTTAATTCATATAAGTAGTCATATAAGTTCTCGTTCCCGTTACCGACTGTCTGTCTGTCTGTCTGTCTGTCTGTCTGTCTGTCTGTCTGTATGTCTGTCTGTCTGTCTGTCTGTCTGTTTGTGTCTCTCTGTCTGTTTGTTTGTCTATCTATCTATCTCTGTCTGTCTGTCTGTCTGTCTAATAGACCCATCCCTCTGTCTGTCCCTCCGTCTATCCCTCCCTCCCTCCCTCCCTGTCTGTTTATCTATCTATCTATCTATCTATCTATCTATCTATCTATCTATCTATCTATCTATCTATCTATCTATCTATCTATCTATCTATCTATCTATATGTCTGTCTGTCTGTCTGTCTGTCTGTCTGTCTGTCTGTCTGTCTGTCTGTCTGTCTGTCTGTCTGTCTGTCTGTCTGTCTGCATGACCCGGCCCGGGTTCGCCCAGTCCCTGGTGTGGAGCATCTCATTTAATTCTGAGTAGGTAAGAATCCGCTCTGCCTATAAAATGTTGACGTGAAGATTTTCTTCCTGCAGCTGCTTCTGTATTTGTTGATCAGTAAGATCCATTTTTAACCGCTTGACCACCCATCTGACTGTGTTTGAATCAGTGTTTCTGATTCTGGTGTCTTGGTCCTCCTTCCTCTCACAAGTTTTTGTGTTCGTCTGTGGGTAGTCGTCGCTCTTCTTATTGGTAGTTACATTGACTGTAGGTTCAGATACTTTATTACAGCTTGCATGCAGACTCTCCAAAGGCAGGTTCGTCTTCTTGATAGTCTGGTCGGTTTTCTCACTATGCATCTTGGAAGCTGCTTGTTTCTTTGTGCTATTACGACGTGCCATTTTCCCCCCGTATCAGGCTGCTTGAAATGTGTAAGGCGTCTTGGCTTGATAGCGCTGAGAAGTGCTGTCAAGCGAATCGTGTCGATATGATGGCGGAAAACACTAAAGATGCGATGATATTGTTCAACATCTTTTAGATAACTTCTTAAGTATAGAAAGATGAGTTACAATGTTATGCATTATGCATTATTTTTATGTAAACTTTGAAAATGCCTTAAAGTTGGTATCATTATTTATTATAACTCATATGCCGGTACATAACTATAGACAAAGAGTTTATAAATCTTTGAAAACGATACAACAATATGACTATAAGTTATACAACAATGTTATTAAAAGTTATGCCCCTTGAAATAACTTTTTCTAGAGTTAAGTCCCTTCGCTATATATAAATTTTAATGAAAAATGAAAAATGAAATAATACTGAGTAAGCAGGCGATTTCACATTTTAAAAAAATATCACAGTTGGCAGCTCTGGAATGAAAGGAAGACGTGTAGAAAATTTCATCTCAATAGGATGGGCCGTTAGCGAAAAAATAAAGGACATACATATTTACATACATACACTTTGATTTATATATATATATATATATATATATATATATATATATATATATATATATATATATATATATATATATATATATATATATATATATATATATATATATATATATATATATATATACGATGGTAAGTTGATAAGTAAGTCACAAATGACTGTAGAAAAATAACTAACTATGATAACAACTTGAAACCAGTTTATTTTTATACATGCATTTCTCAACATAATTTCCACCAACCTTGATGCACTTATCCCATCGTTTTATCAGTCTTCTCAAACCGGTTGCATGGAACTGCGTGCCCTGTTTTCTGAACCAGTTTTCACTTCACATTTAACTTCGGCATCATTCGCTAAATGTCTCCCGCCAATGTGGGGTTTCAGTGGACTTAGCCTCTAGCGTTTTCCCGTGAAGCGGTACAAAGTTGGGTAGAAAAGGGTTAGGCGGGCGAGTCAATAAGTAAGTCACACAGTTCTGTGGGATGGCAGGTAAATGAAAACAGGGCACACGGATCAACCATGGCACGCGACCAAGCCATCCAGATATTTACTTCTCTGCTTTCCCCTTGCACTTTTACTCCTCAATATTGCCACTTGTCACCAAGTTCTCTAGTTTATTTCTTCTCACAGCGTGTCCAGACTATGTTGCATGTCTACATCTATTCAGTTTATGTATTCATATGCGTTTTAAAGGACTTGCATATTGGTTTTCTGTCTGCCTATGGTATGATAACTTAAATTTTGAACGGTTTTACATCAGTCAGTTAATACGGGCTCAGTGATAGCATAGAACTATGTTTATAACTGGATCCAATGGTCCAGAACAATTAAACGCTAGTAATCAACGTCATACACCAATTAACCATACTACTACTACTACTACTACTACTACTACTACTACTACTACTACTACTACTACTACTACTACTACTACTACTAATAATAATAATAATAATAATAATAATAATAATAATACTCCTATTGCTGCTGCTGCTGTTGATTCTACTGCTGCTACTACTACTACTACTACTACTACTACTACTACTACTACTACTACTACTACTACTACTACTACTACTACTACCACTACTACTACTACTACTACTACTACTACTACTACTACTACTACTACTACTACCACTACTACTACTACTACTACTACTACTACTACTACTACTACTACTACTACTACTACAACTACTACTACTACTACTACTGAGAATTATAATGAGAAAATCAGAAAGGATACAATAGATGGAATTTATTGAAGAGCATTATAAGTCTTGGAAGTGAGAGCAACAGATAATACAATACACAGATTTCGAAAACAAATCAGCATCATAATCATATTTCTAGCCAAGTAGCTCAGGTGTTCTTCTGTCTCCACAGACTCCTGTCCTTGGTTTTGGATCAGTTATATCTATAATATTGCTCCATGCCACCGTATTAGGCCATCCAGCATGATTTGTCTCTGCCGTCTTCTGCTTTTTTACCGCTGACATATCCAGTCTTTCCTGTGTTATCCAATGCCTATAGTCTCGATATGTGACCAAGGAACTCGTGTCTCTAACTTATTGTTGGGTATATATTTATGCTTAAGAAAATAATTGTTGCTTCCGGAACACTTTTCTCAGAAACAACATCTCCCCTGCCTCTTGTTTCAGATGTATTAGTTCACAACCCACGACTCACAGCTAGGCATTTGAACAGGTTCGATGTAACAATTGAGCATTCTCATTCTGAATGTAGCAGACATAAACAATGTAGTCATGTTTACGGTTATGACAATTCTCATCCCCGATTATCTGCTGAGATTTATAGATATAGAACAATTGCAGGTTCAGATATATGTGACACCGATTGTAATTAATACACCGATCCAGATAAATTGTGGACGGTGGAGGTTCACGCAGAGAGACCGTAGCATATCTTTATTGAGAGGCACGGTAGCGTAGTGGCTAGACGCTCGCCTGCAAGCTCCGTGGTCATGGTTTCCAAACAGTATCTGGCAGATTTTAAAACTGACCTGAACTCGCAGGTCGACCAAGTCTAAACTGGTTACCCGGAAATGTCTCGGGATATTCAGGCAGTTGGCGTGATACTGAACACATAACCCACCGAGTGCAGAACGGTCTGTGAAAATATGGGTCTAGCATCATTAGCTCAATGCTTCTTTAGCTTATGTAAGGGTTCTTTAAGTTTTTGTGATTTTAAAACGGTATACATGTTACGAACAATGGTCTCATCTACTCTTATCTCTTGTACCTTGCTGTGTCGAGGTGAAGCACAAACAGCTGGAGTGTGCCAGTTTCATACATCACGATCCCCATATACTCTGTTATTCCCCCGTTCATCGATTACATGACTGCTCTGAGAGAAGAGATTACGAACGCAATTTGTAATCCCGCATACTTGCGTTCGATATAAAGCTGTGGGTGATTTGGCAGCAGACCGCCTTACGTTGTTTTTGTTTTAAAGACATGGTATGGGTGCCGGTCGATCATAAAAGCAATGACAAACTACTGAACGTAACCTTGCCAAGAGATCACAACTGCTAAAATTATGGTGTTGACTGCACGCCCTGTAAAGGATATGCAACTAACTAACAAGATTTACACATCTACTATACTGGCTTACGCTTGTATATTGCCTTTGTTCAGATTTACATTGACCTGTTTGGGATACGTGGATCCGGTATCCCGACTGCCGTTGAACTACAGACTGTACCAACGTGAAAATGTCGGCACAGAGTATGAGTACGGTAAGTTTATGGAAACGCGCATGGCTTTCTTATACTTAACTATTGAGTTTCAGGCAAATATATCTGTATGTCTGAATGGGTGCATGGCTGCATGCATACGCCATGTCTGCCTGCCTGCCTGCCTGCCTGCCTGCCTGCCTGCCTGTCTGTCTGTCTGTCTGTCTGTCTGTCTGTCTGTCTGTCTGTCTGTCTGTAGATACGTATGTACGTATGTAGTATGTATATACGTACCCACGTACGGATGGATGCATGTATTCATGCATGCCCGCCCGCCCGCCCACATGTATGCCTGTCAATTTGTCTGTCTGTCTATGCGTGTGTCTGTCTGTCTATGCCTGTGTCTGTGTCTGTCTCTCTGTTATGTAATGTAATGCATGTGTATTTATGTATGTGGGATTGCAAGGATGGACGGAAAGAAGGAATGAGGGATGGTTGAGTTGACGGGCGCATGTATGTATGAAACGCATTTATGTTAATGTTTCCATAAAACTGCCTGCTTGCCCGTGCATGTGTTTGCAGTCGAGGTAGCACAGTACCTAGCACACATGCCTGCCTGTCCGTTTGTCATGTCTTAACATTCTAATTGGAAGGAGGGTATGGTTTTCTTAAAATTGAACTTGTTACCCAGACTCATCCAGCCTAAAAGGGTATCAGAATGCCCTGTAAATAATATCGGTTGATGTCAACTGCAGACTGGTCTATAAAAATATGGGACACGTATCATATACCCAGTCATATACCCCGTACCAAGACCGTCAAGAAGACGAGCGGAGGGGACTTACATGTGAGCTGCACCAATGATCCTGAAACTACAGATACTACTGAAGCCCTCACGAGGAAGGTCGACGACAACCCACAACAGACAAGAGCCAAGACAGCTGAGAAGAAGGTGGAGAAAGACACCAGATTCGGAAACACCGACTCAAAATCAGTCAGATTGGTTGTCAAGCGTATTCATGTGGAGCTGTCAGACAAACAAATCATGAAGCAGCTACAAGAAGAGAATTTCAACATCCGAATCTTGAAGGCGGAGCGGATCCTGACGTACTGAACGGTCCTTTTTACGCTGGCGGTGATGACGACTGAGGGCAGCTGGTATCAATAGCCTGGTATCAATAAACCAGAAAGAACAATAACCCGAAAGATTCATACCAAGAATCATTCAATGTTCAAGATGTCAGAGGGACGGCCACAGCAGAACAACATGTCGCAGTAAGACTGAAATCTGCCGATATTGTGCCGATCACCAAGCCTTTAAGGAGTGTCCGCTGGCCAAGCTGTACACGGAATTCCGAGCACCCAACAACAAAAGAAAGTGCGCCAACTGCCTGGGTAAGCATGGGGCAAGATACTTGGGCTGTCCGTACCTCCAAAGACATACTAGAACACAACTAGACATTCCAGAAATCGAGTTCTTGATTCCAAAGAGATTGCAGACACAAACCATGATGTACGTTACAACCGTGCATCTCAGACTCATGGGGTAAAAGGTTGATCCCTAGAATTAGTTTGTCTTTACTCTTGAACCTAAGGCGGCGCATAGGGCAGAAGTCCTGACTCTCCATGCTTGGCGGTTCGCTGCTGCCTATTGTAGATCTTGGATGTTTACTTGGCCATTGAATGAGCCTTCTCTGATGATGGTTCTACGCAGGGTTTCTCTTGGTCTTCCCTGTTTTCTTTTCCCTACCGGTGACCATATGAGGGCTTGGTAGGGGAGTCTTGTCTTGTCCATTCTGAGTACATGGCCGATGTAGGTCCAACGGAGTCTTCTTATAAAATTGGATACTGTTTCTTGCTTAATCTCTTGTCTTATTTGCGTATTGGTTCTGAAGTCTGTCCAGTGGATGTTTAGAAGTCTTCTAAGACATTTGTTCTCAAAATTATCTAATTGTTTTAATCTAAAGCTACAGTTGATTTCCAACTTTCACATCCATACGTTAACACTGGATCCCTAGAATAGGCCTGGCAATCTATACAAGACCTTATGTATTTAGTGCTATTACACGTCCTCCTGATCTTTTGGCCAGTGAGATGGTGTCAAGAACCCACTGTAAATTGGCGATAAGATGAAAAAAGATACCAAAGACAGTTTGATTCTCAGCTACAAGTTGTTTACTACGGGGAGTCGGTGAGATCAATCAATACAGTCGTCTTTGAAAATCCCCACAAGACATAAAATTGTAGGCTTGTTATTGTGACTCGATTGGGAAAATGCAGGAACTCGCTACCTTGTTTTGGTTGTTGAAACAAGGGGGACCACCTTTGCATTGATTAAAAAAGGGGAGATAAGAACTTATTCTGAAATGGATAATCTGCCCCTGGAACCATCTGATGTGTTGACATCAAAGAACTTCACTAGAACACTCCAAGGCTCTTTGACGAAAACATAACTTGTTTACAGTTAGTGTGGACTAGAAAGTTGACGTTGGCTGACGTGTTTCTGTACCGCTGTTAGGAATTCGGAGAGCATCTACTGTGTTAGATTTAATTAACATTAAACAACATATGTCTTTATGGCAAGTTGTAGATGCCATCCAGGTGTGATGCGGTGTTGCATAAGGTATTGCATATCGTGTATTTAGGCCTATTTAAAATAGGCAGTAGCCTTGTTAACACTAGCTAGTGTGGGGAAATAATTAGCTCTGCTAGTTGAGAATAGAGTAGTGAAGTGATGATTAGCTCTGTTAGTTGAGAATAGAGTAGGGAAGGGAGAATTAGCTCTGCTAGTGAGAATAGTGTAGTGGGGTGATATTTGGAGAGATTTAAGAATGTGTTGGGAGATGGGGGAAGTGTCCAATAGTGGGATCTTTTAGTGGGATGCCCACTGGGGTTCTGAACTCTGTTTATTGGTATTTCCTTGTCATAACCTGACTCGGACCTAGGTGATAAAATCATCTGCTCTATGACAGAGTTTAGTTCACTGATAAATATCTGAGCAAGGCTGTAGGCCTACACTCAGCTGGTAGGATCAGTGACTGGTGCTTTCACCCGGTGTATTATTTCTTTAACAGGTTCCCTGCCAGTTACGAAGAAGTGTAACAGTGTGAGCATACAGTGGATTAACACGTTTAGTTTGGATTATTGTAGAATAGGCTTTATTTGCGATGGTTGATACAAAATCTTTATATAAACAAAATGCGATTCAGATGGCGACTTCTCTTCTCTAGTCCTTGGTGGTTTCTGACTAACCCAACAACAAGCTACGTCACGACTTGAGCATCCTTCTAGCTGTTCTATCTTGATGCTCAAGCGTGCTGTAGGCTTGCACACCTAGCTGATATTATTCATTCTGCTACACCTCCCTGTGTTTTTAAAAAGACTTTTTCCTTCAAAAGTCTTTTCTCCTAATCCCTCTATACCTTCTCTCCTTACCTCCCACAACTTCTCTAATCCACCCCAAACTATCTCTATTTTAAGTAAATATTCTATTTGTAACTCTTCCCCCTGTCACATAGCAAACCACTATGAACTTCTTCTTCGTTCCTGGTTCTTCAAGTTTCTTTAAAAAAATATATATCATAAGAACGTCTTGTATCAATCGTTATCGTACACTTGACATTATGAAATTTCTCACTCTTTCATAACACAGGATAGACAGAAAAATGTAGTTAGAAAAAGTAAAGAAGGGGTGCGCACCCAGTTTATGAAAAGTATAAGGGAATGGACAGTCAACACAATCACATTTACCTCTCTTACCAACGAAAAAACTTTTGTAAAAAGTTTTTAAAATATATCTTATGAAATACATATCTGTTCACTATAAATTAAGTTGATCTAAGTTTTCACAACCTTTATATACTCAACATTTATATTGCCATCCACAACCTTGTCTATATTTCACTTATCTCACCTTCAACCTCGAACCAATGTTCATATTCCATGAACATTTTAAATTAATTAACGCTGTTTTTTCACAGCTCCTATATCTTGCCCCCTCACATCCCATGATACACTTCTTTGTTTATTTATTCCATATACCCCACTTTATATGCTGCCATTCACAGCCCCCCTTTTTATCTATTCTCTGTTAAGCAACTATCATATCGTTACTCATAATATGATATCTAATCCATATATCTTCAAATAATGCTGACTTTAATGCAGCTCCTATTTCAACTTTCCCATAGCCATCCCCGGCATATGTTTCTAATATTTCATAGCCATATCAACCTCTTCATGCTGATTATCACAGCAACAGAATATACCCATGAACATATTATTCACTAAGATAATGTGTCTCTCTACTAGTCCTCAGTAGTTTATTACTATTTTCTGAACGAAGGGTCCTATATAAAGTCCATAAAACCATAACTGTTTATAATTAAAACTTAACTTAACCAATACATTTGTAACCAAAGTAATTCTTATTTAACACACAAAACATTTCACTTAAATTATGAGTTAAGCGAAATAAAATCACAACAGGACATCATACCCCCCCCCCCCCCCCCCCCCAAGTTTTTATACATCATCTTATGTTTCCCCTCATATCAATAAAAGGTATTAACTCATTCAAAGAAAAACATATTTTTAAAATAATATAACATACATCCTATATATTGTTAGTCTCTTTTATGGACTAACAATAACTTATTTATCTATCTAAGAAAACTCAAGAAGTCAAAACATAAAATCAATCGGCAATTAAATTACAGAAGAAAAAATATATGTTTCCTTCGAAGTTACACCCATATTAGTTATCTTAATACCTAAATATGTCTACTGCTCAAGACAACTCATTATAAGTATCAACATAACCCTTTTCCATGTCTAATGTGTCATATACATCCTCAAGTATCTATTTCCTTTTTAAATCATGAAACTTATATCTTGCTATCTGCAGTATTTTCCATCAATTTACCTCCTACGTTTCCACTTCTTCAATAACTCCAAGTTTCTTTGAATAAGTGCTATCTCCACATCAATATCTTCTTCTTCGTTTACCGTATCTTTCATACTACTATTTGATTCCGAATTTTCATCCATTTCTTCTTCATCTGTATATCTATTACTAGCATCTGCCAATCTTTTCTTTTCTATATCCCATCTAATTTGTCTATCATTATTTCTTAACGTCCTTTCTAGTAGAGGCATATCTTCGCCGCTTGATGAATGATCTCTGATTCTTCTTTGTCTTTTCACTTCTCTTTCTCTCTGTCTCTCTATTCTCCTTTTCGTTGCTTGTCTAGTATTCTTAAATGGAGCTCCTATCTCTTCTTCCATAGATTCTATACTATCATAATGGCCCTCATTCATATTTTTTCCGTCTATCGTTTTCGGTATTGTCTGTTCTTGAGTATCATTACAAACTGGAGTTGTTATTAACTGGCTTTGTGCTGGATCTTTTCTAAAATCTGGGGGTATTGTAGCTCTTCTGACGACCTGTTCATCTAAGTATCCGGTGTCTGAATAATAATTATTATTGTAATTATTATTTCCCTTATCATCACTATCTTTCCTTAAGTGTTCTACGTGTGCCCTTGCTATATGTCCCGTGATCTGGTTCTTTATACTGTACGATACATTTCCTAGCTTTTCTAAAATGTAATAACCTGGGACCCAACGAGCATCAAACTTAGAGTTCCTTCTATGCTTCTTATAATAAACTCTATCACCTACTTTGAATTCCTGTAATTTTGTATTCACATTTCTGTACTTTTTCTGTCTTTCTCTAGCTTTAATTATGTTATTCTTTAATCTTACATGTGCTTTATGCATTTCTTGTATGATGACCTCTTGAAAGTCTTCCCCCATATATTTACGTCTTGGTTTTAACAGATTATCTATGGGTAGCATTGGCTCTCTTCCGTGTAATAAATAAAATGGTGAAAACCCTGTGCTCTCATTTTGGTTTGTGCGTATAGCGCTAAGCGCAGGTCCTAGGAATAGATCCCAATCTTTTTCATGTTCATCGACAATCTTTGCTATAACATCATACAATGTCTTATGTTGTCTTTCGTTCTTAGCATTTGAAGAAGGTCTATAGTATGAGGTCTTTATATGTTTTATATTCAAATCTTTTAATAACTTTTCAAATTTCTTATTCACAAATTCTTTACCATTATCCGTAAGTACAATCTGTGGGCAACTAAACCTTGGTACGAATTCCTGTAAAAAAATATTAATGATAGTATCTGCGCTCTTATCTGGGATTGCATAAACTTCCGGCCAAAGACTGTAGACGTCCACCATATGAATTAGATATACGTTCCCTGATAATGTTCTAGGGTGAGGACCTGATATATCTAAACTAACTTTTTGCATTGCAAACTGAGGAATATCTGTATCTTGTAAGGGACACTTAATTGTTTTCATATTCCTTAATCTGCATCTTTCACACATATCAACATATTTACAAGCAGTTTTAAATAAATTCGGCCAATAATATTTATTCGTAAGTGCCTTCACTAATTTATCTCGACCGAGATGACCATTCTCATCATGATATGCTTTTAAAACTTCATTTTCCAAATGTTTTGGAATATATTTCCTTAACTGTTCGTTTCTTTCACTCATGTAATATAACTGTTCATCCTCTTGCAAAACTAAATAATTCTTCTTATACTTATTCTCATCCGTTTCTTTCAATTTCTGTTTTATTTCTAAGACTTTTGGATCTAATTCTTGTTCCTCTTTCATATTAAATTGTGCTAAATGTGGGTCTTCCGCTCTAGGTTCAGACTCTTGATCCGACGGTAAACTCTCAAAGTCTTCTCTATTTATTATGGCAGAATCTAATATATTTACTTGCCAGTTTCGGTCGTCAATCTCCGGTTCACCTTCGTCTTCCGTGTTTCCTGATGACTGTGGATACGGGATTCTAGACAATAAATCAGCGCATGTGTTAATCCTACCTGGTATGTATTCTATTCTTGTATTGTATCCCTGTAGATTCAATGCCCATGTCTGTATTTTCCTGTTCTGCACTGGAGCTTCTAACAAAGATTTTAAAGGCATGTGGTCAGTTCTAATAATAAAATTTGCGTTATGTAGATAGTAGTTAAGTTTCTGAAGAGCATAATGAATAGCATAAGCCTCTTTCTCGATAGTCGACCATTTTCGCTGAGACCTGCCAAGTTTATGAGACAAGAAATAAATTGGCCTTTCATTTTTAACCCCTGGTATTCCAGATTCTTTTCCTTCGTATGGTTGGACCAAACACGCTCCTATAGCATTATCTGAAGCATCTGTATATAGTATTAGCTGTTTATTCAAATCTGGATGTGCTAATAGTGGCACTACTGTTAAGCTATTTTTTAAAAACTCAAACGCTTTTTGACATTCATCGTCCCACTTAAATCTAGCGTATTTGCCAGTTAAGTTAGTAATAGGCTCTGCTATTTTTGAGAACCCTGGAATGAAACGCCTATAATACCCACAGGTTCCAATAAAAGCACGAACTTCTTTTACATTAGTTGGAGGAGCTAGTTCTTTAATAACCTTTACCTTTTCTTGGTCTGGTTTGATTCCGTCTCTATTAATAATATACCCCAAATACTTTGTTTCTGTTTTTAAAAATTCGCATTTGCTGAGCTTCAATTTAACATCATGTATTCTTAATCTGTCGAATACTAATTTGACATGTTTTAAGTGATCATCTACATTTCCTGTTGTATAGATTAGAATATCATCTATGTATGCCAACGCAAACTTTTGCATACCCTCTAATACTTCATTTATTAACAGCATGTAGTGAGAAGGAGCCGTTCGAACCCCAAAAGGCATTCGTAAGAATTCGTAAGAACCCATATGAGTACAGAAAGCACTTTTCTTTTGAGCATCTTCTGACATCGGGATACACCAGAATCCTGATCTTGCATCTAGTGTTGTGAAGAATGTAGAGCCATTCAGTAAACCCAAAATGTCATCAATCACCGGCAATGGGTACGCTACATTCTTAGTGATCTTGTTCAACGCCCTGTAGTCGCAACAGAATCGATGTGAACCATCAGCTATGGTCACGATGATAATTGGAGATGACCATTCCGACTTTGATCTTGGTATTATTCCTGCTTTCAACATATCTTCTATTGCCTTTTCAACAATTTCTCTATTCCTTAAGGGAGTTCTATACGGTTTTAAACTAATTGGTGGATGATCTCCCGTATCTATTTCCATTGTAACTGTTTTTGTCCTTCCCAATTCTAAATCATTAATTGCAAATACATCCTGATTTTCTTTTATAAGTTGTTCTAATATTTTCTTATTTTCCGGTGGAGTTTTTAACTGTGCCAACAATTCTTGCTCTCTTGTCATTTTGTCTAGTGAATGTATTTTGGCTGTATTTCTTCTGAATGGATGGATCAATTCATCCTTCTGCATGTTCCCTTTTCTTCCGCGTCCGCGTCTGTTATTAATTCTTTCACTAGGAGTTTCTGAATAATTTATTCCCTGCATTTCTACTTTATCTGTTGCTAATATGTCATTAATGTTATGATCCACTTTGGCTATTACACATCCTCTATATAATTTAATTTCTCTACCTGTGTTGTTAATAATCATTACTGGAAAAGTTAAGTGTTTATCTAATGATATTATTCCATCCGGAACTTCTAGACCAGGCTCATCAATTACCTCCCTTTGCAACTCAGTGATTCTAACTGTATGTCCTACATCATAATACGGATATCTTTTTACCTTTGCCTGTATCAAATTAACCGTCTGTGGTTTTAACGTCGTAGACATTTTAACTCTAACCAGTGATGAAATGTGCATGTCTTCTTCTAAATCTACGTACACGTCCTTGAATTTTAATTTATGTAGATCAAACATAAGTCTTACACCATTTTTTATTAGAAAATCTCTTCCTATAAGCATGTTTCTATTTAAATCTTTCACTATTTGAAAAAGATGTCTTACGTTTATCCCTCCTAACTTAAAATTCATTATTGTTTGTCCAACTACCTGTAAATTCTGTCCTGTAACAGAGTGAAGATTATTATGACTTCTGAATATTTTGCAATTTCTCATTATTTTGTATAGAAAACTTTCTTTGACCACACTAACCTGAGCTCCCGAATCAATTAATGTACGAACTCTATACTTCCCTATTTCTATTATACATGAGCTGGGATCTGTTGTATTCACTGTGAACTGTTTAATTTCATCTAATTGAGAGCATTCTCTACTCGTTCTGCTATACCTGTTATTAAAATATTCTTTAAATCTTGGGACCTTGTTATTTTCCCTCCTACCACAGGTCCTATTTAATAGGTAGGGCGCCGGTTTTCCTGCGTTCTTGTACTTGTAAAACTTCTGTGTCTATCTTCAACATTCCTATTTAATCTACTATTGCCATTTCTACTTTGTGTATTCGACTGGACACGCCTGTTACCACAAAAGCGAAAAATGTGTCCACGTTGACCACAAGACCAACAGACTATATTTGTGTTATTTGTGTTACTTACCGTCTCATTTGTAGGATTTCTAATTTGTCTTCTTCCATTATAGGCATTTCTATCACTACCTTGTAATGTGTGTATACCTCTTCTCCTATTCCATCCGAACCTTGTTTGTCCTATCTCCATAGGCTCCTCAATCCTTTCTTCTCGACTAGTTCCTATTTCTCTTCCTACTCTCAATCTGAATCTACGTCTCAAATTCTCCTCCTGTACCGCAATATCTACAGCTTGTGATAACCTCTCAGGGTTTTCTCTCATCAGCTTAAACTTCAGTCCATCGGATTTTATACCATCTACAAAAATCCCGACCAACATTCTCTCCACCTCTTCTCCTCGTACGTTCTGTCCTAAGAATGCTTCTTCCGCCAGGTTAATCAACCTATCGCTGAATAATTGTACAGTCTCTCCAGTGTTTTGTTTGGACTGTCTCAACACCGAAAACGCATGTTGTGGGTCCGTTATTTCAGCGTATTTATGAGCTAAGTCATCCTTGAACTGCTCCCATGTCTCATCTACCCCAGCCTCTAATTTCCTTCTGATATGATCAGAAACCGGTTGTGTTGCTGCCTGATAAGCAAGTTTCATTTTCTCTTCATCCGACGCTGACACCAAATATGCATATTTCTCTATTGAAGTTACCCACTTCTTAAAATCTTTCGCCTGTCCGCTAAACTTAACAATTTCAGCTGCCATTCCTTGTTGTTTTATAACTGTGTTAAGTTTACCTATTACCGACCCTACCCCGGTCAGAACTTGTGTCAGTGAAGCTTGTTCTTCTGCCATGCTGAAATATTTCGCTATACACTTATACAAGCAAAAAACAATCAATAATTATTAATATACACTCTTAAATTAACCAAAGGACGTTATCTTCCTCCTGAAACTCAATAATTTTCTATCTAATAGAAAAAATTATTTATATTACCCCTTTTCTTGTTGAAACTAATTTTCCACTGGTTCAATTGAAAATCAAGTCCTACAATTTTCCTTTGACGTCTATGCTCTTGTATGCCGAGACTGAGAAGCACAGTATCTGGTATTCGAGTACTTGAACCAGGATCGATAAAGCGGTTTCAGTCCTCCATAAGGATCAAGAAGGCCCGATAAGACTCAATAAGGCTCCACAAGGCTCGACAATACCCCACAAGGCTCGATAGGGCTCCACAAGGAAAGAGTTTCTTCCTCTTCCAACGTCTCAAGTTTCAGTACCTTCAGCCCCTGGTTGGGCCCCTTCCAGATTTGAGCCTTCTTTTCACCCGATAACAGGGCACATGAAAGCGACGTTTTGAAAATTGGTGTGGTGTAGCTCACTAAAGCGATTTGACTTTGGGTCCCCCCTTCAGCAGGTCGGCACCCCAGTGTGCCCAACCACCTCCGAGGGTTCCCTAACGGTATCGCCTTGGTAGAAAAACATTCCGATTTGTTTGAGCAAACACGAGTACAAATTTTCCTTAGTTTCCAAGCAAAGGAGCAATTGGCTTGATTCTTCAGGCACCCAAGGTCACGGTTCAGTGAAAATAACGGCTTTGAGTTCGTCCTAGGTATTCTTGATACAAAGAAGGCGACAGCTTCTTCAAAACCACGTTTCCATTGGAGTCAAGTTGTTTATATTCGTTTTGAAATTTCTTGCTCCTGAACCTAGACAATCCTAGCATGTGTCTGGCTGACCTTGAAACGTAAGGTTAACAAACGGCTGGAACAGATGACAAATCGAGCGTCATGGCAAATTTTGATGGAAATTACGTCGACTCAGGTGGCAAAAATGCGGAACAGCTTCATTAGTACTTATGTGGTACAGATGGCATTCTATTCATCGTTGTAATCTGGCTTCTTGTTTACGAGACCCACCTGATAAGCTTCATCTTGATTTTACTTTAGTCAGTCCTAAAATGCTTCAACTTTTTTTTCTTCCAAAAAGGAACAGTCCTGGTCCTATACTCTTGTCTCGAAGGAACCAGAGAAAACTTGTTGGTTGTCCATAATTCTATTTTCTTACAAAGGTAGTAACAATCTCCTGCCGGTTTCTATACTTCGCATTGTGGCCGCGGCATTATCAAAAAATCGAAGTGCTGGTCTACGGCACCATTTTTTTCCTCCTGTAACTCTGTGAGCATACAGTGGATTAACACGTTTAGTTGGATTATTGTAGAATAGGCTTTATTTGCGATGGTTGATACAAAATCTTTATATAAACAAAATGCGATTCAGATGGCGACTTCTCTTCTCTAGTCCTTGGTGGTTTCTGACTAACCCAACAACAAGCTACGTCACGACTTGAGCATCCTTCTAGCTGTTCTATCTTGATGCTCAAGCGTGCTGTAGGCTTGCACACCTAGCTGATATTATTCATTCTGCTACAGAAGCTCTACACGAGTTTTGAAGAAAGTTTACTAGGATTGGGAAGAACACCAGTTGAACAGTAAATGTTTTTCTTACGGAAAATGAATAACGTCAAAGAAGAAAGTTGTTCAATAATGTTTGGGCTGGGCCCATGATCAGGAGGGTCCACCGGAATAGGGCTCAGATGAGTGAAACCATTTAACGATTCCAGTGTGTTAAGGTTCACCTAGGATGGGTGATGTTTGTTGAGACACCACACCTCATACGAACATTAGTAACTACACGGGAACTTTAAATGTAACATTCATATGGTGTGGTAGATTCCAGGGAAATATTACAAGGAACATTGTAATTTAGACACTATAGACAATAGATAGGATCAAGTCTATTTCCAACAACAGTGATACTTATTTTCACAGTACGGGGATTTGTACATTTTAGGAATTATAGGAACTTATAATGTGCAGTGTGCAAACGGACCGTGATCAGTAGTAAATAATAAACTGTATCTATTTCGAAGGATCATGTCAATGGATTACCAGGTAGCTACAGAAGAAAGTCAGTGTCTGGCAGGAGAGATACATCACCGGGTGAGGTTGTCTTGTGCTGACCTAACGTGCTGTGGTGTGTCCTTGCAAGGATGAACTGACTTTGCTATTGATCTGAGGGTCCACATACGCTTCTCACATACATCACACTTTTCTTTTAATAAATTAATTGTTATTAGTTTTTAGAAGCTAGAGTTGTTGAGTATGTTGCGCTGGGGAAGAATGAGAGGGGGCATGATACAGCAGTGATAGAGAGAGAGAAAGAGGTGTCCATAAACTGACGGAGTTTTGTATACAGATTCTAGGGGTTTCTCCAGGATAATGATAATGAGTTAAAATATAATGTGGGTGTTGATTCCTCTCACTCCAGGGACGACACTTTAAACAGATACATGACAGATGGGATTCCTAGCCTTTTCGGACAAGGGCGAAAAATAGGAGGTTTCATGTGCAATCCTACAGCACTTGGGAATAGTAAAATGTAGACCTTTAAGTTGCTGTTCTGGCAAATTGTGTAGGAAAGAAAACCAACCCACGGTTAGACAGAGCCCATTATCATGAATGAAATCTGTCTAGAGCAGTGGTTCACAACAGGTGCGAAATTCCCCTCCAGGGGGTACTTTAGGGTTTCCAGGGGTAGGGGGAATTAAGATTATATCAAGACCGCGTTAATAGAAGAACGGATTACGTGATATTGTGTCTCTGCATACTTTACGGTTCTGTACTTCTTGCCCTTCTGAAATTGTTTTACATCGTAAGTAGACACGCAAATCACATTTTCGTAGACGTCTAGACTTGTTCTAGTATGTGTGATTAAATTTAGCTTCCATTTTTACGTATACTATGTAGCGGTGGGGGTGGTGGTATTGATTTATAGGGAGGAAATACGAAAGAAGGGGGTGGTGGATGACATTCTGAACATATGGGGTGAACATATGGGCTGAACAAGGGGGGCATGGACCCCAAAAAAAGGTGAGAACCTCTGGCCTAGAGGAAGCATACTTGACACAAGTACATGTCGAAGCCGGACACACTGATCTTTGAGGCCCCACTCCCTCGGTTGGGTATAAACAGAAGACAACGGTGATATTCGGGGCTATACACAGCTCGGAATTCTGAAGTAAGTATGAACATTTTTTTCCAATTTTCATTTTCTCTTAATTGCTTTCATTTTTTCATCTTTTTATTCTTCTCGTCCTGTCGTCACGTTTTAAGGTAGTCACAGGAGATCTCCGTGACTATATGTTGTGTTTTGTGAATGTGTTTGTTTGCTGATGAAGGCTAATCGCCGCAACGTCCTGTATGTGTCGTAATTCTGTTATGTAAAGCTGCACTACTTTGCGTCATTTCATATTGTTTACATTTTCACAGCTTTACCGCAGTTCCACCAAATTTTATTCATATTTTTACAGACCTTTGAGGCGTATAACTGGGTGGGAAGCACTTACCTCGAAAGAAAAGAACGAATAAGAGGGAAACCAAAACCATGCGTATTCATAAACATTCTTCTTCTTCTACTTCTTCCTTGTCCTCCTCCTCCATCTCCTCCTTCTCTCCTCCGTCTCTTTCTCCGCCTCCTCCTCCGTCTCCTCCTCCTCCTCCTCCTTCTTCTTCTTCTTCTTCTTCTTCTTCTTCTTCTTCTTCTTCTTCTTCTTCTTCTTCTTCTTCTTCTTCTTCTTCTTCTTCTTCTTCTTCTTCTTCTTCTTCGTCTGCGATAATACTTGACATGCGTCTATTCTAGAGGATGGTGCATAACATCAATTGTAGTTCATTTGTGTCCTCTTTCTAGTCCTGCGCCATTTAGGTCAACATATTCGCATTACAGTAATATTATAGCGATGCATAGTATAAGCTGGCCATGCTGTCTTCAGTAATGTTTTCTGTTTAGATACCCTTATCGCGTACTCGGGGTCCAATGTGATGGACAAGATCACCTTATCAATCCGAGGAGGCGCTGGAGAGGCCACTGTGAAATTCTTCGTTGAAGTTGTAAATGTGAAAGGAACAAAGATTACAGTACCGCTGTCCGTGAAGGTTTGTCACTGTTTGTTGTTGTTTTGGTCATTCGCCAATTACTGTCATGACTGAAGACAACACAACAGACCAGTGGGTGTCTACCTTTTTTGGCCCATGCACCAATTCACCATATGCTCAGAATGTCATTTCCACCTTTAGTTTTTTCTCCCTATAAATCCCCCCACCCGCCCCTACAGAGTATATGTAATAATGGAAGCTAAATGTAATACCACATACTAGAACAAGTCTAGACGTCTACATAAAAGATGATTTGAGGGTCTACTTACGTTATACAAGAATTTCAGAAGGGTAAGAAGTACGGAACCGTAAAGTATGGAGGGAAAACCAATATCAAGTAATCGTTTCTTGTTTTAACGCGATCTTGACATAATCTTAATTTCACCCCCACCTCCCCCCTTCATGGAAACCCTAAAATTCTACCCCTGGGAAGGGAGGGGGGGGGGGGTCCCCACCGGCTGAGAACGACTGCAATAGACATAAGCATATAAACATCAGACTAATTTGAGGAATTAGTAAGATAATTCCACATTGGAATTTTACATTGATTGTGCAGAAAATATCACTACAAATCACAGCCATCATCATTATCTATCAATATATATATATATATATCTATATATATATATATATATATATATATATATATATATATATATATATATATATATGTATGTGTGTGTGTGTGTGTGTGTGTGTGTGTGTCAGGTCTTAGTCAGATATGACTGAGCTACCGTATAACAGTAGACAGTACTACCTGCTTTCTGTTAGCGCCGAACGTTGGGCGGCGCTTACCAAACCCGACACCCCACATTGTGCCAACGGCTTCGGGCGGAAGAGCGCAATAGGGAGAGTACAAGCGTGACCTTGGTGCGAGGAAATGCAAGCTAAAGACAAAATGTCATGGCAGGGCAGACCAGGCCCTAAACCTTGGTTGGCGACTGGTCTAGGATCGAAGCTCCGACACGCGGACAGTTAGAGCATCGCTTTACTGATCCGGCAGCTTCTGCAGCTTGTCTTGTTCCAGATGTAGGGGTGTTACCTTTCCTCTGGAGTGAACTAGGCAGGCCGAGAGAGGGATCATGCTGCATGGGCAACACATGATCTCTATATTTTAGCCCAGGTTTTGTGCTATGGAGAGGCAATAACTCCATCCTTGGTCTTAACTGGTCTCGGAATCAAAGCGAGAGGTAACTGATACGGGTTATAAGTCCCTGTCAATTGGCGTAGACATGGCGCGCCACGCGTTGCCTCTGACGGTGGGAGACACCTAGACGTGTCACTGATCAGCTACCGCCCGCCTCAAGCTGGGCAGCGCCCGGCCAGTTGGGTGCTGATACCCCACAGCCTGCATGCTTTAATGGGTGCTTGGGGCTAGGACAAAATCTGAATCGCAGGCTGTAAAACCAACGAATAAGGTACAAATAACAATAAAAATAGAAACCTCAAGCTACGGCTTGCAACCTGGAATGTGAGAACTTCTAAGTGTGTAAGCGGGACATGATTGATACAGGCATTGATAATGCACATTGGGAGCAAGTCGCCGCTGAACGTCTTGCATTGAGGGCAAACATCAGAAATGGAATAAAGACAAAGGAGAAAATTATTGCAGATAAGTCACACATCGAGCGTGGCGTGTGAGACGTAAATGGTGCATGATGGTGGAAATGACCACGTGTTCACATGCACCTACTGTGAACGGACATTTACAGCGCAAATTGGCCTTATCAGTCACATTCGCTACCGTCATAGGTAAAAGTTATTATGCCTTATTAAAGCACAAACTATCGTCTGTCAAGACGGCAAGGTGCCATTGTAATGTATGTGTGTGTGTGTGTGTGTGTGTGTGTGTGTGTGTGTGTGTGTCTACGTGTTTGTTTCTATATCTGTTTTTTGCCATTATGTCTACCTGGTTGTCTGTCGGCCACAGTGTGTATGTTTGTGTATCTCTGTATGTGCCTGTCTTTTTGCTCGCATGTCTGTTTAATTGTCTGTCTGTCTCTGTCTGTTTGAATGTACGTCTATCTGATCTGATTGCCCGCACGTATGTCTATATATATATATATATATATATATATATATATATATATATATATATATATATATATATATATATACATATATATTCATATATGTTTATGGATTATATTTATATATACTGATGCAAATTAAAACCACCAATATTTTATATAATGATGCTGAGAAGCTGGAAAAAAGTGTGGGAATGGATTTTTCCCGTGTTTGTCATGAGGTAGAGGGTGAATGGCTGCTAGAATCGAAAGTGCATGATTCAATCAACAGGTTTGTATATCGACTACATAAAAAAAATGAAAGTTACACGTGCAACACAATTTCCAACAGTAATGGCCCTGGAAATGTGCACTCGTATACTCGGTTAAAAATGCCGTTGATACAAAAACACCCATTACGACTATCTGAAAACTACAGCCAGCGAGTCATTGGCACGTTGGGGGCCGAAATGAGCTCGCGAGCTATCGCCAGAAGCATGAATTGCCTCCAAAGCACTATTGTACGTCTCAATGAACGTTACGGAACTACTGGTAGTGCCCGGGAAAGACTTCGGAGTGGCCATTCACTAGTTAATACTCCTGTCCAAGATCGTCATATTGTGCTGAGTTACCTAAGCACTGAGATACCTGTTTTTCTCCTGGCAAGTCAAACAACAGCAGCACTAGTGGGTAAATGTGGGCAAGTTTCTCGAATGACAGTCACACGAAGACTCAGATATACAGGATTTACTGCAAGACAAACTTATGTTGGGCCAAACTTGACCCACATACATTATCAGCAGCGCCTGCAATGGACAGAGTAACATTCCAGAAGAACTAGACTGCATTGGAATGTTGTCCTATTCACAGATGAGAGCAGACTGAACCTATCCTTTTCTGATGGACATATGCGGATATGGCGACGGTGTGGAGGGCGTTTTGCTGATTAATGTGTTTGTAAGCACAATCAATTTGGAGGTATCAGTATTCAGATTTAGGGAGGAGTTAGTTTTCACCATAGCTTGCCTCTTTGCGTCTTCCGTGGAAATGTTAATACTGTGAGATATCGAGATGAGGTTTTGGATGCACAGGTTGCTCCTGCGTTCACAAATTATCCATACTTGCAGGACTTCAAGCAGGATAACTCACGTGCGCACAACGCATGCATTACGCAGCAATATCTACAGTGGCAGAACATTGTAACGATTGACTGGCCTGCCCTATCACCAGACATATCCCCTATAGAACATTTGTGGGAAGAGCTAGAACGCGGAGTCTACGGCAAGGTTCTGCAGCTCTGCAACAGCTTGAACTGCACTTACATATGAATGGGACCTGGTTCCCCGGAATTACATTCAGAGATTTGTGCGTCCAAAGCGGAGTTGCTGACAAGCTTGAATAGTGTGAATGCATTTTTTATTGGTTGCATTCTTGGTTTTCTACCTTGTCTTCACAGAATGCAATAAATTTCATAACAATCAAATGTATAAATTAATGACCAGCATGTATTCATAGGAAAATTAATAAAGATTCCACATAGGCAAACATGTGAACACTTATATTTACATCTCACACTGTTCTTGGGTTATACAGGTGGTGCGTTTTTAATGAGCATTCGTATCTATTTATTCATATTTCAGCTGACAACTCTGGATCCCGCTCAAGCTCTTGCAAGATTAATAGGAAATATAAAGATTCAAAGTGGAGGGCAAGGTAAATAACCCCCAGAATCTGTAAGACTCCGACATTCATAACTGTACATTACCACCGTCCTCTAGTACTTTTAGATTGAATCTACTTTTCTTTAACTGTATGATGTGATGGAACTTCAATTTGTTGCTGTTTGGAACGAAGCAACTGGGAAGAGCTGGGAAGCAACGGAGATGCGTTCAGTCGAAACTTTGTGAATAATTTAGACTTACAGAGTATCTAAAAACAATTGCTTGAGAAAGGCTAGTGAAAGTAGAACATTATAGATCAAAGAAAGAAGGCAATAATATGCCTGATGTGGTCATAAAATGAGAAGAGTGACATTTAAAAACATTGACGTTGTGACAGCTGGCAAGATAAGCGGTACAAGAGGCAGGAGCATACCGAAAATTAAAACTATACTGGATGGAATTGGACGGTGGCATGGAGGAATATCATCATCGGAATGGATCCGCAACAGCAGGGTCCGAGGTCTGCGGAGTTGCATCAATGCCTACGGCAGATGATAGAAGACTTGAAGATGTGTGTGTGTGTGCGTGTGTGTGTGTGTGCGTGTGTGCGTGTATGTACATATCTATATGCAGGTGATTGTGTGGGTGGGAGTCTGGTTACCTGGCTGTTAGATGTGTCCCCCTGTGATAACCAGCCTGTGCCAGAGTCTCATAAAGACCGAAATAGTAAGCACACAATGTAGGTCTCTCTGGAAATATACTGGAAATATACCTCCTGAATTATGTAATTCTATATTTATTGCAATCCCGAAGAAATCAGGAGCCTTGGAATGTGATTAACATCGAACAATTAGTATAATGAGCACATCGCGAAGATTCTGCTGACAATTATAATGCAAAGAGTAAAAAAGAAAATACAACCTGAAATAGGAGAAGAGCAGTGTGGGTTTGTAGAAGGCAGGGGCATAGAAAATGTTGTGTATATACGGAGAACAAAAAGTAAACGTTCTCTAGAAGTATACAAAGATCTATATCTTTCCTTTTTTGACTACACAAATGCTTTCGATAAAGTGAGACACGTCGGCATGATAAGGATGCTTGAAGATCTACAAATTGATAGAAAAGACCTTAGGCTTGTTTAAAAAAACATATATTAGAAACAACAAGCTACCATCAGAATTGATACGATGTAGGTCAATATCAGCCTATTAAAAGAGGTGTGAGACAGTGATGTGTAACGTCTCCAGATCTTTTTTCCCTGTACAGTTAAAATATTTTCAGAAATATAGAAGATATGGAAGGAATCAACATTGGGGGACGATACATCAGTAACATTAGATGATACAGTCTTGATTGCAGACAATGAACAGGACCTGTAAAATTTAGTAGATGCGGTTGTTGCACACAATGAACAACAAGGGTTAGAACTGAATATTAAGAAGACACAGATTATGGTCGTCACTCGGAAGAAGGAAATATCACAATGTGATATACTAATAAATGGGCATATTCTTAAGCAAGTGAATTAATACAGTTATCTTGGCACAGTCATGACATCTGATGGGAGATGCCTTTAAGAGATTAGAACAAGAAGTGCCATTACGAAGATAGCCTTTTGGAAGATGAAAAACATAATGACCAATAAAAAGATATCAATTGAAACGAGAAAAAGAGTATTGAAGTGCTACATAGAACCCATACTTTTGTATGGATGTAAAGCGAGGACAATACGCAGTCAAGCTGAAAAACAGCTGATGGCTGTGGAAATGTGATTTCTGAGGAAAATGCAAAGAATACCATGGACAGACAGAAAAACCAATGAACAAGTCCTACAAGAAACAAATGAAGTTTGTAAACTGATTAGAGTCATTAGACGTAGACATCAACATTTTTCGGGCAAGTTATGAAAAGAAGCCGATCTCCTTGGCCTCGGTGCAAACGTCTTTCTCCGTTATCCCGTATATTCTCGTGAGTAACGTAACCTGCGCGAGAATCCTTAGCTGTTCTCGCCGCGTTGGTAACTTACGGGGTATGTGAGCAGGGCCGCTCAGAAAGCAAACTGATGAGTGTAATCTTGCCTAGTAAGGGATATGCAATTATGAGAAGAAATGAATTGGAATACTTGGTAACGACTGGCAAGATCGAAGGGAAGATACCAAGGGGAAGACCGGGAAGTTAATACCTGGATGACTTTGCCCCGTGGCATGGTCGAGACAGGAACACGGAGCTGATCCACGACTCTCGTGATTGAGTGAGATGGCAGAACATGACCGCCCACGCTTATCAGTAAGGCACATGATGGATGGATGGTAGGTCTCTCATTAAGTAAGTTGCATACCCATTTACAGGATGTCGCATTCAACGGCCAGCATTATTTGGATTTTTTTAACGTTCAATATGTTGCCATTGCTTTCTGAATGACCGACGTTCACAACATTGTTGAAAATCACGGCGGTCTGCTTCAAAATCGCTAGCATCTGATTTCCAACGCGGCACGCCGGATTACGAATCGCGTTCGTCTCTACGTCATCGCTCGTTGAATACCATCTTTATTATTCATGTTACAAAACTATATAAAATGACATAAAGTAGTGCAGCTTTACATAACAGAATTAAGACACATATAGGACGTTGCGGTGATTAGCCTTCATCAGCAAACAAACACATTCACAAACACAACATACAGTCAAGAAGATCTCCTGTGACTACATCAGAAGGTGGCGACAGGACGAGAAGAACAAAATGATGAAAAAGGAAAGTAATATAGAGAAAATGAGAATTGAAAGAAAAAATGTTTATACTCACCTCACAGTTCAGATCCGTAAGCAATTGAGAAAATCTCCGATGTGAGATGTTACGAAACTAGTATATCTTAGCTACTGTAAGACTCTAGATCAGTGGTTCTCAACCTTTTTTGGCCCATGCCCCCCTTCACCATATTTTCAGAACGTCATTCCCCTTTACCCTTTTCGTATTTCCAACCTAAATATACCCCCCACCCACCCCGTACCTACACAATATACATAATAATGGAAGCTAAATTTAATAACACATACTAAAACAAGTCTAGACCATAAAGTTTGAAGGGAAAAACAATATCAAGTAATCGGGTCTTGTATTAACGCGATCTTGAAATAATCTTAAATCACCCCCCCCCCCCCAATTGAAACACTAATATTCTGCCCCCCCCCCCCCCCCCCCGAGGATGGGGGAGGGGGAATTCCCCACCGGTTGAGAACCACTCCTCTAGATGTTGAGCCCATGGGGATTTCTCGTCGGTCATTAATGTACCAGAGATAATGTCAGAAATACATCGTATTGAACTCAGTGTCATAAACACAGTCTCCTGATGAAACTAGTGAGTCGTGGTAGAGTAATGGCTAGATGCTCGTCTGCCAACCCGGTAGGTGATGGGTTCGTTCCGCATCATGGCGGATTCGTATATTTACAATCGATACAGGCTAAAATGGTTACCAGAAAATATTTAGGGAAGTAAATGCAGCCGGCGGGATACTGACCACAACACCCACCTAGTACCAACTGGCCTATAAAAATGTGTGCAGAACCATAAGTATTTGCCATAAGCCTTGGTTGGAAACTGGTCTAGGATCGAAGCTCCGACAGGCGGTTAGTTGAAGCATTGCTTGTGGAATCGGCAGCTTTTGTAGCTTGTCTTGTTCCAGGTGCATTGGTGCTACTTTTTCTCTGTAGTAAACTAGTCAGGACGACATGGAGAGAGAGAAAGAGAGAGAGAGGGAGAGAGGGAGGGAGAGAGGGAGAGAGAGAGAGAGAGAGAGAGAGAGAGAGAGAGAGAGAGAGAGAGAGAGAGAGAGAGAGAGAGAGAGAGAGATCATGCTATGTGGAAAATTTTCGCTCACGTATTTCCACAGAGGATGCCAGGATCATGAAGGACATTTCAACAGTTATCAATGTCGACTCGGCAGCTGATTTCGATGCTAAGGTCTCGGTAAGATCGAATTGATTGATTAACTGAAGAATCGACATCATAGCACACAGGGCAAATCTGTAGTTTTCTCCGCCTCTCGTAGCAAATACCGTGAGATTTAAATGCTGACCGTCCCAATAGCTTTCTCTGGGGCATGCTGGTGTGCTGGGGAATGAACAGCGGACAGATTGGCTGGCTCCGCAAAACTTGATGGGGTATTGACGCATGACTAGGCAGGCGTGATTGCGGTCTTGTGATAGCACGTGTACACCTCGGAGGAGCAAATGGATCACCATAGTCTGGCAAGAAGACAGCGAGGAGTGACGAGGGGATCTGGCCGACGCTCGGCGCTCAGAGGAAAGGCGAGACGGACATATAATCAGATTGCTACTGGTAATATTGGTGTTGGAACTCTTCGCTGGCTGCTGAGGATGGCGACGGAGCGCTTATGGGAATGCCCCGAATGCTGTGATGTCGGTTCCTAAATCAATCAATCAATCATCTCGTCCTATTCTTCACCTCTTTTTCATGCCCACGTCAAAATAAGTAACTTTAATATGTTGTTTTATCTGTCATTGCATCTGCAGCCGACATTTGTTCATTGCCAGTCTATAGATTGTTTGTCTTAACCATTGTAAATATCCCCGCTACTGGCGACTCAGAGCCGCTAATAAATCTGCTGGCTCGCTGCCTCGCATTCCTGCAATACCCTAATCCATGAGAGTCCCTGCAAGGTAGAAGTATCACTGCTTGGTATCCACTCAAACTACGATTGTCCTTTATGGTCTCTACGCGACACAGATTGAAAATCCAACACCATTATTGCTCTTGCAGTTCTATTGTTCGCATCCATCTCAAAGCCTCCGTGACCGCCTACACCTCCATTCGCATACATGCGGATGTAGTAGATACAAGGGGGTTTCAAATAAAAATCTTACATGTTGTGTGTGTATGTGTGTGTGCGTGCGTGCATGCGTGCGTGCGTGCGTGCGTACGTGCATGCGCGCGAACGCGTGTGTGTGTGAATATATTCTGAAGACAAAAAATAAGGAAACCATGTATCTTCTTTCGATGTAGTCACGACTGCGTTTAATGCAAGTCCCCCAACGCCGAATAAGTGCTTGGATTCATGTAAACAAACATTCTCTTGGTCACATGTGTAACCACTCGTGCACCACCTGCCATTCTTCTTCATCGTATTGATAAATATTTCCTCCCAATGACTCTTTGAGTTGTGCAAACAGGTGGAAATCACTTCGGTCTAGGTCTGACGAGTACGGAGGATTTAGTACACACTGAAAGTGGAGGTCTTCGATGGATTCAACCGTTGCACAGGCTGTATGGGGTTCGAAGATTGTCATTGTACAAAAGGGAACCTTAACTCAGGAAGTCCACGTCGTTTTGATTTTATTGCGTGTCGAGTATTATTCTTTAGAAGATCTATATACGTATCACTGGTGACAGTTTTCTCTCTAGGCATGTAAAACTAAAAAAAATTAAGCCCTCGTTCATCCCAAAGGAGAGTCAACATAACCGTCCCTGCATATGGCTGCGTGCGAAACTTCTTTGGTTTCGCTGAGGAGGGATGGCGCCATTACTTGCTCGTTCTCATCGTTTCGGGCTCGTGGTAATGAACCCAGGTCTCATCTTCAGCAACAATTCTTGATAGGAAAGCATCACCTTCTGCTTCAAAGCACTGCCAGATTTCGTGACAAGCATCACTACGTCGTTGTTTCAATTCTGGAGTAAGCTGCCATGGCACTTAACTTGCAGACACTTTGCGTTATTGTAGCACATCATGGATGATGTGGTGTGTTGAACCTTGACAGATGTCAAGGTGTGCGGCAATGTCACTGACAGTCAATCGGCGGTTTTCCTGTTCGAGTCTTTTATTAAAATCGACTCTGGGGTGTAATTCTCGGTGTAATTGACACTGTCGTGACAAGTCTGCCACAGAAGTCACGCCGTTTTTAAGCTTCCTCTCTACACATACACTTGCTGGACTGACAGGTATGCATCATCATACTGGACATTCATTCGCCAATGCATTTCTATATGTTTCACCCCTTCTCTGGTCAGAAAGCGGATAACAGAACGTTGCTCCTCTTTGGTGTATGTCAAAAGCTGGACGGCCATATTTAGACTCTCCTTATGACGTCACCGTATTCGTCTGCACCATGATGACGCGTGCTTAACACTCTTAGCATCCTTAACAACAATATTGACAGGCTACAGGACAACGGCATGGTTAATGTAATTTCTATCACACTTTAAAGGTTTTATTTTGAACCCCCCACGTATGTAAGCTCCATGCTGCTCAACTACAACCGTCCACTTTACTCTAACTGAGAAATTATATCAAGAACTCTCACCGCGAAATTAGCAACCACAGCATCAATAATAATAATAATTATAAGACCGAGCCATATGGTAAATAACCCGGTGCAAAAAAGTCGATCCTCTCGACTTTTACATGTTTAAACCTGTTAATGATAATACTAATAATGATGATGATGATGATGATGATGATGATGATGATGATGATGATGATGATGATAATGATAATAAAAAATAGTAACAAATGAGGTTCAGCCGTTCAGAAAAACAATGGTAAACTACTGATGGACTTGCCAAGAAATCACAAACAGCCAAAAATAGTGGAATCAACTGCGGCGTTCTGTAATGGAAATGCAACTAACTTTTTTTTTTATAGCATGTTATGTTAATTTTCCCGATTCAGTGTGCGCTATTAATACAACTTGTGGGCTTAATATTTAACTGCAGGGCCGGATTTAGACTTAATAAGGCCCTAAGCTATTTGAAATATGGGGCCCTTTATAAGTCCAGATATTCTATGTCAGTGACAAATATGATTTTCGGATACTTAGAGGGTTAAACTGAAATACAATTAAGAAGTATATTGATAGTGAAATAATAAATCTTTAACTTAAAATCATTTTTATTCATAACAAACTTAAAAATGCAAGCTCTAGTAAAAAGAAACAAAAGTTCTTTTAAAAGGCACAATTTACAAAGGCTTATTATCTAATCTCTTGAAACAATTTATAAGGATTAAGGAATTATATTAAACTAAAATATTTTCTTTCTTGCCTTTGCCAGAGCAAAGTCACTGATGACATCATCAAATGATAAACTGCGTAGTTTGTCGCTTTCTATGCACATGAGACTGAGGGAACATAATTTATCTTGAGTCATTGTTGTTCTAAATTCATTTTTTATCCTCTTCAGCTGAGAAAAAGATCTTTCTCCAGAGCAATTTGCAAACCATCATACTAAGAAACAATCTCAAAATTGCTTCTACATTATGTAATGCTGATTGGACATGATCGTTAAATATTACCCTATACAGATCCTGATGTGTCAGACTATCTTGTTCCGCTGAACTATGGGCTTGACTATGTCTAACATATTGATGAAAATGCTTGACTTCTCCTACAAGATTCATGTCCACATCTTCAGGATATGTTTGGCATAAAGCACTAACTCCTTCATGAATATCTTCTTCTGTAGCTTCTAGTTTTGTTAAGAATGAAAACTTTTTTGCAGCATCATTGTATACTGAGGCCCTCTGTGCCAGACTTGACTCTAATGCATCCATGACAGGTATAAATGTTTTGATTCTGAACTTGTCTCTTGGCTCAAGGTTCTCTAAAGCATCATCTTCATCATCATTGATATGCCTTCTTCTATATCTTCTTTTCTTGTAATCAACATCAGGCAATTTTTTCTTTGCTTCTTCTTCAAAATGATCGAAAAGATCCCTGGAACCTTTAACAAAATCCGAAAGTGAAGCATACAATTTCCTACATACATCTAGACTAATTTGGGGGTCTTGCAGTGATTGACTAGTCTTGTGAAATTCATCTAGCAAGTAACTCCACAAACATAACAATACCATAAATTCAAACTCCTCTATTTTATTCAAAATGTTTATGGCTTGATTTCTTGTTTCGCCTTTCTCTGTAGTATCAATATGCAGCTGATGCAATGCAGAAATTATTCCATCATAACTATCAAGTATTGCACTTGTGGCCATTGAATGTGCTTCCCATCTAGTCTTTGACAAAGACTTTGGAACTTTTGAATCATCTTTGAAGAATGACAACAGTACTGCCCATCTATGTGTAGATGATGAAAAGAAATTATATATTTCTTGAACAATTCCAAAAAAGTTTACTGCCTCTAAACAACAGTCTACTGCTGCTCTACCAACAAGATTCAGGGAATGACCAGCACATGGAATATACATAGCATACTTGTTAATCTTCAATATTATTTCTTGCATACCCTTGTATTTGCCAGACATATTGGCAGCATTATCATATGACTGGCCTCGACACTTACTAAAATCTATTTTGCACTCTTTTGTAAGGTAGTTGTGCACCATATTAGCCATACTTTCCCCTGTGTGGCTACCCATCTCTAGGAAAGTTAGAAAACGTTCAATAGGGAGCCCATCATCTGGTGAAACATACCTCACAATAACAGTGAGCTGATCAATATGGGACCGGTCTGGAGTGGAATCTACAGATAAACTGAAGTACCCTGCAGTTCTTAAATCATCCAAGATTGAGTCTCTTACTTTATGTGCCATAATTTGGATAAATTCATCACATATTGTTTTAGAAAGATAAGATGTGACACCTGATCCTTTATTCCTAAATTTTTGTATATGGCTTGCTAGAAAAGGATCAAATTTTGCTATAAGTTCGAGTAATCCAAGGAAATTGCCATTGTGAGGAGAACCAAATGTTTCCTTATCTCCTCTGAAAGGTAAACCACGCTCTGCCATAGTAATTATGGCTGCCACAACTCGTTCAAGAACATTTTTCCAGTACTGCCGTTTATTATTTATCTGTTCTGCTAGCTGGCAGTCAATTGTTGAGCCACGTTTTCTTGTAAGATATGTTACCGAAGCTGTTCTATGGTCTACAGAGTTTTCATGACTTTGAACTAAATAGGTGTTGCGCCAATCACAAAATCCATCGGATGATAATGGTGTAGAAGAATTTGAAAAGAGTTTACACACGAAACAGTATACACGACCAGTTGCTGGCGAATATACTAACCATTCTCTGTAATATTTTTCACCATTAGCCCGTTTGGGATAGAACAAGCTTTTCGAGCAATATCTGTCTTGGTTTGCAAAAAGCTTCTTTGATTTTTCAAATGAACCATTTGAGTGCTGACATTCTGACGGACCTTTTTCTACCCAGTATAAAATCTCATCTTTACTTAAATCACCCCATACCCCAACATCATTCTGTTTGTTTTTTGATGCTGAATCTTCTGTGCTTGTACTACTCTCTGGTTTATTAATCTTAATATTTGTTGCTTCATTCGTTGAAGTAGATTCTATACAACTAGATGTACCAGGCTCTGTATCAGGAATAGGGTGAATATCCTGTGACTGACTCACTGTGGTAGAGGCTTTTGGTTCATCAGGCCCCTTATCTATCTTTGTTAAGAAACTATCTAATTTTGTTATCTTGCTAAGCTCTTCTTCAGCTCTCTGCTTCTTTTTCCTCTTTTGAGCTCCACTTTTATAACTTCTGGTTGACATCTTGCAAACTGTGGGCAGACAAATCAACAATGGTTCCGCCACGTCACATGAATAAAAATTATTAAATCAACAACACAAATTATCTGTAGAAATTATTTGATATTTTGTATATTATGATTCTACGTCTCCAGTGTTTCAATAAAAACAGACACTAGTGTGATATTATATGCTGGAATGCCGCCATTGTGAATTTTCCCGATTGTAAAGATGTAACCAGGTGGTCTCACAAAATATTTTTTTCCACACCTCTGCATAACGAATCTTGCTAGAACCTCTATAGTTGTGTGCAAAAATGGACACAGCATTCATAAATGCACAATAAAGTATAATTCTCTTGATAAGACATTTATCAATACAAATAAAACTGTGAACCAGTCAATTAAATTTCAGCAATGGACGATGGACAAGTTTGAAAACTGACTTGACTTTCATAAATTTTAAGTCATGTAGCAAGATGAACAATAAATACAATAAATATAAAGCAACAAAATAAATATGTAATAGAATTTAAACGTATATTGATATTTTGTTTAACTTGATGATTGTAAATCTTCTTGTTTATTAAAAAAAGCAGACACCAATCCAATATGCCGCGATTCCGACATTATGAATTTAATAAGAGTACACACCACGACCGTGCTCACAAAATTTTTTTATTCTATGTCTTCTGCATAACGAATATTGTTGAAACTCAACATTTATATGTAAAATTGGATGCGCAGTGCGCAGTTCAAAAATGCAGGTTAAATTAGCTTACCTTTGACAATAAACAAGCCAAACTATAAACTTCCTTACCTTTGTCAAACAGTGGAAAATATTCTTCAAACAATTCACTTGCAATAGCTTTCAAGCATGCAGGACTGAAGAATAACCTTTTGACCCCTCACCCCTCGTTAAAGTTGTCATTCGCGATTTTCATAAAAACAGTTTCGTATTTATCCAATAGGAAACACGACAGGGTTATTTTCGTATACTGCACTCACGGGCCACAGGAAACGGTCCGCGGATCCGATGACCTTGAACTTTCCGAAAAAAGGCGTCCTCCGTTAGCAACGAAATCGCTAATAATACTGCAGTATATTTAAGTGTACATATATGACAATTGCTCACTCGGACAATATTTTTTGGGTCCCCCACTTTCTTGGGAGCCCTAAGCTATAGCTTGTTTAGCTTATACGTAAATTCTGCACTGTTTAACTCTGTCATTGCCATGTACAGAAGTAAGGGTTACACGGTACAAGTGACAATTTACAAAAATAGACTATAGAAGAGTAATGTTCTACATGAGAAACAATCACCATGAAAGCGAGGTATAATAGAATAGTCGTGTTGACTTGACGATAGTTTAACTTTAGAACGACAGTCCCAACCAAGGGAAACTAATCGAGCAAATATGATGACCCCAAAACATCACGTGAGGTGACGGAAGTGACGTCATGGGTAAGAAAGAACTAGACTTCAGTCAGGCTGAGGGAATTGTAGAGAGAGTTTCGAAAAACGCAATCAGGCATCTAGGAACGGCGAAACAGCAAGTTTAATATAACCAGTAAGATAGCTAATATGTTCTACGTCAGGCTACAAGAATGAACACGGTTTGTGTTGTGTCAGCGGTTCATATTCCATGAATTTTGACAGCGAAGTGCGGTTGTGCATGTGCCCAAGATGGCCAGCCAGAGTTGTAAGTTGACTATTGTCTAAATGAACTTGTTTGTGGAAATAAAAGAGATAGCTTCGCCCTAGACGATTACAATAGACACCTGAAAATAGAATTTATTGCATCAGTCGCCACACAATAATATGATCGTTCTACCCTCCGATCGACTGAGATGATGATGGGAGAGTGGGCGACATGGTGATGTGATAACGTCATAATAAAAGGTGATCAACGGTGAGGACGCTGGCGTTAGCTCTTGTTTTCTAGAACTACTAATAATGTTTCGTCATGAGTGTGTCACGTTCTTTACAACGAGCCTAAGCAAGAACCTGGCAGTCATGTAACGCGTATAATCAATGTGCTATTTCTTAGCCTGGTATTAGCAGCCCCATATTTTGTTCGGGGTTCTTGTGTTCGAAGTCTTGTGTTTGGGATACAAACACTTGGCTACAAGGCAACAATCGTTTCATGTCTAATAATCTAGTTGCACATTTGTTATACATCAGCTGTATTAATTAGGTTATACAGTTTCATGTTTCTATCTTTATCTACATACCTTCTGAATTCCTTCGTAAATGCTTATCTACCTAAATAAATACGTAATTTGCTTCCTTCTTGTCTATATGTTTAACTATACAACTGCCGACCTAGGAATCTATATCTGTGTGTCTGCTTATGTATCTGTTCAACTTTCCATTCGTCCGTCTGCGTATACTTGATTCCCTCTTATTTGTAATTTGCATTTATATATATGATTCGTCTTTGTATTTTTCATTGTTCTGCCATCTATTTGCAGGCGACTGCACAACCTATACAAACGTCGAAATCATAATCTGCTGGATGTTGTCGTTGTTATTCATAGTAAATGTGGAACTAACAGTTGACACCCACACACATGTGTATACTGTTACCACAAGACCGGTACTCGAACCTCACATCCGGGAAGGTTAACCCGGTCAACAAATGCCCGCAGAAGTCGGATGTGTCGGCCTAACGGCGCAAGAACGCAGCTCTGCTGTAAACAGGCACAACGCAATCACGTCCGAAAAAAAAACTCCGGATGAACGAAGAAGAAGAAGAAGAACCTCACATTAGCACAGAGATATTCTATAATGCAAACATGTTACTTTTGACACATTCTGGATGTAAACATGCCACTATTAACATTTTATCTGCAAACATGTCATTATTAACATATTCTGGATGTAAACGTGTCAATATTGACACATTGTCAACATAGTGACATAACGTGGAGGGTACAATTATTATCCCGGCGAGAGGAAATACAACATTAAGACTAAATGTCATGGCAGGGCAGCCAAGGCCCTAAGTCTTGGTTGGCGAAGCTCCGACAGGCGGAAAACTAAAACATTGCTTTGCTGATCCCGCAAATTCTGCAACTTATCTGATTCCAGATGTATTGCTGTTATCTTTCCTCTTAAGTAAACTAGGCAGACACATGCAGTGCGGGCAACACATGATCTATACAATTCAGCCCAGGTTTTGTGCTAAGGGGAGGTTATTATGCTTTTTGTTGAAGCACAATGTGACAACATATGTTGTTAAGATGGCAGGGTGCCAGCATAATGATCTGCCTTGAGTAAATTACGTTATCGTGAACCCTTACATATTATGCGTCTGCAGTCAATTAAAGTAGATCTTGTAGAAAGATCTCTACTATTCTGACCTGCAGTGGACATAATGTATATAATATTTTCTATCTTGCCCATAACATTATCTTTCGCTCCCACAATCTTCAAATCTGAAAGTCGTAGTCAGTATATTTGCAATTCGGTGTTCTGCCATACTGTTCTTCAGAACGAGAAGAATCTATGATTCGATTCCATGAAGACCGTTAGGCCATTAATTCTTTTCAACCCATCAATTGTTTAAATACTCGATGGAACCTATCCATATTACCTGTTCGGTTCTTGCGTCTAACTTGCTTAACGGTACTGGTTTCAATACAATGATGTATATAGAACAATAAGGGATGGCTTATTTGGGACTGAAACTGAGATTTGTTTGCGATAACATTCACGAATACGTCTTTACTTGGTCACACACACACAAATAAAAAAAATATAAGCCATCATCATTGTGTTTCTCAGGACATTAACGCTTGTAACATTGTTATAACTATTGTCCTAGATTCACAAACCTTAGAAAATTGGTGAAACATAGTTTTTAAAATTCACCAGCTTAACGGCGAATAATATATATTCATAAACTCTTAGGTCCGACAAGACGTCTTGAGCAATGTCAAAACACTAGACTCCGATTCCAAAGACAACATTGAGCAGGTGTCGCATGTTCTTAGTGTTTCTGTTGAACGGAAAGACGAGATTGGACCCAGTGGCCTGGTACTGAAAGACTATTGTTTTGGGCGTCTTAACACATTTACTATCTAGTTAAAGACATCACGTGACATAATCAATGTATTTTTTTTAACCATTGAGTCAGAGAGAGAGAGAGAGAGAGAGAGAGAGAGAGACAGAGAGAGAGAGAGAGAGAGAGAGAGAGAGAGAGAGAGAGAGAGTATAAGAGGTGAATTCATTAAGTAATATACATTTTACGAATAATATTTTCACATTTGTGTGAACCAGAAATGTTGTGTTATTTCTCAACATAGTTCCCCTTGCCTGGCAAAAGATTTGGTCCACCAGTCCACTAGCTTCTTGATGCCAGTGTGGACAGTTTTTGGATGTGGCCTAATATCAATGCCTGCACCGCCTCCATTAACTCACAATCATCTGCAAACTTCTAACCACGCAAATGTTTTTTGAAGAGTTCAAACAAGTGAAAGTATGTTGGCACCAAGTTGGGACTGTATGCTGAAGGTTTCAAGACCTCAAATTGCATAGTACGTAGCGTATCCATTGTGTTCACAACAGTGTATCAAGCACTCAGCGGATTCCTGCGCCTTGAATGATTTTCTTAACCATAGACGACGGGTGTTTCCACTGCATCGACTGCCTCTGGTTCTAAATGATGCACCCGAGTCTCGTCTCCTGTCACAATGTGGGGAAAAGCATCTCTTTCTCGAGCAAGACGGTCCAAACGTCACGTGAAAAATCGTCCGTCGTGTACGCTGTTATCATCAGAAATCTGTCTTGGGATCCATTTGCTTTACATTTCCCTATAACCGGGAAAATCATGGACAATTTTATACCCAGCACCGTGGCTGATGTTGAAATCCACGGCTATTTCATGAATAGTGAGTCTCCCTCCTGTTGCCACAGACTAGCTTGTCGATCTGCCGTTACACTCTGCCAGTGCCAGACTTGAAGGTCTCCCACACCGCGGTAAACATGATAAAATAACACAAGGTATTGCAGCTTGACAGAACAGAGTTACGAAAAATACAGGGCGTTTGGCGACTAGCCTTCATCATCTTAACTACACAAAACACAACATTTAATCACGGAGAAGACCCTCCAGGGACTACATTAAGGCATACGAACGCGTGCAGTTACTTACATCGCTCGTAAATTTGAAGTTGAGCAGCATATTATGGACTTTATGACTTTATGTCCAAAGTGTTCGGGTGTGCTAGAAAATGAGCAGGGTGACAGACTTGCTGTTGCCTCTCCTTTGAATGTTGAATTAATTTAAAACAAAACCGAGTGTTGAAGGATGTCTGGAATCGAGTGGAGACACAGTAAAACGAAGCACGCCCATCAGGATAAGCTTATTTAGAGTGCGTGTTCGAGTCTGGACGACACTTACCGCTTAGAGGAAAACGTAGGCTGACGCTCAGTCAGACTGCATTTCTGCCATCAGAATGGAACTCGTCAATGTCTTATGAAGAGGGAACATAGCACGTTTCGGTATGATTCTAGTGCAGTGATGTAGTGTTCATTTAATTTTCATCACCCAGTACCTTGCAGGCTGGCTAGGGCGATCATACCTCTCTACAAATTGCCATTTCCCACGGCATGAATCAATCCCTGTGATGGCTCTCGCTCGTGCCCTGATACAAGACTGTCGAGAATCTTCTCACGATGTCTTCCTCTATCTCTCTTTTCACAAATCTTTCCTGTAGTCACAACATGTTCTAGATTTTGTCTTCTCATAACGTGGAAAACGATTACTGCCTCATTTTGATGTTTGTGAAAAATTGTCTTTGCGACTTAGCTTCCCCTATAACGTCCTAGGGGGGAGAAGAACAGCAAAGAGGTGTAGCCATTATATTAGATAAGCAATCATCAAATTCTGTCAAAGGATATTGGGCTGTGTCAGACAGAGTTCTATTAGTAAAATTAAACGGAAGACCTTTTAAAATAAATGTAATTCAAGTATATGCCCCAACAAGTGAAAGCAATGAAGAAAGTATAGAGGAATTTTATAATGACATGGAGTCTGCTTTGAAGAACTGTAAAAAATCAGAAATAAATATCATAATGGGTGATTTCAACGCAAAAATAGGAAAGCAAAGCGATGGATGCAGTGTAGGCAACCATGGTTTGGGAGAGAGAAATGAAAGAGGTTACAGACTTGTAGAATGGGCAAAAGAACAAGAAATGGTTGTAGGAAACACCTGGTTTAAACAACATCCTAGAAGATTATGGACATGGAGGAGTCCAGACAGCAGG
Source organism: Cepaea nemoralis (assembly GCA_014155875.1). Classification (NCBI taxonomy): domain Eukaryota; kingdom Metazoa; phylum Mollusca; class Gastropoda; order Stylommatophora; family Helicidae; genus Cepaea; species Cepaea nemoralis. The sequence goes on along the minus strand of JACEFZ010000105.1, from coordinate 61,791 downwards.
ATTAAAAACCAGATAGATTACATCCTGATAAGCAAAAGGTTTCGAAATGCATTAACAGTTGTAAAAACAGTTCCAAATGCAGACTGTTACAGTGATCACAGATTAATTACTGGCACATTGAGGGTAAAGTTAAAGAAAGTCAAGTATACAGCAGGAAACCCTAAATATGACTTGTGCAAATTGAAAACTGACAAAGAAATACAAGATAATTTTAACATAGAAGTAAAGAACAAATTTGATTTATTGTCTGATCTAGAGATCCTATTTCAAGATGTAGATGATCAATGGGAAATGCTGAAGAATTCAATCAGTTGTGCAGCAGAAAAAACTATTCCAAAAGTAAAGAAAGTGGGCCGTAAGACATGGATGACTGAAGAAATTTTACAACTAATGGAAACAAGAAGACAGAACAAAAATAATCCTGCCAAATATGAAGAAATTCACAGAAAAGTCAGAACCTTATGTAAGGAGGCTAAAGAAACATGGCTTGAGAAAAATTGCAGAGAAATTGAAAAACAACACAACAGTAAAAATGCGAAACTAATGCACAAAAGAATTCAGGAGATTACTAATCAAAGAACACGTACATCAGCAGGCTGCCTAAAGACAAAAGATGGAAGAGTCATAATAGAAAAAGATCAGATTTTACATGTATGGTCAGATTACGTGAAAAACCTTTATGACGATAACAGAGACGAACAATATATTGTTCAAAATAACAATGAAGGGCCAGCAATTTTGAAGATGGAGGTTCAGAATGCTCTTAATCATATGAAATCTGGCAAAACCCCCGGTCCAGACAGCGTCACAACAGAAATGATTAATGCTTTAGAAGAATATGGAATAGATAAAGTTACCAGTCTGCTTAATACAATATATGATACTGGAAATATACCTCATGAGTTATGTAATTCTGTATTTATTGCAATCCCAAAGAAATCAGGAGCCTTGGAATGTGATCAACATCGAACAATTAGTATAATGAGTCACATCACGAAGATTTTGCTAAGAATTATCATGCAAAGAGTTAGGAGGAAAATACAACCTGAAATAGGAGAAGAACAATGTGGGTTTGTAGTAGGCAAGGGTACAGTAAATGCTGTGTATATACTGAGAACCGTAATCGAACGTTCTATAGAAGTAAACAAAGATCTACACCTTTGCTTTATTGACTACACAAAGGCTTTTGATAAAGTGAGACATGTCAACATGATAAGGATGCTTGAAGATCTACAAATTGATGGGAAAGACCTTAGACTTGTAAAAAACATATATTGGAAACAACAAGCTGCCATAAGAGTTGATAATGAAGTAAGCCAATATCAGCCTATTAAGAGAGGTGTGAGACAGGGATGTGTAATGTCTCCAGATCTGTTTTCCCTGTACAGTGAAAATATTTTCAGAAATATTGAAAATATGGAAGGAATCAACATTGGGGGACGATGCATCAATAACATTAGATATGCAGATGATACAGTCTTGATTGCAGACAATGAACAGGACCTGCAAAATTTAGTAGATGCGGTTGTTACACACAGTGAACAACAAGGGTTAGAATTAAATTGTAAAAAGACACAGATTATGGTCGTCACTAGGAAGAACGAAATACCACAGTGTAATATACAAGTAAATGGGAATATTCTTCAACAAGTGAATAGGTACAATTATCTCGGAACAGTAATAACATCTGATGGGAGATGCCTTGAAGAGATTAGAACAAGAATCGCCATGGCAAAAGTAGCCTTTAGCAAGATGAAAAACATACTGACCAATAAAAAGATGTCAATTGAAACGAGAAAAAGAGTGTTGAGATGCTACATAGAACCTGTACTTTTATATGGATGTGAAGCTTGGACAATGAGCAGCCAGGCTGAAAAACATCTGATGGCTGTAGAAATGTGGTTTCTGAGGAAAATGCAAAGAATACCATGGACAGCCAGAAAGACCAATGAAGAAGTCCTTCAAGAAACAAATGAAGATCGTAAACTGATCAGAAACATTAGACGTAGACAGTCACAATTTTTTGGGCATGTTATGAGAAGAAATGATTTGGAGAACTTGGTGACAACTGGTAAGATCGAGGGGAACAGACCAAGGGGAAGACATAGAAACAAGTATCTGGATGGCTTGGCCTTGTGGCATGGTCGAGACAGAAACACGGAACTGATCCACGACTCTGTTGATCGAGTGAGATGGCAGAACATGACCGCCCACGCTTACCGGCATGGCACATGATGGATGGATGGATAACGTCCTGGTTTCTCATCGTGGCTGTTAATTTTCATTTGCATGCATATTTGCGGACGTTACAAGAAGTTAAGTAGGTTACGCTATAAATATTATTTGTTTCCATTATCGGACTCCATCAAAATCTTGTTGTCGATGACACTGAAAATGTTCATCAATCCTTCAATGAACAGTTCAGATCAGGACATTATTGACGTCAGTTGTAAGAATAAACTAACGTGTTGTTTAATTCACTGTCTTTTAATGTTTTATAGCTGTGAAGGACATGCAACTAAATTTTTTAATATTACTATTTGTAACTTACTTCAGCAGATTTCTGTAATACCTATTCGTTAATTCATTTGATATTTTCCAGATTTTTGTATTTCTTCCCAGGGCGACGGTCTTGACACGGCTGCACGGCTGGCGAAATACTTAGGAAAAGTTAGTAATGATAATTTTGACCTGGTCAAAAATGTTGCACAGTGAGTTTCATTTCTCAGTGCGTATATATATATATATTCCTAACACTTAATTACACATACAATTCTATCACTGCCCCGCTGTCTGTGATATTGGTCTCATCCAAATCTGTAGGCATGCCCATGGAAACCATGGTAGCGTGGTGGCCAAAGGCCCGGTCTACAATAATTCGAATCCGTGCCGAGGTGGATTTCGAAATTTTACCTCGAATGCCAGGTTAATAACACTTTAAAAGAGTTATCAAGACATGTCTTGAGAAGTAAAAGCTGTCGGCATGTTACTGACCACCATACATAGTATCCCTTGTTCTATAAATACAGGATATCACCAGTTACTCAAAACGTCTTAAGGCGTCTCCAATGATCCGTTACTGAGTTGACTCAGTGTGAGAACGGACGCGCATCTGTGCGCTTGCGTGTACTGTCTGTCTCCCTATCTGTCTGTCTCTCTGTGTCTGTCTGTATGTAGGTAGGTAGGTAGGTAGGTAAGTAGATAGGCAGGCATGCTTGTGCACAAATGCGCATGTGTTTATATATATATATATATATATATATATATATATATATATATATATATATATATATATATATATATATATATATATATCTACAGGAGACAAATGAACATCGTAAACTGATTAGAGAAATTAGACGTAGACAGTCAAAATTTTTTGGACATGTTATGAGAAGAAATGGATTGGAGAACTTAGTGACAACTGGCAAGATCGAGGGGAACAGACCAAGAGGAAGACCGAGAGGAAAATACCTGGATGGCTTGGCCACATGGCATGGACGAGACAGGAACACTGAGCTGATCCACGACACTGGTGATCGAGTGAAATGGCGAGTCATGACCTCCCACGCTTTCCGGCATGGCACATGATATATATATATATATATATATATATATATATATATATATATATATATATATATATATATATATATATATATATTATATATATATATATATATATATATATATATATATATATATATATATATATATATATATATATATGTGTGTGTGTGTGTGTGTGTGTGTGTGTGTGTGTCGGTTGTTTATTACAAGAACTATATAAAAACAAGAACATGTTAAATTAGTTTTCCGTGTATCTAGACATAGGCTCCGTAACCAAGAGGTTACGGACGCAGTTCGTAGTCCCGCATACCAGCGTTCGAAACACAGCTGCAGACAATTTCGCAGCAAATCGTCTTGCGTTGGTTGTTTACAATATGGTATGGTCGTTCAGAAAGCAATGGCAAACTACTGAACGTAAACTTGCCAAGAGATCACAACAGCAAGATATGCTGGTGTTGACTTCGACGTCCTGTTAAGGATATGGAACTAACTTTTTTGTATCTAGACATGTTTTCTGCATTATATTTTAAATATAGAGTTTATATGCATTGCTTGTCTAAAGTTTCCCAGCAAGACATTTTATGTGTGGTGATTAGGTTGGTTTCTTCTTTCATCATCATGTGCAATGCCGATATGCGTAGGCGGTCATGTTTCCCCAGCTAACGCGATCACCAGAGTCGTAGAACAACTCAGAGTTCTTGTCTCGACCATACCACGTGGCCAGACCATCCAGGTATTTATTTCTCTGCCTTCCGCTTGCTCTCCATTTAATCTTGCCAGTTGTCACCAAATTCTAAAGTTTATTTCTTCTCATAACGTGCTCAAAAAACTGTGACTGTCTGTGTCTAATTTATCTAATCAGTTTACAGTTTTCATTTTTTTGTTTTTTGTGTGTAGGACTTGGTCATTGGTTTTTCTGTCTGTCCATGGTATTCTTTGCAATTTCTTCAGAAACCACAATTCCACAACCATCAAATGTTTTTGCAGCTTATCTGCTCATTTCCCACGCTTCACATCGATTAAAAAATGTGCAGGTTCTATGGAGCACCTCAACACTCTTTTTCTCGTTGCAAATGACATCATTGTATTGGTCAGTATGTTTTCAGTCTTGCAAAAGGATGCCTTCGTCATGGCGACTCTTGTTCTAATCTCTTCAAGGCATCTTCCGTCAGATGTTATAACTGTTCCGAGATAATTGTACCGATACACTTGTTTAAGGATATTCCTATTTACTTGTATATTACCATTATGTTATTTCCTTCTTCCTATTGACGACCATAATCTGTGTCTTTCTTCTTTGCACTATATGTCACATAAAGAGAATTGGTTATCTTTTACTCCACAGCATCTCATTCTACTCTTAATGTAACATTGAATATGTTATGCTGATATGTGCGTCCGGTCATATTTTCCCATCTCAAACATTCACAAGAATATTGAATCAGGTCTATGTTCGTGTACCGGTTATGGCACGTGGCCAAACTGCATTAGTATTTATATCTTTACCCTTTGCTCTTTTCCTGTAAATTTTGTCCAATGTCCCGATATTTTCGCATCTGTATACACTGCGGATTTGCTGTCAATGTATTTATTCTCACGATAACGATTAAACGACATCTCATCTCTTGACAGCATCATCGGCTCACATTGACAACAGCTGTTTAGTCGGCGTCATCAAGCCCATATTAAAATGGTCACCATGAGTATAAATGATTACGTCAGCTCATTTCGAAAGCCTCATTTCATGCTCAGTTCACTAGGCACAGTTATCTCATTTAAGGTCACAGGTGAATGCACTAAGCAAACTTCTGGACGTGACATCAAGTATTGGGGAGAACATCAGTCCTACCAACGACACAAACAGCACGGAAGTACAGGACATGATAAAAGAGGTATAATTATCATACATGCTGCGGGTGTTTGTGTATGTGAATAGAAGACTGTGACGCTTCTGATTATGTTTGTTTCATTATAATACATTTATGGTTCTTTGCTAGTTTCCTTTTTCTACAGAATGTTTTAATTTTGAAGATAAGAGTATGACATGGAATTTGCCACGACGCCTAGTCCATTTCACTTTCGTAAACTATATGTTTTAATTTGTTTCACCATTTGTGAAGTCATTTACGACAGGATCACATTGGGTATTGCAGATTCAACTGGGGGTTGTAGTCTTAGGCTTGTTCATGTTTTACAACATCATTTTCCACCGTAGACTACTCAGGAGTGTCAACGTATTCCTAAAAGAAAGCTCACCTGGATTATACACATGTCATAACTGGACACTTCACATTCATTAGACGCCTCATTGAGAAATGGTGTAATGGATAATGTCCTGAAAGAAGGGAGTTTAGATTGGTAGAGAAGCAGAAGAATACCTGGAGAGAACATGAATGAACATCATGCCACAGCGAATCTTGTTGCAACTGAGTGGAAACACGTGACAGACATGTCCATACGACATGGATTATTATAAGGATACGGCTTGTTGAGACATTTGTATTTGAATCATATTCTGTCAATCCCTTTTATTGTATGGCCATCTGTGTTCAGATGCAGGTCATATGTTTTTGACATTATTAACTTTGGGCTTTGCTCTGTGTTTTTCTGGGGAAACCTTTCTTAACGTTGCCTTTCCTGCCATGGTATGCATTTTATACAAACCGTATTTAATATAACAATACTTTTTGGAGTGTTTAAATGACGCTGCTGATATACGCTTTTCATCCCAATGACCACTTTATCATCATCATTATCATAATCTTCATCACGTATCATGCCGTTAAACATGGGTAATTATGGGTCACCATCTAGGAAGATCAATGGAGTGTCGGATGTTGGCTGTGTTCCTGTCCCGATTATTTCACGGTGTTAAGCCATTAACGAATTGATCTTATTGTATTCGCCTTGCTCTCTTCCCATCACAGTTGCTATTTGTCATTCAGTTTTCAAGTTAATTTCTCCTCATGATCTCTCCCCCCTCCCCCCCCCCCCCCCGAACATTTAATTGTCAATACCATTCTATTCTCTCAACTTTTCATGTTTTGTGTGCATTCAAAAGTAGAGATGCTATATATCACGCCAAGAAACAGTTGTCATTGCAACTTACAGCTTTTTATTGGTGAGTAGTTTTTCCATCTTGTAAAATGGTACCTTTGCAATTTCGACTCTTATTCTCATGTTTAAGTATTGTCCTATACACGTGAATGTTTGTGTGGCATTTCTTTCTTCTTGAAGATGACCATATTTATTTGTCCTTACAATTGAACTCTAACTCTACTTGCTCAGCGTGCAAAATAGTCGCATCCATGAAATGATGCAGGTTTTGTTCATTGTTTGCTATCAACACCATAGCATTTGCATATCTGATATGTTTTGTTATTTACTGTCCTCCGTAGCCAAGAGTTAGACAAAGAAATACATACCTGGATAGCCTGGCCACATGGTATAATCGGGACAAGAACAATAGACCATATCCAAGACTCAGGTGATCGCGTGAGGTAACAAACAAACTTATCGTCACAGCACCTGATGATGATGGCGAACACACACTACGAACAAATAGACTATGTGCACATATGCATGTCTGGAATAAACCAGAGAATAGGATGCATGTCCTTACTTAGTGTTGCATCAGAATCATTTGTACATGTCGTGTCCTCCTTTACAGTGTCGTCCCTGGAGTAAAGAGAGTCGACACCCACATTATAATATTTTTTTTTCCCTCTCAATATTCTGGAGAATCCACCAGCTTCCGTCCAACACACTCCATCAGCCTATGGACACCTTTTCCTATCACTCTCACACTGTCGTACTATGCCCCCTTCTCATACTTCCCCAACGCAACATACTCAACAACTCTTGCGTCTAGAAATTAATAAAGAGTAATTTATTAAAATAAAAGTGTAACGTATATGAGACGTGTATGTGAAGAAAATGTGTGACGTGTTCTATAAAGTGTGTAGACTCTGACTCTCAGACAGCAACCCAGTCAGCTGATCCCAGCAAAGATAGACCACAGCACGGTACGTCAGAACATGTACTTCTCACCCGTTGCCGAAACCATCTTGCCGGATACTGCTTTGCCTCTGTAGACCTCTGGTAATCCAATTTCATGAACATCCGAAATAGACACCGGTGGTATTAACAGTTAATCATGGACCGGTTGCACTCTACACAATGTCCATTCCTAACGTTCCTTAACAAACTGCACAAGTCTTTTGTAGTGTGTACGCAGTTAGTTAGTTAGTTAGTTAGTCGACAGATCATCCTCGTTGCACATCGAACCATTCAGTCCATAAGTGCTAATTACTAATGTTAATTGTTACTGTACTAACACTAGGTACTCTTAGCCGGTTCTCGGTTCGTTACTACTGTCTGATGCTGTGTGGTGCATCAGTATGCATCACTCTCTTTGATGAATCAATTTCCTTCTAGCGTAAGTTACGTTTCTGTATGCAACTTTATTGACTCTTGAACTGGTGTTCTTCAGAATGGGTTTTTTAATTCTTTCCCAAAACTTGTAGAGTTTCCTTGGATCTGGTAGGGAACCTAGGATAGAAACAACACATTTGGTGATAGTACTAGTCACTGATCCCTTCGGCTGAGTGCAAGCCTATCACCTTGCTTAATGATCTTTAGCTAACTAGACTTAGTCACAGAGCAGATTAGCTACCAACCTAGAGCCGAATCAGGCTATGACAAAGAAAAAATCAGCAACCAGAATGCGGAACCCCGCCCACCAGGGACACCTACGGGAAGACCCAAATTATCCCTCATTACTCAATTCTCAACTAGTAAAGCTTATCAACACTTCACTAATCTATTTTAGCTAACAGAGCAAAGTCTCACTTCACTACTCTAGCTAGTTTCCACTAACAGTGCTAATCATCACACTATAGTTTAACAAGGCTACTGCCTAAAGTAATTATAACGAATATATTATAATAGGTTATACCTTAAATGGCACTACTGCAGTCCTATCAATCATATCTACATCTGCCATTATAGGCACGTGCAAAATTAAGTCACTAATTAACACACGGTAGATATTATTTCCACTAAGCACTGCAGTGCCCTGGCACTCTGACTAGAACATTTTTCAAGTCCCCCCTAGTTGATCCCAACTCGGGTTTATATGGCAAACTACCAAAGTTGGCCACGTGACGTTATCCTTTATGCCCCCACACAGGTGGCACCGTGGCAGATCATCCCTTGTCAAGAATCCATTTTCCTGGCTTTAGTCCTGTCAAAGTTGTCAGTAATAGTTTAGATTCTCAAACAAGCCAGCGAGTTTCTGTCGAGTTACAACAAAGAGTTGCAAATAACCCCGTCAATCCTCTCGATGTGCCGGAAACCAAGAATTGACAGATGCACTGTTTTCTCCCTAGTCGGGCACTTCCGACCTGTTGATAAACTGTCAATCTTCTGTTCCGTGGTGACAATCCCAGCAGCCATTTCCGTCTGATGTCCGGCAGTATAGATGACAAACGGAACCATTCCATATCCTAAGCCGACAATCATATGTGATTCTAACTGTTAATGAACTGCCAACTCGATGTATCCATTCCTTCTCACTCACCACCAAATGTGTTTATGGGCTGACACGATGTAACCTGTGCAGCTGTGTTTACTCTGTTAGTACGACTGTTGTGGCCTAGAAAATATACGCCACGCAAACGTCGGTATTATTAGCTGGTTAACTCATGGCGCTCGTGACAGTACAATACAAATTAAAATGGCATAGTCAGTGTATGTTTCAAATGCTCAACCAGAGAATAAAAAATGTTTTGCATATCTCTCACGATGTTCTTAATGATAATCGAGTGAGATGGTCGTTGTCTAGGCTACAATGCTCCTTGTATGTCACTATGGAGTGTAAGTTGAGCTAGCCACCTGTCTCACAATATAACGCACCCCCGCAGTAATAATATGATAATAATGATGATATTCCACAGTAAGTTCTTTTTGGCAACTGTATGCGACCACGCTTGTGGTGATGACACGTAATCGTTCGTTGTAAAATTGTTTGCTCATGACAGTGTTATGATAACAGAAGGATTTCAACCAAGACGAACACAAAGTCTAGTTTCAGTACCAACACAACTTGGTATCATTTGCCACCCACATTCACAGTCCCATGAGTCATCTTGTAACCTGTGGAAATTGTTATCCGTTCACATTCATTGTGTGTCAGTTTTCAACACCATATTCACAGTCAGTGGAAAACAAACTCTGCACTCTGGCTGTGGTAGGGGTACTGTTACTACCCCCGTCTGTCACCTCTCCGGCGAACCCGCAACTATCAAATTCTGTGTATTCTACAAATCCATGTAAATCTCCCCTTCCCGAGAGTTTTCCAAACATGTACTTCCCCAGTAACTGGTCTCTGGTGCACCGCCCGTCCTTTTAACTGCGTCGAAAAATCTTGACCTGTCGACCTGCGACCACACCGTGCGTTGCCCTCAGCACACACACAAACTGTCACTATCTTTGATTTTCAATCCTGTCCTGTCATACACACACGCCTAGGACTGACCGTTCCTGTCGTAAACAACTTTTTGTCCAAGCGACTTTTCACCTGTGCTGACCTCTTCTTGACCTGTCTGCGTTAATTCTCTGACGCACCCACTGAATCTGGCTTCAGTAATACTGTCTGGTATCAAATTTACCTGTAGTGACCTTCACGTGAACTGTCTGTTTTTCGTGGACAACCTTGTGTCCCGTAATCGCCTGTTTTCTGGGCGATTTCTGCTCGCGTATTTGCTGCGCGCTGGCTATTTTTGATGTACAGTGGTGGCCTTTCGTGTACTTGTTTAATTGTGTTGTCGTCTCGGACTTCCAGTGACATGGCCTTCATAAATTTTTATATTACAATGGGTTTGTTGACCGGACATAGCCTCCCAGATAATAACTCCTCTCTAAGAGACCAGCCCCCAGGTATCTCACGATGTTCTTAATGATAATCGAGTGAGATGGTCGTTGTCTAGGTTACAATGCTCCTTGTATGTCACTATGGAGTGTAAGTTGAGCTAGCCACCTGTCTCACAATATAACTCACCCCCGCAGTACACATCCGCCAGTCAGTGAACAAGATTGAGTTGGCGCACATAATCTTTTAATGCAGAAGAAACACGGACACACGTAACATATTTCCATATCCAGAAAACAATATAATCCACAGAATATATATATATCCTCCTCACAACTTAACACGCACACATCACTGCCTTCTCAAGGCCTTCTTAATCTCAAATTTACAAGACAGTTATCCAGCTACTATCCACGGCCGGACCTCACACAATACAACCCACACACTGGGTCTAGGCCTCCACTAACTATCCAACCCACTCTGGGTTTAGGCCTCCATTCAAAACTGGGAGAACAACACAGGACGGAGATCTCTAACTAACTCCGCTCCTCTCCTTAGACCACCCACCAGCTCGGAGTCCAAACATCAACTGTCTCAAAACGATCCGACCCTCAGTCGGTCTCCGCTTCAACTCTCCTTCAAGTCTCCTGACTTCACACAAAACTAAACTGTCTCTTACCCCATCCACCCTGGGGGTCTGCATCCACTCTCACCATTATTTCTCAGGGCTGGTTGTTTTTCTCATAGCCCCGCTACAAGGTCACTCACCTCAATGTCAATGACCCAGGCATATGTCAATATCCTTTACAGGACATCGCTGTCAACATCAGCATCTTTCAGCTGATTGTTGATTTCTTGGCAAGATTACGCTCAGTAGTTTGCCATTGCTTTCTGAGCGACCGGCTCCATACCCTCATAAGTCACTGGCGCGTCTCGAACCGCTTCCAATTCTCGTGCGCTCACGTCAACCACGAGAGTTTTCGGGGTTACGGAGAAAGCTGCTAACTCCTCTGCCAGGGAGACCGGCACCAGAGAATAAACTACTAAAATATCGCTACACTTTCATCTTTGGAGATAGTCAGGTGAATTGACACCGATTTTAGTATAGCCACAAATAGAAGTCTTATAAATCAACCACATGTTCAATTGGCAACTTAAATGACACTACCTTCTTCCTTTCATCTCGATTGTTTTCACAGACTATTTTTGATATCAATGCCATTATAATATGTGTTGTTGAAAGTGAAGTAAACAAACACAGAGGATGTAAACATCTAAACACAGCAAGACCTTGAAGTCAAACTGCGTGTATTCCTGAGGAAACCAAGTGGCCATTGTTGGAACTGTTTCATCAACTAGGCGTATTATTATTTCAGCCAGAAATAAATCATTCATGTGCTTCATATATAACATTACAGTCTGCAAACAGCGAGTTGCAGCAACATATCATATGCATAATAATTCGCACCTGATGCTTAGGACTGTCTAAATGTAAATTCACAAAGGAACTACATTATTTTGAATTCACAGAATATTGAGCAGAGTTTCGTGGCTACAAAGTCAGTTAACAAAATCGCTGATGTGCTTCTCAATTCACTTGGCGGCGTCAACGAGAGCGTAAAGGTGAATGTAGAATAGTAGTCGTTTATACCATATACAGATACATCTGTGGTTATTGACTGTGTATTTCTTTCTTTTCTTCGTTCATCTTTCGGGGGCGAGTGTGTCACGAATAGTTATGACCTTAAAGGTCAACTATACGATTTCGGCATGGATTTGTGTCAGGTATGCTGTTCTTACAAGGTAACAGACTGTATCTATCAATGGGTAGGTTGTGTGTTTGAACAAGGACCAACTCTACGTTGGGATGTATCCCCGCTATCAGGAGGACCAACCGTACGCTGTGATCTATCCCCGCTATCAGGAGGACCAACCCTACGCTGGGATCTATCCCCGATAACAGGACGACCAACCGTACGCTGGGATCTATCCCCGCTATCAGAAGGACCAACCCTACACTGGGATCTATCACTGCTATCAGGAGGACCAACCCTACGCTGGGATCTATCCCCGATAACAGGACGACCAACCGTACGCTGGGATCTATCCCCGCTATCAGAAGGACCAACCCTACACTGGGATCTATCCCTGCTATCAGGAGAACCAACCCTACGCTGGGATCTATCCCCGATAACAGGACGACCAACCGTACGCTGGGATCTATCCCCGCTATCAGAAGGACCAACCCTACACTGGGATCTATCACTGCTATCAGGAGGACCAACCCTACGCTGGGATCTATCCCCGATAACAGGACGACCAACCGTACGCTGGGATCTATCCCCGCTATCAGAAGGACCAACCCTACACTGGGATCTATCCCTGCTATCAGGAGGACCAGCCCTAGGCTGGGATCGAACCCTTTACGTTCTGATCCTCACCTAACCCTTTAGTCACGTGTCTTTCCTCTTACTCCCCCCCCCCCCCCCCACAATCTTTTTTATCTACACTATATAATTCTTCAAAAACATATGCATCTATCTGTACCTTTTGTAAGAAAAGAGTTAATGTAAATAAACAACGTTTCTACATCTTCAACAGAAGTGGTGACCTTCCGGCTGGCAACGGCTACAACAACATGCTCGAGACATTCACTCATGTGTTCATGAGAGGTAGAGGTCAAGGTAGTCCCGTAGCCGATACTGCTATTAGGGCGTGATGCGTTAGCATATTGCAAGCCACGGACATGCACTAGGGATGGACATTTACCATCCTTAGTCACTTCTCTTCCCAGACAATTCCATGGACAATTCTGAAAATTTCCAGGTACCCATTTTTATTAGGCTGAGTGGACCCAAGAGCCATACTGATAGAAAAAAAAATAATCGTCATACATCTGCTAGTATGTAAGCCAGACTACCATCTTGACATGCAAGCGCACTAACTACTAGGTCACGTTGCATAGTGTGTGGGATACTGCTGCTAGATACTAATTGTTTAATAATTTATCCTTGCGGGACTTCAGAGCACCACTCCCATTTGATTATCCAGCTCTCATGCAGCAGAACATTGCAAGGCAAGTAAATTTAAATTTAATATTGCAGAATATCCGTTGGGTCTATTTACCAGAACATTCTGGTATCGTGGGCAAAGAGTGAGAAATTAGATTAGCTGGGTCTGCATCTCTGGGTGGGGTATTGGTGCAGATAGGGCAGTTGTGGTGAAATCCATTTTGGGTTCATGTGAATAGCATAGGGGGAAAATCATTACGATCGTGAGACAATAGTGTGACAGCGGGTGAATAGAGGATCAGGTCAACACTCAGTACTCCGATGAAAACGCCAAACACATAATCATACTGCTGATTATACGATTAGTACTAGGACTCTTGCCGGTCTCCCTGGTCTAGAGGTTACACGACTTTCTCCGTAATCCCGTATACTCTCGTAAGTAACGTGACGTGCGCGAGAATTGGTAGCGGTTCTCTCCGCGTCAGTAACTTAGGGGTATGTGAACCTGTCGTTCAGAAAGCAATGGCAAACTATTGAGCGTAATCTTGCCAAGAAATCAACAATCAGCTGAAAGATGCAGATGTTGACAGCGATGTCCTGTAAAAGGATATGCGAACAACAAAAAAAATAATCTAGGACACTTCGCTGGCTGTCCATGTTGGATACAGAGCGCGCATGGGTTATGCTGTGATGTTTGTTCTTATCGACCCGGCAGGAATAATAGACATACGAGTCATCAAATCCGCAAGAGCTGAAGTGGCGTATGTGGACATATTAGAGCCAACTGTTTGGTGTGACACCGGTGTTAATGCTTTTAGCGATTGCAGTATTACTGTTTATATGAAACGAAACATTACAACATTAGCTTTGATAGCATTCATTTATTAAATTAAATGTTTTGCATATCCTTTGCAGGACATCGCTGTCAACATCAGCATCTTTAAGCTGTATGTTGATTTCTTGGCAAGATTACGCTCAGTAGTTTGCCATTGCTTTCTGAGCGGCCGGCTCACATACCCCGTAAGTTACCGACCCGATTCGAACCACTGCTGATTCTCACCGTCGTCACGTTACTTGCGAGAGTATACGAGATTACGGAGAAAAGTCGCTAGCCTCTAAGCCAGGAAGCCGGCCATTCATTTATAGCGCAGTCAAATAGATGGCATGATCCTGTTATGTCTAATTTTAACATGAATTATAACTGTGAAGAAAATATATTATTATTTGGCACGTAACGCAACGGAAAACATGTTTCTAGACGCTGGCCATCCTGGGTATACGCTAGTTGGCACAAGCATATTTAACAAATTATGATAGTATTGGTTAAAAAAAGTCGCTTAAAAGTCGACAGGGTCGACTTCATTGCACCGGGTTTTATCCCATATGGCTCGGTCTCTTTCCGTAGCACGGAAAGCGTCGCACAAAGCACGAACTCCGTAGCTTTTAGCGACGACCCACAGGAGTCTCCGAAACATTTAACTCGTAAACCGAAGGGCGCGGCCCGGAATCGAACCCACAACCTTCGGAACACGAGTCAAACGGCTTGACCACTTCGCCACAGAGACTCCCTTAATCGTCGCCTTAATGTCCTGCCGATCATTATTCATCTCTTCTGTAATTCTTTTCTCCGTGAGTTTCCCGGTATTTCGTTTGTCTTTTAGGTTCCAGATAAGAAGTGTGTCTAGTTATGCATCTTAACAATATAATAATATAATAATGTAAACTAAAACAAACGTATCTTTCAGATGATAACTGAGTTCATGAACATGTATCTTGCTTGGAACACTATCAACAAAGAGTCAGTCTTTGATGCAGAGTCGGACGACGCCAGGTTCAGTCTGCCGGCTTTGGATTCTGGTGTTGCAGAGAATGAAATCGTGGAGAGTGAAGTAAGGCACCTTCTACCAATTAGCCCAATACCTGCTTGCCTGTCTGTCCATGTGCATGTCTGCTTCTTCTGCCTGGTTTTGGATATATACACTGGGTGAATGTATAATTGCATTGTACTTCCGTGCTTCTCTCGATCGTCAGCCGACTTTTTTCATATGCTAATACATATCTTAGTTAATCAGCTAGTTAGTTAGTCGACAGATCATCCTCATTGCACATCGAACCATTCAGTCCATAAGTGCTCGAATCCCCTCCTCAGCAAATCCCGCAGCGTGTAGCGGCTAACGACGCCAGTTCTGTGTTGGTTTATCAATCTTCTTTGGCTTCCTGCGTAGTGTTCTTGTTTGGCCACCCCTCTTTTAATTTGCTGCTCTAGCAGTCTGGCCATTGTTGTAGATTCACAGTCATCACTTGGTTCTCGCAAAAGTCTTACTTCTCGTAGAGCATTCAGAATGTCAGCCTGGTCCATGGCGCGTCCGCCCTCCACAGTAGCCTCACCTGCGAGCTTGTCAGCCCGCTCATTTCCTTCATGCCCTGGCACGAAGATGAAACTAATCTTTGCCAGCCGAGACCGCTCCAGAGGCAGCAACCATTCTCTTCGGATCGACCCCTCCTCTATCCTCTTGATCATGTTCATTGAGTCGCTAAGGAAACAAGCCCTAGTGAATGTCTGTGTCTCGAGCCATGTTATTGCTTTACTTACTGCCATGATTTCCATGGTCAGGCTACTTGTGTTTTCAGTGAAAGCACCAGAGTCCTCCTTCACAATTCTCCCTCCGGCCCGAGCTGTAAAGGCCCATGAGCTTCTCACATGTCGGACGACCGACCCATCTGTGTAGATGACTGAGTCACTGTCTAGCAAATTCTCGAAAATCAACGCTTGTACTTCAGCCTCCACAGCAGCCGGATTTTCTTGTCTGCATTTCCTATCTAGTTTGGATGCAAACTGAAAAGGATGTGCAGAAGTCTGTTGGCACTTGCACCCACTCCTCGCCAGGTTCTAAGTCCTCAAGTGAACACACCTGTTGAAGAATGTCTTCGACTTGACCCATCCACGACCATCCTCTTTTTAACCTGATTGCTGTATCTCTTGTACATCCAAGAATAATGCGCATAGCTTCATTCTGTATCCTTTCCATCCTTTCTATCTGCTTATGGCTGAGAGTCAGGATTGCCATTGCATACTCAAAAATAGACATGACCAGCCCCTCGTACAGAAGACATAGATGGCGCTGCTCACAGTTTGCTGCCGCCATCACCCGCATCGCAGCCACACCCCGCTTGGCCTTTGTTATCACCTGGTCTATGTGCACATTATAAGCAAGGCTTCGATCAAACCGTATCCCTAGGTAACTCATTACCTGCGTTCTTTCCACCGTCTCTGAACACAGCATTACAGTTGGTGTTGGAGTGTTGACAATATGATTATTCAACGAGAACCAAGTCACTGATGCCTTTGTTGGGTTGACCATTGCCCCAGCTTCATCACACCAAGTACTTATGCGATTGAGTTCGGTTTGTAGTTCCACAGCAACCTGCTCTCTATCCTTACCCTGACGATACACTAAAACATCATCGGCATATGACAATGTCCTGCCAGGTCCAGTGATCTGCTCACTGGTGATTCTCACTGTGTAGGCGTTGAACAGTACCGGAGATAATGGTGATCCCTGTGGTAGGCCAGGATATATTGTTGTTGGTTCCGAAGTCCAACAGCCACATCTAAAAACTACTTTCCGTTGGAAGAGGGCTGCAGCGATCCAACTAAGGAGGAATGGACTTACTTTTAGTTCAAGAAGCTGAAACATTAAAAAATCCAATGGTACTCTGTTGTATGCGTCCTCAAGATCAATCGCTGCAGCAAAGGTTTCAATGCCTGAGTGGAAACCTTCATAGACATCATGGGCAAAGACTGATGCATTGGTCCAGGTTTCTCTTTTTGGACGGTACCCACCCAGGGTAGGTGGGAAAACACCTTGCCTCTCTAGCTGGCTTGATATCTTCCTGGCAATTACCTTCTCCAGCAGCTTGCCTATTGTATTCTGCATGGTTATAATTCGATATCCCTGAATTTTGTTGTGGTCTTTGTCAGGCTTCGGCAAGGGAATCAGATAGCTGTGTAACCATTCCTCCTTGATGCTAGCACTCCCTATACTGTTGTTGTACATGTCTGCTAGTTTCTCTAGCTCATTGTCGGTACACTTATTGATGTCGTCGTATCTTATGCCATCAGGACCTGGAGCGCTGTTTTTTGATCGTCGAAGTACAGCCTTGATTTCTTTCACTGTCACTGTGTCTTCATCCGAAGTGTTCTGGGCCTTGCATCTGTCTGAGGTGACCTCCTTGGCCAGATTTCGGCCTCCCATGTCTGTCTGGTTGCTCTGCTCAAGATAGCGTTCAAAGAGGGCTGTGCCCTTGTCCTCGTCAGTCCTCTGCCAGATGAGGTCAGCACCTTGGAAGTCAGAAATGCTCTTATTCTTGACTGCACCACTCATGCTTTTATGTAGTCGCCAGAACAATTTCAGTGACTTGTCTGTGCTTACTCTTTGACACACCTCTGCCCATTTTTCGCTTTTAACCACCTTGACCAGTTTCTTGAAATAGCTTACTTTTGTGTGCATCTCTCTTTCTAAGTGCATGCAGGGACTAGGATGACCAGCTCTGTTCTTCTTGGCATTTTGCCATCTCCTTACAGCACTACGCTTATCCACCCAAGCCTTCTCCACCTCGAAATTCCACCACGGTGCCTGCTCCCAGCTTTTTTTTTCCTGCCCTGAAACATTCTGCGCTTGTCACGTCTTATTTTCAAATAGCATATCTTGTTTTCTATTAGTGTTAACAGTGTTCGCAACATGTTTCATTTCTTCGTTTCACATGATATGGCCAAGAAAGCTGAGGCGAAATTCTTATGTTTGTTATAAGCTGCCTTTGTTGTTTACCCTCGTTTAAACCATTTAGATTATTCAATCAGGCAGCTAAATTGTGTCATTAAAACTTTTTTAATGCGTCAAGATAGCTGTGTCGAGTTATTTTCTTGCTTCTTGTCCTGGTCCTCTGTGATGTCCAGTCTAGTAAAGTTGACAATTGTACGATCTCACTCATGCACAGAGTTGAGTTATGAGCTAAGAACCGACATCACTGCACTCAGGACATTCCCATACTCGCTCCGTTCTCTCGTTCAACAGCCGGTGAAGAGTCAAACTACTAATCGTTCCAACCGCCACGTGATTGAAAGTTATTCAGGTCTTTCCTCTGAGTTTTAAGATTCGTCAAGAACCACTGTCAATCCCCTGCCATATCATTCTCTCCACATGCGGGTTCTTAGTCTGTTCCATCGCTTTCCATTTTCCTCTTACACCTTCTGGCCCCAACCCATTCCCACTTCAGAGGTTCTTGTAATTTACGTCCCCAAGTCAAGCGAGAAGTCAACATTTTAGTCCTAACTGAAGGGTGTAAGGGGTTGAAGCTGCTATCCCGGCATTAGCACAGCGGATAATTATAAATGAGCACTCGTATCTATTCCACAATGCTGAGTTGCTTTTGAAATGAGAACAATGTTGCAGCACAGTCAGATGACTTCATCTTCAGTATGTCAAATGACTAACCTGATGGCGACTGGTACCGGGGTGATTTCTTGTTACATTTTGGTTGCAAAACATAACCCACTGTTCAATATTATTCAGTATTAGATCCAATGCACTATATATGTTCTGTACAGTACCATGTTTTCAGTAAAGTTGCGAATGCTGGAAAATTAGTAAAAAGATAAATAAATTGAAGCCACGTACATGTGGTTTCATATAATATTGCAAAACATATCCTCGACAGGAACTATGAACAGTTTTAATATTTTGAAATAAGCAATGGCAAAGAAGGCAAGGTTTTTAAGAATATTAGAATGAGGTAGCTTATATATTTTGATGGCCACAATATGCACAGAGAAAAATTGCAACTTATTGCAGCGACTGAAACGATTTATATAAAGTGAAATAAAGGTAGACAAGGAGAACTGATTCTTGAGGGTTTTTCATCATGGCATGAGAAACTGGCAAGATCGAAGGGAACAGACAAAGGGGACGACCGAAAAGTAAATACCTGGATGGCTTGGCCACATGGCATGGTCGAGACAGGAACTCAGAGCTGATCCACGATTCTGGTGATCAAGTGAAATGGCTAGTCATGACCGCCCACGCTTTCCGGCATGGCACGTGATTGATTGATTGATGAGTAATATCCCCAAACAAGTATTAATACATATGTTCGAGATCGCTAATATTCGGCAAGCTACCTGATGATAGTGGCGGTATTATTACTGATTTATCTTACTTGTTAATCTGTTTACATTGTTATTAGACCCACCTTCGTTTCCTGTATGATAAATAGGATATGTGTCTAAATGTGTATTATCGAAGCATTGATAAACAATTGGATATATCTATCAATGATGGTTATCGAAGCAATGTTGGTAGATATTGTTATGAGAAATAAAGGGGACATATAAGCGCAATAATACGTGGTACTCAATTTTAAGTAATGTTTAATATATAACTGACTATACTAACTTCCGCATCATATCAACCGAGCTTGTTAACCCCAGTTGTGAACATTCACATTTCAATAAGTATTTATTGTTGTCTGTTTTTTGTAACAGTTTGAAATATTCAAAAAGAACCCATTTGGATGGACTTCAGGCAGAGTTCACGGAGATTTCCCCGTTGTGAAAGTTAACCTCGTAAGACAACAGAAGAAACACATAATCAAAGCCAGCACAGAGAGGGACACGTTTCGCTTCAGCAAGCCCGCAGATGTCTTCCTCAAGTACAACAGCACATGTATGCATTTATGTTTATAGTAATGTTCTTTTCACAACCACATTTATAACATCTGTGCCCCTAGGGATAATGAGCTTTAATTAATGGTAATTATTTTGAATAACGACGACACAAACAATAGATTGCAATATTTAATGCCTGGCATATTTCACTGCATCCATGGCAAGTACATACTGCAGACTTCACACAACATAAAGTAAAATAATTAGATATATCATTCAAGCTGAAATATATCTATTTTCTCACAGTAATGCCAATTGTCTACCATGTTAACACAATGGTAATTATAACTGGTAGTATGAATTAGTTTTCACTTATATATCGGACGTACAACCAATATATCTACGATTTTAATTGTGGCCGTTTTCTTTCATTTTATATGCTGTAAAGATTTGGTTTGTAATTTACAATGTATGTTATTTAGTATATAATGTTTTTGTTTTCGCTTGAGCTTAATTTGTCCGTGATGATTCACATTCACATCCCCGGAATTCACGATTTGTTGTTCTTATTTATTTTCAAATTTTAATACACTTGTTTGCCTCGTGAGTTCGTCCGTTTAAATATAATAATAGTATAACAGATTGCAGATTTAGCACACACAGAGCGTGAGAGACGTAAAATGGTGCTTGATGGTGGAAATGGCCATGTTTTCACATGCAGCCACTGTGGACGAACATCTACAGGACGAATTGGCCTTATAAGCCACATTCGCCACCGCCATGGGTTCTAGTTAGCCTTTTTGAAGCACAGTGTACGAAACTATCGTCTGTCAAGACGAAAAGGTGCCAATGAGTATAACAGACAGCATCTGTAGTGCTTCGTGTGATATATATATATATATATATATATATATATATATATATATATATATATATATATATATATATATATAAAACGATGTATGTATGTGTGTGTGGATGCATTTGATGCGTTCGATAACGGTCCATCCGATTGAGATGACATTTTCTATATGTATTCTTTTCATTCCCGTGCAGCCAACTGTCATAGTTTGTTAGTGTACAATCAGCTATTTACTTACTAAAATTTAATATTTAAATTTACATTATCATTTATATATAGCGAGGGGACTTAACTTAAGAAAAGTTATTTCAAGGGGCATAACTTTTAATAGCATTGCTATCTATTTTATATATAGATTGTTGCATTGTTTTCAAAGATTTATAAACTCTTTGTCTACAGTTATTTACAGGTATATGAGTTATAATATATAATGCTATAATCTTTAAGGCATTTTCAAAGTTTTCATAAAAATAATGCATCTATTTAAACAGTGAAAATTTTCTAACTCATCTTTTTATGTTTAAAGAAGTTATCTACAGCCATGTAGGCGATTAAAAACAGTTTTCATTAAAAATAATGGATGGTGTGTGGAAGGACATTCTTAAGTTAATTTTTTTGTTTTGTTATATGAATAAAGAGGTGAAATCAAGTGCACGAAAAGACAAACAGAACTTTATTCACAGCCTGGCCTCCGAAGCCGAAGCAGCTGCCAGAACTGGAAACAACAGAGCCGTATTCCATATCATGAAGCAACTATGCAATCACTCACCTACACCAAATATACCCATCAAAGACAAACAAGGCAATCAATTGTTATCCGATGACCTTCAAAAGCAACGATGGGCAGAACATTTCAAAGAAATATTAAATAGACCGCAGCCTGACACTGTTCCGAACCTGGATGGAGAAATTACTATGCCCCCACTAGATGCCTCCTAGCGAGTCATTCACCATGGAAGAGATTAAAGCAGCCATCAAAAAATTGAAGAACAACAAAGCTGTTGGTGAAGATGAAATCTCAGGAGAAATGCTCAAAGCAGCAGATGAGAACACCTTACAACGTTTGTTACAGCTGATCAATGAAATCTGGCAAAGCGAATCCCCACCACAACAGTGGAAAGATGGTGTAATTTTCAAACTGCCTAAAAAGGGCGATATGTCTGATTGCAATAATTGGCGTGGTATCACTCTATTGTCAGTACCAGGAAAACTTTCTTGTAGCATGTTACTTGAGAGATTGAAAAAGGCGATAGATGAAAGGCTCAGAGAAGAACAAGCAGGCTTCAGACCAAAACGGTCATGCATAGACCACATTTTCACCCTCAGAATAATCATTGAAGACTCCGTAGAATTCCAGTCAAAATTAATCACCAACTTTGTCGACTTTCAAAAAGCCTTCGACAGTATCCACCGTCCTTCACTTTGGAATCTACTTAACATCTATGGTTTTCCTACCAAATATACCAACGTCATAAAATCTTTCTACAAAGAAACCTGTTGCTGCGTAAGAACAGAAACAGGCAACTCTGACTGGTTCTCAGTCGAAACAGGAGTGAAACAGGGTTGTGTCTTATCACCGATGCTTTTTGGAATAGCTATCGACTGGGTCATGCGCAAATGCACAAACAACACAAATATGGGTATCCATTGGGTTGACAAAATTCTAGAAGACCTGGACTTTGCCGACGACATAGTGCTTTTGAGTTCAACACACCCGGATGCCCAAGAGAAAATAAACCACCTCCAAAATGTTTCAGGGCAAATTGGTCTCCAAATTAACACCACAAAAACAAAGACTATTGATCTTACCAACAGTTCAGATGACACCAAATTGAACAGCTACGTTCTTGAAAAAGTCAACAGCTTCACATACCTAGGAAGCAAAATGACATCTACAGGGGACTCAACACCAGAAATATCATCTAGAATCGCACTGGCATCTAGTGCCTTCAATAAACTGTCAAACATCTGGAAGTCAAAGACACTCAGCAAACACACAAAACTTAAAATCTTCAACTCTTGTGTGATTCCAGTGTTAACGTATGGATGTGAAAGTTGGAAATCAACTGTAGCTTTAGATAAAAAATTAGACAATTTTGAGAACAAATGTCTTAGAAGACTTCTAAACATCCACTGGACAGACTTCAGAACCAATTCGCAAATAAGACAAGAGACTAAGCAAGATACAGTATCCAATTTCATAAGAAGACGCCGTTGGAACTACATCGGCCATGTACTCAGAATGGACAAGTCAAGACTCCCCTACCAAGCCCTCATATGGTCACCAGTAGGGAAAAGAAAACGGGGAAGACCAAGAGAGACCCTGCGTAGAACCATCATTAGAGAAGGCTCATTCAATGGCCAAGTAAATATCCAAAATCTACAACAGGTAGCAGCGAACCGCCAAGCATGGAGAGACAGGACTTCTGCCCTATGCGCCGCCTTAGGCTCAAGAGGAAAGACTAACTAACTAACTAACTATATGAATTTAAAGAGACGCTCCCCGCCAGAAGCTGGGCGAAGCCGCGCCGGGTCAGATAGATAGACAGACAGACAGATAGTCGGGTACGGGAGCTTATATGACTACTTATATGAATTAAATTAGATGCTCCCCACCAGAGGCTGGGCGAAGCCGGGTCCGGTCAGACAGACAGACAGACAGACAGACAGACAGACAGACAGACAGACAGACAGACAGACAGACAGACAGACAGACAGACAGACAGACAGACAGTCGGGAACGGAAGCTTATATGACTAATTATACGAATTAAATGAGATACTCCCCACCAGGGCCTGGGCGAAGTCGGGCCGGATCGGACAGAGAGATAGACAGACAGACAGATAGACAGACAGATAGTCGGGAACGCGAGCTTATATGACTACTTATATGAATTAAATGAGATGCTCCCCACCAGGAACTGTGTGAAGCCGGGCCGGGTCAGACAGACAGACAGACAGACAGACAGACAGACAGACAGACAGACACAGACAGACAGACAGACAGACAGACAGACAGACAGACAGACAGTCTAGAACGGGAACGGAAGCTTATATGACTACTTATATGAATTAACTATGAGATGCTCCCCACCAGGAGCTGGGTGAAGTGTGTGGGTGGGTGGATTGATGGGTAGGTGGAATGTGGAAGGTTGGGTGGGTGTGTGTATGTGTGTGTGTGTGTGTGTGTGTGTGTGTGTATGTGATGACAACTGATCATGAAAGATAAGAATGAACATAACACAAAGCAAAAAATAAAAAAATACCGCCATGCTAAAGAAATGAAGTAATTGAAAATGTATTGTGAAAGTAAAGTAAGAACACCGTAATTCTAAGCAATGCATCCTTTTTTCAACAAGATACATTAATTCATGTAACGATAGTGGTGGGCAGTGAATACAAATAGAATATACAGATATTAGAGACAAATGGTACATATCCATTGAAGGACTAAGAGATCCACAGACTGATAACGCAGTCACATTCGTTATAAAACAACATGTACTTGATAATATTGTAGTCATCATTACCTTGTAGTAAGTTTCTAGCCCAGTCTGCCGGAAAGACTCTTCCTCCTTGGACTTTAATGCCAGAGTTTTACTTTGTCTTGATCCATCATACTGTAAGCATTTTACTGTAATATTTGAGTTTCACAGCCTCGAGTTTTCTTCTTTAGTGATCGTGAGATATGTCCATGACTCGCTTCCGTATATCACAATGTCATTGAATCACATCAATATATTATCACATATATTATTCACAACCGTGTGTTACATTTCCTATCATTCACGTCCGTTTATTACAATTTCTATGATTCACATCCGTAGATTACTATTTCTATGATTCACATCCGTACATGACCATGTCCATGATTCTCATCCATATATTGCCATGTCTATGATTCACATCCGTATATTGTCATGTCTATGATTCACATCCGTATATTGTCATGTCTATGATTCGCATCCTTCTATTGCCAGTCTATGATTTACATCTTTAAATTACCATGTCCACGATTCACATCCGTATATTGTCATGTCTATGTTTCGCATCCTTCTATTGCCAGTCTATGATTTACATCTTTAAATTACCATGTCCACGATTCACATCCGTATATTGTCATGTCTATGTTTCGCATCCTTCTATTGCCAGTCTATGATTTACATCTTTAAATTACCATGTCCACGATTCACATCCGTATATTACCATGTCCATGATTCACATCCGTATATTGCCATATCTGTGATTCACATCTGTAAATTGCCATATCCATAATCAACATCTGTATATTACTCCGCCTATGAATAACATCCGCATATTACCATGTCCATGACTCATATCCGTATATTGTCATGTCTAAGATTCATATCCGTATATTGTCATGTCTATGATTCATATCCGTATATTGTCATGTCTATGATTCATATCCGTATATTCTCATGTCTATGATTCATATCCGTATATTGTCATGTCTATGATTCATATCCGTATATTACTATATCCATGATTCATATCCGTATATTACCATATTTATGATTCATATCCGTATATTACCATATTTATGATTCACATCTGTATATTACCATATCTATGATTCACATCTGTATATTACCATATCTATGATTCATATCCGTATATTACCATATCAATGATTCATATCCGTTTATTACCATATTTATGATTCATATCCGTATATTACCATATTTATGATTCATATCCGTATATTACCATATCTATGATTCACATCTGTATATTACCATATATATGATTCATATCTGTATTTTACCATATCTATGATTCACATCTGTATATTACCATATCTATGATTAATATCCGTATATTACCATATTTATGATTCACATCTGTATATTACCATATCTATGATTCACATCTGTATATTACCATATCTATGATTCACATCCTTATATTACCATATCTCTCAATCACATCTGTATATTACCACATCTATGATTCACATCAATATGTTACCATGTCAATGATTCACATCTGTATATTAATCACGTTTATTTTTTTTATATTTTTTTGTAATTACGAATGGGTTGAGGAGCGGCTGGCCGAGTGGCTAGAACGCCGGACTCCTTCGGGAGACCCGGGTTCGATCCCTCGGTAAGGTGTGGAATTTTTTCCTGTCGGGGGCAAAAATAAAATCCTAACCAGCACAGTTCGCGGCGACTGCACTAGCCAGGCGGACTTAATTCCTCAGGCTCAAAGACCCCTCTGCCATACACCGCAAGGTACTATATTGGCAGTAAATGACAGTGGTAGTTACGAATGGGTTCATAATGATGTTAAACCTTTGCATTGTTAGGGAGGCTCCTTCTGATTTCGTCCAATAAAATATTTAAGAACTGGGAATATTGGGTATGCTGCGTTCACATGGCAACAAGACGCACAATTAGAAAAATATGCTTGCAATGTTAAAGCACCATGGAAGAGAAACAATAAATGCACACACACACACACACTCACACACACGCGCACACACACACACACTCACACACACACACACACACACACACACACACACACATCAGAACTTAAAAGAAACGTTTTAATAAAAATGAATTCTTCATGGAAATATCGATACACTGAGCCCATAAGCGGACACTCTCTCGTTGTTTATTCTTCACCTCGACACCGCAAGGTACAAGAGGAACATGTTGAGATGAGATGAGATGAGATGAGAGATTTTCTTCAGTCTTCATGCATAGTTGTAATTCATTCTTTGTATCTTCAAATATATTTCAGCTTTAGACGAGGAAAACTACTACCCGATTTTAATAAAGGTTGTGAAACAGCAGAGAGGTGTCTTCGTTATCCGATCGTCCAGCTGTGTCCGCATCACCGTCAGAGTGTCCACAAAACAAACGACAGTCCTGAAAATTAGAAGTCCAGATGGCCTGAAGATAATTGTCAAAACCAAGTACACAAATACGATCAGTTTCTTCGACGGTGTAAGTCATGTGCTTCTCTGGCTAGATAACATCAGTTATTTTGATATTGGGAACTTAGGTGGCGTAGTTACTGTGACGAGTTCACCTTGGGTAGTGAGAGTGAACCACACCCTAGGTGTCTCTGGCACTCCCGTGTATTCTAGCCCCAGGGGTTGGATGAGCAGATACACATTTTTCCTCTGTGGTTGATCTCATATTAGTTAATTAAGTCTACAAGCCCCTCCAGATTCTAGACCCCCACTAACTACCTACACCTGTGGAACAATGAACACTGAGGCATCGTCCGAGACCACACTCAATCATTATACAAAGAGCAAGTCAACTTACATAAAGTTTATTCTACCCTTGAGAATATAGAACTGAAATGAACATCCTGATAGAAGAATCTATTTACACAAATAGAAGATAGAGTAGAGATAGACTCAGAGATGTAGGTATCTTCATCGAGTTGAGAAGTAGATTGGATGCAGATGTCCCGTCCAGTCGGTCCGCCACTCACCCGGCTTCCTTCCAGTGAGATGACTAGAACCTTGGAGACCACTCTGTCTCCAGAGCGTGGATCCACAACACTAGAGTCACTGCTGAACCACACTTCACTGGACCAACTGCATCTCGATCACTCCCACGGAGTCACTGTTAATACACTTCTCGAACAATACCAGTTGGGAGACAATCCGCCTGGAATTGCTCCAAGTATTAGTCCCTTCGATGAACTTAAACACTGACCAAGCTAATGGTCTATCAATCAGAACACAGTCTTACTGCAGAACCGCTATGGTATTGACCAATTTAATGGTCCCTTTTTCACAGCACCGGAACATGAATGGAAAAGTGTCACAGACCAATTCAATGGTCCCCTACAGTCACACTGCTTGTAGAATCAGATATGGCTACAGAATTGTCACTGAGTCCTTCTAGAACACAGTTGATAATCTTGATACTGCAACAGTACATTAATAGAATCAGACATCTATTTCACAGCAACAATTCAGGTTGGACTATAATCCCATAGTCCCTTCCACCGGATTATCTGGACACAAGTCACTAACTGGTGAAGTTCTTCTCAAGACCTGCCACTATAGCTGTCCAAAGAACCATTCAAGTGTCTGAAGATCAGTTACTTCTGCGTTTAGGCAGAACCCCCGTCACTAGACGGACCGGTGTTCCCTGTCGTTGAGCATGATTACTCAACATGCTGAACTGTTCATCACAAAACAGAGTGTCGTCTATTTCATCCGAACAATCACAAACCAACACTTCTCACACGGACACCTTCAGGGTGGTTGGATGTCTTGAGGCAACCTTCACTCATGGTGAATCAATATTGGGTACCTGATGTGGTTGAGTCTGGCGTGATAAGTAAAGAACTGAACCCTTCGCTCTGTCACACGAAGTGGTTTCCTGCCAACAACATTATAGTTGACTGGTTCCTCAACAGGCAAACTCCTGAAAAGGAAGAGCGACCGGTGAGAGTATACTGGCCCAAACATAAGTCCATATGCATCCTACCAATAACTACTCAATTCTCAGTCATGCTACTTAGTTATGCATATAACTAAAGCATTATCTCTATATGGAGAGTAGTATAGCATGGGTTTGCAAATGTCAGCTGGCCTCACAGAACAGCCCGTCAAACAGAGCAAGACATCAGAATGACGAGTCTGATCGTTGGTCTCACCTTTCCCTAATCATCTACCAGTCGTCGCTAACGTCAGTAGTGATACAAGGCTGTTATTATAGTTCTAAGTTAATTGAACTAAACATAGGTAAAGAGTCCCTAGACTCGGTCCTAACATCATCAATGTACATTAAGAAACATAAGCTGGATCACTATCCCATCCCTCGGGATATAGGAATAGGACATGATCACATCCACTATGTACACAAGCCTGTTTGCTGGTGGGACCACCTGCCCCTGCCCTAGCAAACTCTTCTTATCAGACTCTGCCTTAGAGTCAAGAAGCCTTCTTGAGAATACATGTTCCCCACATGTTCCAAGGGAAATCTTCCAGTTCTGTCCTCCCCAAGTGGGTTAGCCTTGGCATGGATGGAACTTCATCGTTGGCTTGGCCTACCAACACATACTTTCATAACTTGCTTTTACCTCCCCCATAGTCTATATTTCCCCAGTCTCATGCAGCCTCCTAGCATCCTTCCATACTTCCAGCACCAGAGCATTCACTCGCACTAGCGCCAGTACGAAAGAGACAGGATAGCTGAGACAAGATTTCGGAACGCACATTTATATCGCGACGGCACGCAGTTTTATCTCGCGACGACCTATTCGGCGTTCGGACTTACTCCAGGAAGTATCACATGCCATGATCTAATATATATATGCAAACAATGTCCCATCATATATATATATATATAAATATAGCACCAAAGCAACTTACCTTGACACAGAAATCCGCTGTTCCACACAATGAATTCACTATTAAGTTATTACACCATAGTTACATCATTCTTGGTGGCACAGAACTAAGTTCTTCCTTTACTTAGTAACTAAGCACAATTTTGTCTGAAACTCCACCTACCAACTTACCTGGTTTTCTAACCGTTCTTCGGGCATCAGCAACTGACTGAACTAATCTAGGTTTCCAGCCGGCACAAGTAACTAGGTTTTATTCTAACACAGCAACCTAATAGATGTAACGATTGTCAAAATATGGTACACACATTTGGAACCCAAATCGCCTACATCACAATACGGCGTTTCTATCAGCTGTTTCGCGAGCACACGGTAAACAAACCCCCGATTCGCCATCAACTGCGTTATCGATCGGTTTGCTAATTAGTATGCAAGGACATCCGCATAGGTAATGAGGTTAGAACAATGGCGTTTGGAACACACGTACAAAGTTAAATGAATTAAACAATTATCTACCTGTATGGAAAACCAGACCTCCAGACAGCTCCGAACTGTTTCAAGGGCTTCTCAGCTTCCTTATAATGACAGTCAGCCGAATCATGGTTGAGGAGAGACGCACCACAAAATTGGCTCAAATCAGGCCGGCGTCCATTCTGTTTCAACGACAGTAAGTGAATGACTGCTTTAGCCACATTCCCGCTTCGTGCCAACTCAATGCGCACGAGAAGCGAGTGCTTCTAGAGAAAAGATACTTTCTCGGGAAAACCGTCATTCCCCGCCTAGAGTTTCTAGATCTCTCTGCACGAGAATTTAGAGCGATACCCAGCATCACGGGTTACTCGAATTTCGGTGTTTCGAGAATATTCTAGATCGTAAGTCCTTCATCGGCTTCCCTCAGTCTATTCTTAGCTGGGAAAGTCCCCGATGACGCGCCAAAATAGTGCGGAATCCTGACGACTCAAGACAGATAATCGCGTTTTGTCACATAGGCCCCCTACTTTAAGAGGATCGACCCCGTCGTTCCACTTCTACGCAGAAGCTGTCTATGTCGTTCGTTCTTCCTTCTTAGAGACCGGATGGCGGGTGAGGAAGTCTAACCCGTCAATATTGTATAGAATACTTTTACCACATTAGGTGGGGTGACAAGCTATTCAGTATCACGGGTGATCAACGCCTACTCCGCTACTGCGATCGGGCATCTCGCAGTGTCTTGCGGAACAGTGCTCCCGTCTCGATCTGATTTAACGATCGTTTCCTGCCAGAGTTTACTGGACTTCTGCAACTCCAGCTTCCCCTTTCGAGGACCCAGCTGGATTGCAGTCGGTCGGTTTGAGGGACCAAGGGTCTGGGTCCGTTCCGACACAACCCACCTCTTCCGACCACGGTTCTCAGTGTAGCTAGCACTGCGGGTGTTCCTTTGGCCGGTCATGTTCCCCCGAGCACCGGGCTGAACCGAAGAAGGTACCTGCACATACATATAGGACTGCCTATGGTGTGACAGGCTTTCCGCTACCTGACCTGAACCCCGAACCGTTCTTTCAGCGAATCTCTGCGCCCTTGGGCTGGTAGACTTATCATCGGGTTTCCCCTCATAGCGCATGAGGAGACTGGAATGGAAAGTAGAAGACTTTCCCAGGATCACCACTCCATAGTGCTTGTGGAGCCCCACTTTATCCACTAGGAATGGGCCCTGCCACCCGATTTCGAATTCGTTCCCCTCGATTGGGAGGAGTACTAGAACTCGGTCTCCAACCTCTAAGGATATCTTCGTCTTCGTCCGTTTCTCAAGTGTGCATTTACGGCACTCAGGACAAGACCTAATATACCTGCGCACGTCGCCTGTCATTCCCGGCCACCAATAGTACCGGGATAGACATTTACTGGTTGTCCCTACAGTCAGATGTCCGGTTGGGGACCTGACATGTACCGTTCGCAGCAGATTAGCTCTGAAGCTCTCAGGAACCAACTTACGTTCCCTCTGCCTTGTCTCTGTTCCAGTCTGAATTAACGGCGACTGGTTATCAGAGTTGAACTTACCCTGAATTAACGGGTTTTTATTGTTGGGCAACCGTTCTGAACAAGGACACTCCGTCGCATCCTTGCTCTGAGCATTACTCATTCCATCCGGGTGAGTATTTCGGAGACTTACCTTTTCGAGACCCTCTTCCTCTGTACCTTTGACCTGCCTAGACTTATGGATGCTAGGGTGTTCTGGTTCACCCAGAAACACGTACTTCCGGCCAAGAATTAGGGGATAGAGAGGATCCGGTACGACTGCCGCCTGAATGCGTCCAGTAACGTACTTGCTCCGAATCTCCACATTGGCAATCGGGCAACGTAACGCTACAGCACTCCTACTGGCTGGCTGTATCTCCGTCATCTCCCCGGTGAGTTGCTCTGGGCCTGTCAGGTGGGATGCAATTACAGATGAAAATTGCAATCCTGTGTCGTAGAGGCACAACACCTGTTGCCCATTCACTTCTACTTCCTCAACCACTGGAGGTCGCTCTGGTTCTCCATTCCCATCAACCGTCTTCACTTTCCTGCAAGGTCTATCCCTAACCTCTGCAAGACAAGCAAAGTGAAAGTCCTTGGGCTTACTCTTACACTCACTCGTATTGTGAGTGCTGGACTTGCAGAATTTGCACCATCGTTCACTCCACTTCCTCTTTGGAGAACTAGGTGGGCTATTCTTACCTTGGTTGACGTTAGAGATCTTCTCTAAAGAGCCTACCTGTTTCTTGGGTTCATCAGAACCTCTGTTCTTCTTCTTTGACTTACCTTGATCCTTATCTTTCGATCTCGGATCTGTTGGACTGGTATCCCCAATCTCGCCATAGACTTCAACGTATCTTTCGGCTAACTTGGTGACTATATCCAATCTCTCAGCCCCATTCTCACCTAAGAAGTTTCGCAAGGGTTTAGACATTTGCATTCGCATCTGATCTACAACCATCAACTCACGCAAACTTTCATACTCCCCCTTAAATCCGGCCAAGGCCATCCACTTAAGAAGGTATGAGTTCAATCGTACACTGTATGATGAAAACAGTTCACCAGGTTCTCGCTTCGCAGTCCGAAACTTCCTTCGATATGAGTGCGCTGTGATCTCGAATCTCTTCAAGAGAGCCGCTTTCAGAGCCGGGTAATCATTCTGTAGACCCGGTGGCAAGCGTGCATACACCTCATAACCTTCGGCACGGAGTCCCTGGGAGAGTTTTAAACACCATTTCTGTTTGTCTAGTCCCATTGCAATAGCCATGGCTTCATACTTCTCTAAGTATTGGTCTATCCGCTCCTTCTCGGGTTCGAACGGCTGTAAAGGCCATTTCATAGCCTGGTAGTCACGTCTACTGGTTGACTCTGAGCCAGGAGGTACACCTCCTCCCATAGCTCCATCAGTTACACCTGTAGCAGGCACTTGTGCCTCAAGTAGCTTCATTCGATACTCATGGTCACGTTTTTCTTTCGCGGCTTCCAACTCAAGCCGTTTCATCTCAGTATCAGCCGCTATCCTCTTTTCCTCAAGAGCCACTTTACTGGCTTCCAGTTCTCTTTCTGCTCTCCTCCTCTCTCTTTCCTCTTGGCGAAAATTTCTTTCCACCTCTTGTACATAGGATTTCAAAGCATCTCCCTCTAGACCAGACTTACGTCCAGTTTCCTGAACTTTGTCTAAGTCTAACTCTTGGGTAGACATGTTGACTATGATATGTGGTTACTCAAGTATGTGTGGGTGAAGCAATACAATGAATCAATAATAAATATTACTAACTAATCACCACAACACAAATGTCTGTCAGACAGTTAGGAGATAGGTAGAAGTAGTAGAATCGTATGGAGACTGAAGTAGAGGATAAAGACTAAGTCCCTATCTCTATGTGAGAGGTCTACAACACACAGAGAGCTTGGAATAATCCCGGACGAGCCCCCACTCTGTATGGAGTGTGACGAGTTCACCTTGGGTAGTGAGAGTGAACCACACCCTAGGTGTCTCTGGCACTCCCGTGTATTCTAGCCCCAGGGGTTGGATGAGCAGATACACATTTTTCCTCTGTGGTTGATCTCATATTAGTTAATTAAGTCTACAAGCCCCTCCAGATTCTAGACCCCCACTAACTACCTACACCTGTGGAACAATGAACACTGAGGCATCGTCCGAGACCACACTCAATCATTATACAAAGAGCAAGTCAACTTACATAAAGTTTATTCTACCCTTGAGAATATAGAACTGAAATGAACATCCTGATAGAAGAATCTATTTACACAAATAGAAGATAGAGTAGAGATAGACTCAGAGATGTAGGTATCTTCATCGAGTTGAGAAGTAGATTGGATGCAGATGTCCCGTCCAGTCGGTCCGCCACTCACCCGGCTTCCTTCCAGTGAGATGACTAGAACCTTGGAGACCACTCTGTCTCCAGAGCGTGGATCCACAACACTAGAGTCACTGCTGAACCACACTTCACTGGACCAACTGCATCTCGATCACTCCCACGGAGTCACTGTTAATACACTTCTCGAACAATACCAGTTGGGAGACAATCCGCCTGGAATTGCTCCAAGTATTAGTCCCTTCGATGAACTTAAACACTGACCAAGCTAATGGTCTATCAATCAGAACACAGTCTTACTGCAGAACCGCTATGGTATTGACCAATTTAATGGTCCCTTTTTCACAGCACCGGAACATGAATGGAAAAGTGTCACAGACCAATTCAATGGTCCCCTACAGTCACACTGCTTGTAGAATCAGATATGGCTACAGAATTGTCACTGAGTCCTTCTAGAACACAGTTGATAATCTTGATACTGCAACAGTACATTAATAGAATCAGACATCTATTCACAGCAACAATTCAGGTTGGACTATAATCCCATAGTCCCTTCCACCGGATTATCTGGACACAAGTCACTAACTGGTGAAGTTCTTCTCAAGACCTGCCACTATAGCTGTCCAAAGAACCATTCAAGTGTCTGAAGATCAGTTACTTCTGCGTTTAGGCAGAACCCCCGTCACTAGACGGACCGGTGTTCCCTGTCGTTGAGCATGATTACTCAACATGCTGAACTGTTCATCACAAAACAGAGTGTCGTCTATTTCATCCGAACAATCACAAACCAACACTTCTCACACGGACACCTTCAGGGTGGTTGGATGTCTTGAGGCAACCTTCACTCATGGTGAATCAATATTGGGTACCTGATGTGGTTGAGTCTGGCGTGATAAGTAAAGAACTGAACCCTTCGCTCTGTCACACGAAGTGGTTTCCTGCCAACAACATTATAGTTGACTGGTTCCTCAACAGGCAAACTCCTGAAAAGGAAGAGCGACCGGTGAGAGTATACTGGCCCAAACATAAGTCCATATGCATCCTACCAATAACTACTCAATTCTCAGTCATGCTACTTAGTTATGCATATAACTAAAGCATTATCTCTATATGGAGAGTAGTATAGCATGGGTTTGCAAATGTCAGCTGGCCTCACAGAACAGCCCGTCAAACAGAGCAAGACATCAGAATGACGAGTCTGATCGTTGGTCTCACCTTTCCCTAATCATCTACCAGTCGTCGCTAACGTCAGTAGTGATACAAGGCTGTTATTATAGTTCTAAGTTAATTGAACTAAACATAGGTAAAGAGTCCCTAGACTCGGTCCTAACATCATCAATGTACATTAAGAAACATAAGCTGGATCACTATCCCATCCCTCGGGATATAGGAATAGGACATGATCACATCCACTATGTACACAAGCCTGTTTGCTGGTGGGACCACCTGCCCCTGCCCTAGCAAACTCTTCTTATCAGACTCTGCCTTAGAGTCAAGAAGCCTTCTTGAGAATACATGTTCCCCACATGTTCCAAGGGAAATCTTCCAGTTCTGTCCTCCCCAAGTGGGTTAGCCTTGGCATGGATGGAACTTCATCGTTGGCTTGGCCTACCAACACATACTTTCATAACTTGCTTTTACCTCCCCCATAGTCTATATTTCCCCAGTCTCATGCAGCCTCCTAGCATCCTTCCATACTTCCAGCACCAGAGCATTCACTCGCACTAGCGCCAGTACGAAAGAGACAGGATAGCTGAGACAAGATTTCGGAACGCACATTTATATCGCGACGGCACGCAGTTTTATCTCGCGACGACCTATTCGGCGTTCGGACTTACTCCAGGAAGTATCACATGCCATGATCTAATATATATATGCAAACAATGTCCCATCATATATATATATATATAAATATAGCACCAAAGCAACTTACCTTGACACAGAAATCCGCTGTTCCACACAATGAATTCACTATTAAGTTATTACACCATAGTTACATCATTCTTGGTGGCACAGAACTAAGTTCTTCCTTTACTTAGTAACTAAGCACAATTTTGTCTGAAACTCCACCTACCAACTTACCTGGTTTTCTAACCGTTCTTCGGGCATCAGCAACTGACTGAACTAATCTAGGTTTCCAGCCGGCACAAGTAACTAGGTTTTATTCTAACACAGCAACCTAATAGATGTAACGATTGTCAAAATATGGTACACACATTTGGAACCCAAATCGCCTACATCACAATACGGCGTTTCTATCAGCTGTTTCGCGAGCACACGGTAAACAAACCCCCGATTCGCCATCAACTGCGTTATCGATCGGTTTGCTAATTAGTATGCAAGGACATCCGCATAGGTAATGAGGTTAGAACAATGGCGTTTGGAACACACGTAGAAAGTTAAATGAATTAAACAATTATCTACCTGTATGGAAAACCAGACCTCCAGACAGCTCCGAACTGTTTCAAGGGCTTCTCAGCTTCCTTATAATGACAGTCAGCCGAATCATGGTTGAGGAGAGACGCACCACAAAATTGGCTCAAATCAGGCCGGCGTCCATTCTGTTTCAACGACAGTAAGTGAATGACTGCTTTAGCCACATTCCCGCTTCGTGCCAACTCAATGCGCACGAGAAGCGAGTGCTTCTAGAGAAAAGATACTTTCTCGGGAAAACCGTCATTCCCCGCCTAGAGTTTCTAGATCTCTCTGCACGAGAATTTAGAGCGATACCCAGCATCACGGGTTACTCGAATTTCGGTGTTTCGAGAATATTCTAGATCGTAAGTCCTTCATCGGCTTCCCTCAGTCTATTCTTAGCTGGGAAAGTCCCCGATGACGCGCCAAAATAGTGCGGAATCCTGACGACTCAAGACAGATAATCGCGTTTTGTCACAGTTACCAGACGCTGTCCTGCCGGCCTAACGGTTATAAGTTCGTATCCCTATCGAGGCCTATTTTTAAAATTGATATGGTCTTCCAGGTCGACCAAGTATAACATTGTCACCAGGAAATGTTTTGGGAGGTAGAGGCGAGCATTATTATATTGACAACATCATCCCTTAAGTGCCGATTGATCTATAGCCTACAATCTATAACAGTATGGGACTCGCAGCATACGCCTTCAGGTGGGTACACAGGTTGTTTACTGATTTACTTTGATCTTGCCAGTTGTGATATTCAATTACCACCAGTATGAATGGGTGGCGATGCGATCACATTGAGCTGCTTCTGTTTTGAGACCAATATCAGTTGAAGGACACCGCTGTCATGATACTAGCTAGTCGGTGGGGTACTGACAGCATCTTAGTGCAAGTGTCTCGTAAGGATTAGACTGCCTTATGCACACAGGACACAGTTAAATTACTCTGCTTAATGAGAAAGGTGGGGTAACTAAAGCTTTCAATTATTATATTGTCTAGTGGGTCCTCTAGGCTCTCCTTCTTTCTTCAACTTCTATGAGCGCCAAACAATACTTGTGCATTTATTTATGAACTGTCTTAGTGGCCTGGGGGGATTCCCCAATTAATATTAATGAGAAAGGATTGCAGGAGGGGAGAGGCGTGGCTTGAAAGTAGACGTGCGTCGTATTTCTTAGTTGACTGTTCGTTTCCCTTTTGAAAATATCTTCAACTTTTTGGCCTTAGCTGCATGAATTTGATTTGTGAATACATTATAGAAATTGCACGTCTGTCTAAATAACACATCAACTGTTTCACCTTGTCTACGAGTTACATCTTCTCAGCCACATCTGCTTTGATGTCCTGCTCTCTTTAGAACGTTTCCTACTGTGATGAAATCATGAATAATTAGCACTGATGTAGCCCCAATTTTGTCCATGGCGTGTTTGACGTCTTTATTTCGTAAAATAGCATAGATAGGGAGGTCGATGGCATATGATAATTCGTCCGCAAGGATATGTGGTTTCTTCTCAACACTGAAATATTTATTTCCAGCGTTTGATTAACACCGTGGCACAGATAGGAAAAAAAAAAATTGAAGATTTCTTGAAAGAAGTTAACTCTCTTCTTTGGATATGTTATAAGAAGAGGAAAGCTAAAGTATGTCATTACAAGGCCAATATTGAATGGGAGGAGGCGTAGATGGCCCAAGAGAGAATACATTGGAGAGTTTGACATCATAGCATGGAGTAACATCAGTATCAGAAATAAATGGAAGAACAAGAGACAGGGGAAAAAATAAATACATGATAACCAAAGCCACACGGCAAGGCCTACAAGAAGGAAATGTTTTGATGACGGTCGGTCAGTGGCTAGCAACTTCTAGCAGATATGATATTATATTTAGTACTATTATTTTTGTAGTCGTATTATATGACTATGGGTGGCGGGGTTGGGGTATTCCCTATCAAAGGAGAGGTAAGGTACCCCCTTCCCTCCGCAAGCCTACGCGACACAGGCACTATACACATACTATACACAGCTCGGAATTCTGAGGTAAGTAGGAAAATTCTTCCAGCTTTTTTTTTCTCTTCATTGCTATCATTTTTCATCACTTTATTCTTCTCATCCTGTCGTTACGTCTTAATTTAGTCACAGGAGATCTCCATGACTATATATTGTGTTTTGTGGATGTGTTTGTTTGATGATGAAGGCTAATCGCCGAAACGTCCTGTATGTGTCGTAATTTTGTTTTGTATAGATGCACTACTTTGTGTCATTTTATATTGTTTACATTTTCACAGCTTTACTCTTCGCTGGCTGCTGAGGATGGGGACGGGGCGTTTATGGGAATGTCCCGAATGCTGTGATGTCGGTTGCTAAATCAATCAATCAATCAATCACAGCTTTACCGCAGCTCCACCACAGTTTATTGATTGCGCAGGAAGCCTTTTGCAAGATGACAAACATACTGACCAATAAAATTATATCAATTGAAAAGATAAAAAGAGTGTTGAAGTGCTACATAGAACCTGTACTTGTGTATGGAAGTGAAGCATGGACAATGAGCAGTCAAGCTGAAAAACATCTTATGACTGTGGAAATGTGGTTTTTGAGGAAAATGTAAAGAATACCATGGGCAGACAGAACGAGCAAGTCTAACGAACAAGTCCTTCAAGAAGCAAATGAAGATCTTAAACTGATTATAGTCATTACACGTAGACAGTGAACATTTTGTGGGCATGTCATGAGAAGAAATGAAGTGGAGAACTTGGTGGCAACTGGCAAGATCGAAGGTAAGAGACCAAGGGGAAGACCGAGAAGTAAATACCTGGATGGCTTGGCCACGTGGCATGGTCGAGACAGGAACACAGAGCTGATCCACGACTCTGGTGATCGAGTGAGATGGCAAAACATGACCGCCCACGCTAATCGTCATGGCACACGATGGATGGAATATATGACTAATTACTGAACGTAAATTTGCCAAGAGATCACAAAAGCAAATAAATAAATACAATGCTGGTGTTGACTGGAACGTCTTGTAAAGGATATTCAACTAACTTTTTAATGTATGACTCCCATAACAACCAGTGATAAAACTCTAGATCGATTTGCATAATGCCTGCTTCCAAACTAGTTGTTCTTAAAACGAAACCACACCATTGTGTGAGTCGAGTATAGTGACAGAGTATAAACAAAAAATTGTTTGCATTTAAATTTTCACAAGATTTGAAAAACACGATTTATTTGTCTTGATCTGTACAGCTGTATGATGAAGAAATGTTGGAAATGCCTCTGTATGTACCCACCTCTGCGAACACATCAAGGGGCGTTCTGTTCCGAAATAAGAATCTGCTGTTTTTGCCTCAGCTTACCAAAGTCAGTAACGTATCTATAAAACAGCATTTAGCAAAGTACATGTACTGCAGTTTTCCATGAAGTCCATGTGTGAATGGAGAATCATAACTGTAAATTGTGTTGTCTCTGTGATGTAGTATTACCTTGACTGCAGACATAACCATGACATACATTCTATGCTGACGTGTTGTCTTTTACGCAGACATCATCGTGCGAGATCGTATTTAATCTAAAGGTTTACGATATATTTACAAGATGAGTGACGCATAGAAAGTCTGCGTTACTGCTATTATAATGACACATGGACGCAACGGTAGTCCAAAGGCAGATATTGGTTTTGGGTTATGACATGTCAGAACTTCTCATAATCTAGGCTACGACATAATGAAGACGGTAAGCCACTTGCCGCCTTAGTGGTTTTTGCTTCACAGGTTATTTTCAGAAAATAATCTGCTACCCGATGTATGAGGCCGTATGTATGAGGAAAACTTATTCTGCCACTTCTGCACTCGAACAACTGTCCTGGAAAGCAAGAGCACTAACCATTATACCATCGCGGCTACTTAAATGTGACTAGAGAGTTCTGCAAAGGTGGACACGACATCGTACCTCACTTCCCGCACTTCCATGTTCGTGTTTTCTTTACTTTAGACGTGACATTCGTATTGATATTGTTTAAAATGTGATATTTCTATTAACAGATTCGAAATCTTCTGTTTAATGTTTTGTTCGATTGTACACATGTATGTTGTTTGGGAAGGCGTTTTATCACATATTATATTTTCCGTAACCCATACACGTTATGGTCACATATTAAAATTATTGGCTAACTAACTACACACGCCCGGCTCCCTGGCCTAAGGGTTAACGTCTTTCTTCGTAATCCCGTATATTCTCGTGAGTAACCTAACCTGCGCGAGAATCGGTAGCGGTTCTCGCCACGTTGGTAACTTACGGGGTATGTAAGCCGGTCGCTCAGAAAGCAATGACAAACTACTGAGCGTAATCTTGCCTAGTACATCAACAGCAGTTGAAAATGCTGGTGTTTACTGTACGTCCTGTAAGATATAAGTAACATAAGAAAGAAAAAAAAAACTACACGCGGAGCAGAGAATTATAGACAGATGACTAATATGGAGAGGGCATGGGGTCAGCTACAGAAGATTTGTTGAGGGTACATGTTCCAGTAGGTGATAGCGGGCAGGAGAAATATATACGGACCTAAAATAGATGGGAGAAACATTATCTACACGTTTATAACAATCAGTTTGTTGCCTTCTGAGAGAGGATCGACTTCATTGTTCGGGGTTTATCTCTTATGGTTTGATCTGTTCCCAAAGGGCGGCCTGACGATAGCGTCGCGCAGAGCTTGAACTCCTTAGCTATAGCAATGGTCCCCCAGAGTCTCCAAGAAAACCACTCGTGAAACAAATGTGGGAGACCGGAATCAAAACCACAACCTTTCGGATCGCATGGCAGGCGACTATCCCACTTTGCCGCTGACACCCGGTTCGAAGACATTGCATATAGTCGTGACATTGATTTAAGAAACTCAGTGTTAACAGTCAGATCGTACTCAAGTCAGAACTCCATGTTAATATGGTTGCCACTCTGCATGGCAATGTGTGACATTCACATGCATGCTGGTATCAGACACCCTTATATCGTTTCAGATGTTAGCTTAGAAAACACGATACCATATCACTATTGTTATGGTAAAGCGCTTAACGAACCCATTGTGACCTGGCAATTCACGCGCGTTTGTTGATTGCGTCACACATGATCTGCTTGTATTACATTGATTAGCCACGAACAGTTAAAGTTATTACTGGTTGGAGCTGAAATGCATAGGTTGATATTCTGGAATGATCATAATTTAACGATGTAGAGTGGGCGCCATCCCGTCTAACGTTCCACAGACTGCCATGTCTCTGAGACGATATAAAATTAAAGTACAGTCCTTAGTGTGAAGGCAAGAAGAACTACACAACACATCACCTGTACAGATGGTACTTAGGTGCCTACCGTGTGGGGAATAACGGACTATCTTATGAAAGTAGAATAATGATCAGTGAGATTGTGTACATAAAACAGAACACATGCACAAGAGTAACGATTCTTAAAATGATATAGTACTACAAAACAGAGATGTAAAATCGCATGACTGTATTTACTCTAAAAGTGTAATCCAGGACATCTATGATATTGTTATTATACTTCATAATCGCCACCAAGAATGCCTCTTTTACTGCATTAGTTAGTCGACAGATCATCCTCATTGCACATCGAATCATTCAGTCCATAAGTGCTCGGATCCCCTCCTCAGCAAATCCCGCAGCCTGTAGCGGCTAACGACACCAGTTCTGTGTTGGTTTATCAGTCTTCTTTGGCTTCCTGCGTAGTGTTCATGTTTGGACACCCCTCTTTTAATTTGCAGTTCTCGCAGTTTGGCCATGCTTGTAGATTCACAGTCATCACTTAGTTAGTTAGTTAGTTAGTCGACAGATCATCCTCATTGCACATCGAACCATTCAGTCCATAAGTGCTCGGATCCCCTCCTCAGCAAATCCCGCAACGTGTAGCGGCTAACGACGCCAGGTCTGTGTTGGTTTATCAATCTTCTTTGGCTTCCTGCGTAGTGTTCTTGTTTGGCCACCCCTCTTTTAATTTGCTGCTCTCGCAGTCTGGCCATTGTTGTAGATTCACAGTCATCACTTGGTTCTCGCAAAAGTCTTACTTCTCGTAGAGCATTCAGAATGTCGGCCTGGTCCATGGCGCGTCCGCCCTCCACAGTAGCCTCACCTGCGAGCTTGTCAGCCCGCTCATTTCCTTGTACTCCCGCATGCCCTGGCACGAAGATGAAACTAATCTTTGCCAGTCGAGACCGCTCCAGAGGCAGCAACCAGTCTCTTCGGATCCCTCACATCTCTATCCTCTTGAGCATGTTCATTGAGTTGCTAACATGCCCTAGTGAATGTCTGTGTCTCGAGCCATGTTATTGCTTTACTTACTGCCATGACTTCCATAGTCAGGCTATTTGTGGTCTCAGCAAAAGCACCAGAGTCCTCCTTCACAATTCTCCCTCCGGCCTGAGACGTAAAGGCCCATGAGTTTCTCACATGTCGGACGACCGACCCATCTGTGTAAATGATAGCATCACCGTCTAGGGAATTCTCGAAAATCAACGCTTGTACTTCCTCCTCCACAGCTGCCGGGTTTTCTTGTCTGCATTTTCTGTCTAGTTGGATGCAAACTGAAAAGGATGTGCAGAAATCTTTTGGAACTTGTACCCACTCCTCGACAGGTTCTAAGTCCTCAAGTGAACAGACCTGTTGAAGAATGTCTTCGGCTTGACCCATCCACGACCGTCCTCTTTTTAACCTGCTGCCCTTCACCTTCATAATTTCACTATGCAGTGGAAGTTATGTGTTTGCGTTAACTCTGAGGTAGGCGCGAGCTCTGCAGACTTGTATTCTGTCTTAAATGGTTGGAAAATCAATAAGGTAGCGCATCGCCCTGCATGCTGTATCTCTTGTACATCCAAGAATAATGCGCATAGCTTCATTCTGTATCCTTTCCATCCTTTTTATCTAGTTACGGCTGAGAGTCAGGATTGCCTTCGCATACTCAAAAACAGACATGACCAGCCCTTCGTATAGAAGACATAGATGGCGCTGCTCACAATATGCTGCCGCCATCACCCGCATCGCAGCCAACCCCCGCATGGCCTTTGCTATCACCTAGTCTATGTGCTCATTATAAGCAAGGCTTCGATCAAACCGTATCCCTAGGTAATTCATTGCCTGCGTTCTTTCCACCGTCTCCGAACACAGATTTACAGTTGGTGTTGGAGTGTTGACAATATGATTATTCAACGAGAACCAAGTCACTGTTGCCTTTGTTGGGTTGACCATTGCCCCAGCCTCAACACACTAAGTACTTACGCGATTGAGTTCGGTGTGTAGTTCCACAGCAACCTGATCTCTATCCTTACCCTGGCGATACACTAAAACATCGTCGGCATATGAAAATGTCCTACCAGGTCCAGTGATCTGCTCACTGGTGATTCTCACAGTGTAGACGTTGAACAGTACCGGAGATAATGGTGATCCCTGTGGTAGGCCAGGATATATTGTTGTTGATTCTGACGTCCAACTGCCACATCTAAAAACTGCTTTCCTTTGGAAGAGGGCTGCAGCGATCCAACTAAGGAGGAATGGACTTATTTTGAGTTCAAGAAGCTGAAGCATTAAACAATCCAATGGTACTCTGTTGTACGCGTCCTCAAGATCAATCGCAGCAGCAAAGGTTTCAATGCCTGAGTGGAAACCTTCATAGACATCATGGGCAAAAACTGCTGCATTGGTTTCTCTTTTTGGACGGTACCCACCCAGCGTAGGTGGAGAAACATCTTGCCTCTCTAGCTGGTTTGATATTTTCCTGGCAATTAACTTCTCCAGCAGCTTGCCTATTGTATTCTGCATGGTTACAACTCGATATCCCTGAATTTTGTGTGATCTTTGCCACGCTTTGGCAAGGGAATCAGATAGCTGTGTAACCACTCCTTCTTGATGTTAGCACTCCCTATACTGTTGTTGTACATGTCTGCTAGTTTCTCTAGCTCGTTGTCGGTACACCTATTTATGTCGTTGTATCTGATGCCATCTGACCCTGGAGCACTGTTGTTTGATCGTCGAAGCACAGCCTTGATTTCTTTCACTGTCACTATGTCTTCATCCGAAATGTTCTGGGCCTTGCATCTGTCTGAGGTGACCTCCTTGGCAAGATTTCGGCCTCTCATGTCTGTCTGGTTGCTCTGCTCAAGATAGCGTTCAAAGGGGGCTTTGCCCTTGTCCTCGTCAGTCCTCTGCCAGATGAGGTCAGCACCTTGGAAGTCGGAAATGCTCTTATTCTTGACTACCCAGCTCATGCTTTTATGTAGTCGCCAGAACAATTTTAGTGACTTGTCTGTTCTAACTCTTTGACACACCTCTGCCCATTTTTCACTTTTAACCACCTTGAACAGTTTGTTTAAATAGCTTACTTTTGTGTGCATCTCTCTTTCTAAGTGCATGCAGCGACTGGGATGGCCAGCTCTGTTCTTCTTGGCATTTTCCTATCTCCTTACAGTACCACGTTTATCAACCACGCCTTCTCCACCTCAAGATTCCACCACGGTGGCTGCTTCCAGCTTTTTTTCCTGCCCTGAAGCTTCCTGCGCTTGTCAAGTCTTATTTTACTCACCACATCTTGCCCTGTACTGTCATACTGGAAAGTCTTGACCGTTAACTTGTGCTGCCTGATTCTGCCTTTCTTCACCAATATGCTGCAAGGGTGATGGTCGCTGCCGTGGTGTCCTAGGATACCCCATTTACATACTGTAGTGAGTGAAGGAGAAACCAGCACCAGATCAATAGCACTGTCCTCATCCCCTGGACGGCTTGCTGTCCTGGTGACACAGCCACTGTTGATACAAACCAGGTCAATGGTTTCA
Organism: Cepaea nemoralis; assembly: GCA_014155875.1. NCBI lineage: Eukaryota > Metazoa > Mollusca > Gastropoda > Stylommatophora > Helicidae > Cepaea > Cepaea nemoralis. Next base: position 16,881 of record JACEFZ010000105.1, on the reverse strand, counting down.
AGTGCAGTCTCGAGCTCCTCCCCTTGTGTGTTGGAGGAAATGTTCGATGATCTGCCATTTACTGCATTGTTTCACTTAAAGAAAATTACAAAACATGCTGTGTTATCTCTGCTGATATAATTTCTTCCCACAGAATTGACATCTTGCATTACAGACAACAACACATTTCAAACTCTCACATGATATAGAATGCTACAAAGAATCTCACCCGGCAGTCTTCGGTCTGAGTGGGTAGAAATCACTCGGAAGTCGCGCTTCACATCACTGACTTGGAGGTACTTCCAGGGGCATGCAGAGGTAAAGGGCTCTTATCGCATGGAGCAGCTAGACAATACTGCATTCATACAAACGGGATCGCACACGGACAAAGCTGATATAATCAATGCTCTATGGTGTCGGCGGTCGGATATACGTGAGACTTGGACTATTGCCCTACTACACGACCTAGCAATGAAGACTGGACAAGCACGCCAGTGGGGTCTTAGAAGGCAAGGGAGAAGGTATTACCAACTTGTCAACGCAACATTGAATGGACATACGTTGGAATGACTGTTGTATCGGTGGACTAAGCATTAAGAGGAATGTCTACTGCGCGGTGATGTCGATTGTAATAACATAGAAAAACACAACATAGTCGGCTGTATCTTGTCCTCAGATTACTAATATTCGTTTGACACTCGCAGATTTCACACATTAATATCTTTAGTTTACATAAAAATGTCAGGCACGTTTGTGACACTTCTCAATCGATTAATTACAGCAACAAATAAAGAGAAACCATCCCTACTACAGAATTAGAATCAGCCTGAAACTAAATCAGAGGTTGGACCCGAGATTACTTCAGCGTGTGGAGATCGACAACACAACCACAAGGGAAGATAGGGAAGCAGGCGAGTATTACAATGTGACCATCCAGGCTACACCACATGATATGGCCTGCTTGCACTTCGATGAGGAGAAGAAAGATTATCTGTCTGATGAATGCAGGGTAAGGATACAAGTAACTATATACAGCTATGACTGCTTTTAGAAATAGAAACTGGAAAATGTAAGTTAAATTAGATACATTATTTGCATTTACAAAATAATTCCCGGAAACTTCTAGGTGTTGTTTTAAGGGGAAAATGGTGAGAAATTCCCTGTCCAGCCTAAACCAGTAATGTAAATGTTTTGAAAAAGGCGAAGACACAAAAACTAATCATAAACATCAGAAAGAAGTTGTAATCTTATTTGGCCATTTTATGAGAAGACAAAAACTAGACCACATTGTGACAGCTGGACAGATTTTTGGAAAGTGAAATAAAGAAGAACAACCAGAGTCAGCTCACGAATTCATAAATCCTATTGGAGATCATAGTCCTATCACATCATTTCCTATCGTGATATACTAATCCATATTAATCCCTAGCACACCGCATTCCAATGTTTGCAATGATCATTACATGAGTATATGCGTTTTAATATATTGTAAATAGATTGGAGTATCATTCTAGTATTTGTTTATCTCAAAAGTCAAGGTGTATATATATATAGTCACGATTAATGTTGGTTATTGTCTAAAGATTATATTAAAACTGTCATAATAATGAGACATGCCAACATTGCTGCTCTCATAAGATATTAATTGTTGACGACGATAACACATACAAATTAACACGTACATACTTATTTAAATGGACTGACTATACACAGCAAAATGGAAAATGCACTTGAGCCGGGAAAGACATTCACTTGATCTAACAAGCTGTAAGTTAGTTGCTTATCCGTTACAGGACATCGCAGACAACCCAATCATTTTTGGCATGTTTACGTTCAGTAATTTGCCATTGTTTTCTAAACGACCATCACTCCTACGATGTTGTAAAAACCAACGCAAGGAGATCTGCTGCCAAATCGCCCGCAGCTGTGTTTCGAATGCGGTATACGGGTTTACGAACTACGTCCGTAACGACTTCGCCAGAGGGCCATAAATTGTTTGAATTGCAGAGGTCATAAACCACCATATTGGATGTGACATTCAATGGGAATTCACTCTAAATGATTATTAATATTCAAATACAGAGGTTCAGTAGTCTGTTTACTTGTGTCTGCCCCAATATAAAATTCCATATCTCAGTAACCAACTGAGGGAAAATGATGAGAGTTAGCATATAACCGTATCATTATTTCCACCCAACAAAAACTTTTTTTTGTTCTGGAGATCTGGAGATTGTACAGCAGATTTCAAAGTTTGTTTATATGCGGTATATAATTTACGGGTCAGAGATTAAGTGCACATTATTAAATGCTTTACGTCTTCACACGGAAACATTAGCGTTGAATAGTTAATTTTTTCTCTTGGGACATGGGATTGGCCTTATAATAAGAGCCTCTCGTAGTAGAACGGGGCATTACTGTAAATAAAGTTAGATAGAAATCTCTACTTTTTCACCAAAACATCAAAGAAATTTCGCCGCTTTCCATGACTTAAGTTGATTATGGACCTATCAAAGACATATTCCTTGGGTGGGGGCAGACGGCAGGACAAATTTCATAACGATGCAAAAGACAGTGTTCAAAATAATTGGTCGTGAATGAAGGCATTCATTTCTGGACAGACTATAGAAAAACTGGAAATGAGAAGAAAGTTGATGAAACAAATATTAAGGAGGCAAGTGAATATTTCGGCCACGTTAAAAAAAATAACATTCTTATAAAAACATACTGAAGGGATAGGTTGAAGTCAAGCAATAAAGGGGTAGACAGCGGTAGAAGTAGGAAGATACCATCAATACATGAACGGAGAGTAATCCTTCTGAATGTATAATCAAGGCTAGAGACAGACAGTGTTGGAGATCCATTACATCCAACTTTCATTGTGGAGACGGAAACCGATTGATTGACATATATAAATATTAAACAAACCTGCAAGGGAGCAATGACTTGTTCTGACCTTGCATCCCAGTCTCTGTAATGATTGACAGTTATTTTAATCTGTTCTCCTGTATATTCCACTTTTCACATTGGGCAGTGAGGCGCATTTTGTGTGATATTACTGGCACAGGAATGGAGCTTTATGGGACAACCATTTGCCGCGAAGCTGGAACCGCGATTAACTAACTAACAATGTTAATCGAAGCCTGATTTCTGGCTCTGCTAAAACTTAGAAATAAGAAAAGAAAGTAATCGAATGTATGTTTGCCCTGCAGATTTCGATGTACTCGGATCTCGACGAAATGCACTGTCGATGTTTGGTAGCTGCTGCCTACACTGGGAGTGCTCTAGTCCTGCCACGGCTACTTAACCCCTTTGACATCGGACTCTTCTTGGAGGTGTTTAAAAATCCTCTTGTGGTATGCATATTTTTCATCATCACGATCAAGTACTATGTAGATAAGCGAGAGCTGTTACGGGACGCCATCTTAGCCCATCGCTAGAGTCATGGCTCGGGTATGTGTTCTTGTATCGGTTATACCATATGACCTTCTCTTCCTTCTTTGCCTTCCCTTTATTGCATACTCAACAAATAACAGACCATGGATACCTGTCACTTGTTTTCCCGGGAGAGAGTTGGAATCAACAAGCACATCTTCAAACTTATTATCTGTTGGGATTATTGACTGACTTTTGTCTACACCCCTCCCTTCTGTCTTCCCTTCCATATATCTACTTCTGTCACTCTCTCTATTATTCTATCAACACATACTCCGACAACATTTCCTTTCAACATATAATAAAAGATTTATTAATAAAGAAAACTATGTCCGGTGTGTGTATGGATATTGTCTGTGTAGTTGCTATTGTATTCTATGGTTGTGGACAGAATGAACTCAGAATGTCTATCAGCTGTATCTTCTCGCCAGTCATTCTTCACGATTACAGGACATCACATCAAACAGGACAGAGCTCACCCGGGATGATCCGTAGGCTTGAATCTGATGGTAAATCCGTTAGTGAAATGAAAACAACCTGTTCATCACTAATTCACCGTATTGCTATAAAAGTCCCGTAAGTTTATGACTGTGCCCAAATCGGTTTCATGATCTTAAGTATCCATCATCAAAAACAGAAAACACCACATTGTCAATGTTCTTCCTATTGTCTATTATGATTATCACTATTGTCTTTGTCTATTCCTTCTACCCTATGTATGCACGTCGTATGTAGGTTGAAGTCTCTGCTTGCCCCACCTTAACATCTTTTTCTGTTTAGGAGCCCCGTGGTATATGCGTGTTAGCATACAGTCTTCTGTATTTTACTAGATGTTAGTATTTGTTCATCTGAACGAACTATTTAGGTTCTTTCTGGATCAAAGTATGTACTTTATTGGTTCACGTAGAGTAGGTTTTTCTTTCTTCTCTAATGTCCCTAGAAACTGGGAACCTGTGGATGAATATAACAAGTCGAGTGGTAAGCGTCCGCCCCTTACTCCTAACTTATGCAAGTGTCCTTCTCCAGCCATAATGACAAGGCTTTCGAAGTCACCATCCGCATAAGACATAAGAATTCACCTCAGTCTAAAACACCCACTAATAATATGTAATGATAAAGGTAATACACGCTCATCTATATTCCTATTCTAAAACGATATTTTAATATACCTTATACACATCGATGTTCCTATATAGAATTAATGTAGATCCACGAATCGAAATTAATCCTCAGCCAAGCACTTTATCCCATTATAAAGGAGGATATTTCTTTTCATTACAGGACACATAATTCTATCTTTCCGTCCAGTTGGGGAACACACACTAAACTGACACAAAGACGTGGCCACTCTCTTTAGATCATCTTTGTCCCATCGTCCTTGACATTGCTGGACAAAGCAAATTCAGACTTCATTATCCCTGGTCAGTGGAAAATTCCAGATCTGGGCTTTTCCGTATATCCCTACCTCCAGAACGCAATAGACTGATCCATGATACTGTCTGTCTTTGTAGCAAACTCATTTTTCCACTCTCCCGGTCACCTGTATTGTAGTCGACTCTCCCGCCTTGACCTATATACATATGCGCTGGTCAATCCGTTGTGTTTTATCCTTCTGTTTCATTAACCCTTCTACTCCCTGGGTATTCGCTGCATACAGTCGTCGATCTGGGATTCACTAACATGCAGCATTTCATGACATAGGCCCCCTCTTAAGAGATTAGACCGCGTCGAATCTTTCTCGCTGTAGGTTTGATTCCCATGATCCACAACCCTAATCTTCTTCCTCCGGAGCTGGATGTCTGGATAAAAAATCTGCTCCTACATTCTCCTTACCAAAGTATTCCACTGTGAAGTCCAGTTGTAGCAACAACGTCCATCACATCCATCGTGCGTTGAGCTTCTACGAAGTAGCTATTAACACCACGTGTTGATGATATGATTGGATCCTCACATGCTCACTTCATTATCTAGTAGGCGCTCTAATTGACACCCTACTATACTACTAACGACTGAAACTAGTGTTGGCTCCTCGCTCCTGTACGTTCAGTCGACCTACTTTCGACTTGCGTCAGCGACGGCTCACAATACAGACGGATTGTCCCATCCTGATTGTAACACTGCTTCCATGTCCTCTTGGTTTTCCCCGGCTTTTTCCTCTGGGGATGTTCCGCCTCGTCCTCGTCGGACCGAGTCGTCTTTCCCAAACCTCCTGGGCTTTTGCTTCCAGGACCATCTTGGGCGATGTTGTATCTGGTCAGCCAATCTCTGGTTGGAGTCCTGGGTAATTCTCGCTTTTCCCGACGTTACCCACCCCTTCTGAACTTGGGTACCGGTGAAACTTTCACTCTTGTCCTTTCCCTGACCTGTGATTTCCCTCCTACTGTCGTTGGGTAAATCTGACCTATCCCGTACTGTCCCATAGGCCCTCCTATGTTGTACTGGCGATCTCTGGTCTTCGTCTGGACTGGTAACCGTTGTCCTAATGGCTGCCATCACCATAAAGTGTGAAGCTTTGCTCCCGGATCTCTCCTCATATTTCCTAATGAGATGTCTAGGGAGATTTTTCTTCTCTTCCCCGATCCGTATTTTGTAGATGTTCTTGGACACCACCTTTTCCACAGGATAAGGTCCTTTCCATCCTACTTGGAGTATATTGGTCTCTGCTGGACTCCACACTTCCACTTTGTCTTCCACTTTAAGAGCTAGTTTCCTCTTAATTCGCTTGTTGGGTGGTGCTCTCTGGCACTCCGAACAAGACTTCACCCACCGGCGTACATCTCCGGTCATTCCTGGCCAGCAATAATGGCCGGATATTTGCTGCAAGGTCTCTCTGACACCCATATGTCGATTCTCGCCTATGATGTGTCCCCTCTGAAGAATGTGAGGACGGTGGGTCTCTGGAACCACCCACTGCTCATGCAGGTTATCTCCCCTCCCAGCTCTCCGATAGAGTAGTTGATTCTTCAGAAAGTACTGTCCCCGTTCTGGTGGCTCAGCACTTCTTTGCAGCTTCCTGTAGCAAGGATGCAACGTAGTATCCTTCCTCTGGGCAGTATGCAATTCTCCTATCTCCGAGTTGTCGCATAGTGTCTCTGCCTCTTTTTCCTCCCCTTGAGATACACTGACTACTGTTCCCTTGTGGGCTTGCTGTTTGGGCATCCCCAAAAAGACATATTTCGTGCCAATGATCATAGGAAATAAGGAGTCAGATAATACAGCAGCTGGAATAATGCCCGTGACGTACCTGGATTTAATCTCCACCTTGGCGATTGGCAGCGTCATGGTAACAGCACTCCTCATTGCCGGCTGTATTTCTATGGTCTCCCCTGTAAGTTGGTCTGGGCTTACCAAGCTGGCGTCCACCACCGCTTCCCCATCCAAACCTGTATCATAGAGACAAGCAACCTGCTGGCCATTGACTTCAATAAGTTCAACCACAGGTGGTCTCTCTTGGTCCTGAGTGTCTTTCATCTCCTTGACCGTTTCCTTGCCTTCCTCTTTTGATTCCTCGAGGTTGGTTATGCAATTGGCGTGTTTGGCCTTGCATCTGCAGTCCACAATATTATGTGTTGTCGACTGGCAGTGTGTGCACTCTGTTCCCTTCCTAGGTTTCCGTGTGTCCTTTTTGTTCCTTTCTCCTTCGCCGACCTCAGCCTTGTCTGTGATCACCGATGTAGGAATCACCTTGCATGCTGCGAAGTAAGAACTTTTAGGTTTCGATCTGCAGTCTTTTGTGTTGTGGGATGCCGCCCGACAAAATGAACACCATTTCTCCGACCATTGTCGTTTCGCTTGAGAATTCGAGGTGCTCTGGTTTCCTACCTTCACCTTCTCTGAACTCTCCTCTGTGTGCTTTATATAAGGTTCCCCTTTTTCTCCTTCCCAGTTTTTAGGTTTCTTTTTCTCTGTTTTCTCCTGACTTTTGGATTGTGTACTTATTTCCTCCGTTTCACCATGTACTTCCACGAATCGTTCCGCCAGCTTATTCACCACATCAATCCGTTCCGCCCCTTGTTCTCCCAAGAAGGTTCTGAGAGGTTTAGACATTTGCTTTCGCATCTGGTCTACCACCATCATCTCTTCGAGACTCTCATAATCCCTCTGGAATTCTGCCAAGTCCATCCATTTCTGTAGATAGGATTTCAGCCTCAGACTGTAGGCGGCGAATAGTTCTCCCGGCTCTCTTCTAGACGATCTAAACTTCTTCCTATACGTTTGTGCGGTGATGTCATAATGCTTCATCAAAGCTGCTTTTAATTCCTGGTAATTATTTTCCTGTCCTGGTGGTAAGCGTGTGTACACGTCAAATCCCGAACCGATTAAACCCTGGGATAGTTTAAGAGCCCATCTGCCCCTATCCAGCCCCATAGCGACTGACATTGCTTCGAAACGAGATGCGTACTGGTCAAAGCGTTCCTTAGACTGATCGTAGACAGCTAAGGGAAACTTCATGGCATGGTAACCATGTCCACTCATATGGGTTGCACCAGGTGACGAAGAATTTCCTTCCACTCCATCTATTTCTCCCTTAGTTTGTGTCTTGAGCTCCAGTTCTCGCATGCGGTATTCATGTTCCCTTATCTTGTGGGCTTCTTCTGCTTCCAACTGGGTCTTTCGCTCCTCCCTTTCCGCTTGACGAAGTTCTCTCTCTCTTTCTTGTATGTAATCCGTTAGCTCGGACCCAGCTAAACCAATTGCCTCCCCGTTGGCCCTCAGTTCAGCTGTAGTTACTTTAGGAGTTGCCATAGTTACAGCAGATAAGTCAGCACGTTGATCAAAGACACCTCCAAGCAGTAAAGAATACTCACTATAAACCGATACTCTACCTAGAACCTATATCATTTATCTATGTCTATTAAATCTTATAAATCTCCAACACCATACAGTACATCACAACCACTCTCTCATCCACAAGAGGAGATATAGGATAAAGACTTATGTAGACGTGTGACCGTGTGACTAGGTATGTAATGTCTTACCACCTATCCACATTCACTCTGTCTGGAACTTTCTCACTGCAAAGTCACCAGCCTTAATGAAATGTTTCTACCATAAATGTAATGGCACCATATATCCAATGGACGTCCTTCCATTAAAAGTCATCAATGTATACTTCTATTTATTCCAATCAGTATGTCCCAACATGTAGGTACTCCGCTATGCCTGTGCCAATATGCAAGTACCTCTCTCTATGCATATGCCTCTTTATGCTTTTAGGTCATATGAGTATTATGTATGTACGTATCCCGCTCGCTCCACCAATTATGTCACTTGTTTTCCCGGGAGAGAGTTGGAATCAACAAGCACATCTTCAAACTTATTATCTGTTGGGATTATTGACTGACTTTTGTCTACACCCCTCCCTTCTGTCTTCCCTTCCATATATCTACTTCTGTCACTCTCTCTATTATTCTATCAACACATACTCCGACAACATTTCCTTTCAACATATAATAGAAGATTTATTAATAAAGAAAACTATGTCCGGTGTGTGTATGGATATTGTCTGTGTAGTTGCTATTGTATTCTATGGTTGTGGACAGAATGAACTCAGAATGTCTATCAGCTGTATCTTCTCGCCAGTCATTCTTCACGATTACAGGACATCACATCAAACAGGACAGAGCTCACCCGGGATGATCCGTAGGCTTGAATCTGATGGTAAATCCGTTAGTGAAATGAAAACAACCTGTTCATCACTAATTCACCGTATTGCTATAAAAGTCCCGTAAGTTTATGACTGTGCCCAAATCGGTTTCATGATCTTAAGTATCCATCATCAAAAACAGAAAACACCACATTGTCAATGTTCTTCCTATTGTCTATTATGATTATCACTATTGTCTTTGTCTATTCCTTCTACCCTATGTATGCACGTCGTATGTAGGTTGAAGTCTCTGCTTGCCCCACCTTAACATCTTTTTCTGTTTAGGAGCCCCGTGGTATATGCGTGTTAGCATACAGTCTTCTGTATTTTACTAGATGTTAGTATTTGTTCATCTGAACGAACTATTTAGGTTCTTTCTGGATCAAAGTATGTACTTTATTGGTTCACGTAGAGTAGGTTTTTCTTTCTTCTCTAATGTCCCTAGAAACTGGGAACCTGTGGATGAATATAACAAGTCGAGTGGTAAGCGTCCGCCCCTTACTCCTAACTTATGCAAGTGTCCTTCTCCAGCCATAATGACAAGGCTTTCGAAGTCACCATCCGCATAAGACATAAGAATTCACCTCAGTCTAAAACACCCACTAATAATATGTAATGATAAAGGTAATACACGCTCATCTATATTCCTATTCTAAACGATATTTTAATATACCTTATACACATCGATGTTCCTATATAGAATTAATGTAGATCCACGAATCGAAATTAATCCTCAGCCAAGCACTTTATCCCATTATAAAGGAGGATATTTCTTTTCATTACAGGACACATAATTCTATCTTTCCGTCCAGTTGGGGAACACACACTAAACTGACACAAAGACGTGGCCACTCTCTTTAGATCATCTTTGTCCCATCGTCCTTGACATTGCTGGACAAAGCAAATTCAGACTTCATTATCCCTGGTCAGTGGAAAATTCCAGATCTGGGCTTTTCCGTATATCCCTACCTCCAGAACGCAATAGACTGATCCATGATACTGTCTGTCTTTGTAGCAAACTCATTTTTCCACTCTCCCGGTCACCTGTATTGTAGTCGACTCTCCCGCCTTGACCTATATACATATGCGCTGGTCAATCCGTTGTGTTTTATCCTTCTGTTTCATTAACCCTTCTACTCCCTGGGTATTCGCTGCATACAGTCGTCGATCTGGGATTCACTAACATGCAGCATTTCATGACAATACCCAAACACTTCACGTGTCTTCGTTGTTCATAACGGTGTATATAGTTGACTGGTACGTCAGCGAACTTTACTAAGTTAAGACATTCAACAATCTCGCTTTGAACAGATTGCATCACTATGAGATGACCCCATCTAACTCCTGTTATTCAATTGTTCAAGATTACGTTTAAACAATGGGGGAAAAGTTGTAAAGTTCTGAAGACATCAAATGCATCTGTTCAAACGTTCGTGTCAGTGAAGACCCCAAATATTCATTTTTGGTGAAATTTGTAAAATAATAGTATAGTCCATAAGCGGGCACTCTCCTGCAGTTTATACTTCACCTCGACATCGCAAGGTACAAGAGGAACATGATGAGATGAGAAATGAGATGAGAATAGTATAGTGTAGTAATATATAATAATGCGATCTTGAAATAATCTTAATCCCCCCCCCCCCCAGAAACCCCAAATTTCCCCCTGAGGGGTCGGGGGCGGATGCCCCACCGGTTGAGAACCACTGCTTTAATCAGTGTACGATTTTCATTTGTTTCTTGTAGGACTTGGTCATTGGTTTTTCTGTCTGTCCATGGTATTCTTTGAATTGTCTTCAGATACCACATTTACCATTACGAAGTTTATATGTAATGTTGGAAATCCCCTTAGCTCTCTAAAAAACCGTTCAGCAATAAATCATTTAAGGTTCTCAGTTTCATCTGTATAGTTCAAAAACAACAAATGTATTATAGCATATGTACACAACTTCCTATTTCCTCTTGCAGGTGTCCATGGTTATTGCAGTGTGGCTGATCTACATTGCTCTGATATCATGGGGTCGCATACAAGATAACGAAGATGAGAAAAGGGTAAATGTATTACTCCTTTACCCGTGATGCATAGACAGCTACCATTTTGTGAACAGTGCTGTCTCTGTTGTGAGACTTTAGTAATAGGTTGCGCTTGTTCGCTACTTCTTTCTAACCTGCGTCTCTTCATTGGTTTTCTGACACTTAACAGATAGCGGTGTCTTCTGTCTGATTCTTATGCTATCCTTCTTAATATCTATCACGCTTGGGTAGGGCATACATGCGCAGATTATGTAGGCATACGTCTTTAAGATCTTAGATCTATCGTCTGCCAAGGTTATGGAAGCTTGCTAGGTATTGAGATGGGTATTAAGGTACCCACAATTGTGAAGGAGGTGAGAGAGAGGGGATTAAATGGCGATGAACAAATGGCAAATAATACAGACCTCTTATTGCTTCTTCCTATAGCTCACGCCTTCTGGAGTTAGTTACCATGTCTTCCCCCCGTTTTCAGTCTTGTGTACTGTCAATCATTTATGACATCGAGAAACAAGAAACACCTGTGGTTTGGATATCATATGTTTGACGCGTAATAGATAATATGAAGTGTACTAAATAATTTAATATTTAATTGAACAAACCCACAGGGAAAACATGCATTCTTGGACATATTGGTTCGTAATATTTATTTAATTTTCAGTAGATTTCCATTCCTTTCGCCTCATACTAGCGACGTAAACTCAAAGCGGTCTGCATCCTAATCGCCCGGAGCAATTTTCGAACAGATTTCGAACACCATATTGTGTATGTCGTAGAATTAGGCTCGCCTCTATATTCTCCAGGCAATAGCGAAGGTAATATTGGAATTACTATTTACATTCTGGATTCAGTAGGCAGCTAAATTACTAATAATGACGTCATATTGGCGATGCAGACATTTGCTGCACTAAAACTACACACTGTACTATTGGGGACAGCACATTTCCACGTCACCATCAAATGATGTCACAAGGGAAATCCCCGTCTTCAACCCCTTATTAATACCAAGTATATGGCCGTCACTCCCTAGAAACGGGAAAACAGCGATAGGCTATTAGCACGGCTGCACCCGGAAATTGTGACTAAGAACTTCCGTCCAATTCACAATGACTATAGATGGCTGGCTAAGCAGACCTTACATGAAGTGGGCTGCCAAATCCAACTCCATCTTTGGTAGATTATACCAAAACCCTATCCTTAATTGCTGCAATAAGACTGGGGGTGAGTGTAGTAACATACTAATTATGATTATAGTAAAAAGTGTGTACACATTTATATTCTGATATTGGGAAAACCCAAAACTTTCCCGACCATGTATATTATGACACGTGTTATTTGAAAGGGGGAGACATTGAGAGAGAAAACATGTGAGGCCTAGATATATTTATAGATAAAAATATATAGATACAATGTAAAACCTTACTGATTATTTTCATATGCATTTTGTGAATGTATTTACGTGTTATATTTTGGTGAAAATATGATAACATGATTTTGCCATGTGGGCAGAAGTAGAAGAGACATGTGGAACATGATTCTCCACATGCAGCAATATGACTAGGCGATTTATATTCAAACATAAATTTGCTTACCCCTGATTCACCGCCATGCTGAACTACACGACACTGACGGTCATAGGTTCAAAGCGAATACTATGTGGTGAGGATCAGAATTTGGGGAGTAAATAACTCAACAAGGGTAATAGAGACATCCTAAAGCCCAATGCCTGGAAGTATCTCAGCCCCCTTGCTTGCCTGCTGGCCTTCTCCTTATCTTTTAGCTTCGTATATTCTGTGGGGTATACCTCACGACTCATGGCGACACTTGATTGCTTTATGCCAAATGACTGATGTGGGATTAGGTTGAATTATTGTTGGCCCCTTCCTTAGCTATCTAGGAAAACATCCTGACTGACCAGCCCAGGACTTCACACCATGGGTTAGGAAAGACACCAGTAATTAGGCATCATGAGCCACTGTCCAGTCTTTACAACCATCGTGAATACATTCATATGTAAATGTCATAAACACAAGATTAGACACAGTTACATGTTCTAGTTCCAATGGACCATGTGGTCTATAGAATGTGTCAACTCTCGGACACTTTTTCACCTTGTATCATCATGTCCATACACAAGTACATAGCCAAGATGACAGAAAGAACAATTGCCTTTGCTTTTGATACAGAATAGCAGAGAGGAATGTTATTTTCATTCCTGTTTATTTCTGCATCTGACACATACACAACAGACACACAACACAACACCAGACACACTGTTAATGTCAGACACTAAGGAGTCGCAACTGTTGTTTGATTAAGGAGCCTCGCTGCTGATACTGCTGACACCTAACCGGTCGGTTACCGAAACTTTGCAGCCACCAACTAGTGAGACGGACTGCAGAATCCTGAAGAGGAGCATCGCGAGTACACCCTGTCGAATGCCAGGGTCGACTCCAAGACAAGTAAGACCAACGAAGCAGCACTACTACAACGAGATCAGATATCTCAGTGTGACTCCGTGGTCTACATGAGTGCGCTCGAGTGTGTCACGGTCTGGATGCGTGCTGTGAGAGGATGACATGCTATCTGTCTAAGCATCAGTGAAAACTATTGATTGTGTACCTAGTAACATAATTGTAAACTGTCATAGTTCACACTCTTGAACGGACAATTTTCAACTATCTCTTTATATTAAGAGTATTATGTGTTCATATACGTGTACCTCTACGTACTCACACGTCGTGATCATGTTGAACGACAAGGCAGTGCGCGTAGATGTGCGTGCGGAGAGTATTAACACAGTGCGGCTTCATCAAAGGAGCGAAGGCATCACCGACAGATAAACTTAGACATCGTGTAGGTCTTCTACATACACACGAGTGTTCTTCACCTTCTGCCTTTGCTCTACAAGTGAATCACAGGTACTCTTCTGAATCGGACCATCCCTTAGAGACATTATCTTGAACGAGCCAGAATTTCTAGAGACTGTGGTCGGCAGAACTCTCGGATATGCGATTTCTGTCTATTTCACAATAGAAACACCTACCGAGCGTTCGGAGACAACGGTGGCTCTCGGATTCCGGGATCTACCCAGCTAATAGAAATATATTGTCTAATACAAACTGTGTTACTTGTGACACATCTCATCTCAGTAATGTGTAGAGTAGTTTAGGAAACTCTGTAAGTAGTGTTTCCATTCACACTTGAGAGAGTGATAAGTGTGTTTTGTATCATTGTTGATACTAACCATTTTTCGTGTATGTACTAATAAGATTTGTAAACTTATTGCAATTGTAGTATAGAGATAACTTGAATGGGAAGGGAAGTAGATATAGCTTGAATAGAAATTGTAGTAATTCCACTGATCACTCATGCCCCTCTCAGTCAAAACTCAGTCAGAGTCATCAGTAGACTTTGCACGCAGCAGCGGTAGCTATGGGGTTGATCGGAGCCCGAAGCAGTCACAAATATGGTCTACTGATAGTGTGACGAGAGCGTTAAGAAAGAAGACAGGGAAGATAAAATACGTAGCATGAGACCGAGCGTAGAAACTGGAAGCAGCGACAGAACTTAAGAAAAATGAGGCTGAGAAAGAACTTAGGCAGTACAGGAAAATGAAAAAATCCGACAGCATGGACCCGTTTAGGAGACAAGAGCTAGAAAACAAGCTCGATCATGCAACATGTTCTAACGCGAGCTCTCCGGCACCCAGTCATGAAACAGCTCACATCTCGACTTCTCATGTGGGTCCTATGAGTTTTCCTTTGATGCTGCCGTCGAGGCAGAAGACTCAGGAACAATCGGATAGTTACCTCAGAAATTCGAGAAATTAGCGCTGAGTCATTTGGTAGGCTAGGGAACACGGAACTTGAAGCTTCTCAGCACTAGAGGGGACAGCGTAGGTAGTCTATTCAGGGACTACCTCCAGGCCTATGAACACTCTTATGAAGTTGAAATCGGCGTTATTGAGAGATATGAGTAACCTCAGCGGCTTATCAGCGGAAATCGAACGCAAGACGTCTGAGGGTGAGTCATTCCACAATTGTCAGCTCGGCTGCAGAGCTAGAGTTATCCTCTGTAAATGGGAGAGACATCTGGGAGACGCATGAACACTCTATGCGGTCGCGGAGACTGGTTTTGTCACGTGAGCTAGCTGAGAACCGTATGTCGAAGCCGATGGATAAACTTTCATCGTGAGCAAGTGGGCACAAACATGGGGAAAATGATAGTCTGTGCTGAAAGATAGCTGACTCGCATGTGGACGCGGTCCCAACGCAACCTTACCCCAACTCAACAGAACCACCTCAACAATCAAGGGACAAACCCCTAGCAATATACCAGCAAACCAGAGGCAACCTCAGCAGCAGATAACAAAAAACAAACCACACTATGGGGCTAAGACAAAAACGATACCTACTGTCACGAATGTCATAATAAGTCCACACGTCGCAGACTGCAACGCGCAGAGACAAAGACCCCAGATGCGGCTTGCTTGCTCGGTCGGAAGATCAAACCATCACATACCACACAGACCTACAGACGATGAGCAGGACCATCGAGTTGAGTAAAGTATAGGGGAAAAAGACTCATGTCAATGGACAGTGGTCGAGTGTCTCCATGAGATACGGGTTAGAACGTACGATGCCATAATAGCCATCGCAATCTTAGTAAAACGTCCCTTAGTCGTCAGTATTGATCGCACACAGCATGTAGCTGAAGTATATGGGTGCGACAAGCACGTTACGCCTACCCTAACTTTACCAATAGCCCAAGTGTAGTTAACTCCAGATTGTAAAAGGAACTATATCGGCAGCTAGTGATGATCCGGATCTATCTATGACATATACTGGGAACGACATCTGTTAGTTAGGGGAACATCCACTCGCCATGATAGTAGGCAGTGCACGACCCATATCCCAACTCGAAACACCTGGCTGTAACCAACTTCTCCATCGTGACTAGGAGACTCCAGAGAGGAGGAAACTTTTCTTCCTCTAAAACGTTACGCTAGCACGGAGGGAGACACAAAGTGGTACTGCTAAGACTCGTAGCACGCCGAATAAGGAGATCTGAGTGCAAGGACTCATTCCCATCATGAGAGAACGTGTCCAACACCAAATAAAATCATCATGAAAGGTAAGATGAAAACCTACCACATTCAAATGCTACCGCCAACTATGATGACAGAGCAAAAGAACGACCAGTACAGTTATGGTACATGACTACTATACTGTTGTCACAGTAATAAAAAAGAAGGGTAAGGGAGGAGAAATGGAAGAATACTCGTCTATAGCTTTCGCGATACACACTAGACGACGACTATGGATACCTCACTATAAAAGCGTACTGGAGAGCAAAGACGCCCTAGGCACACAAAGCACCACAAGCACAGCCCGGAGTCGAAAGACAGTCTAATACGATCCTTCTCTAGAGAGAGAACAATTGGTCGAGATAGTAAACAATATGGGGAGGAAATGCATAGTCGATCTCAGCTCATACTCACCTCTAACAAGTTCGCTGAGCCGTCTTCTCTAGGGGCGGAACGTGACGGGCGAGTCCATAGATCCACTAGAAAACACCAACACTACTGCGTTATTGGAATTACATTTACATTTGGTTCAGTAGGCAGCAGATTCACCTAAAATGAGTCATATTGGCGCTGCAGACATTTGCTGCACTAAAACTAAACACTGTACTCTGGGGACAAGACACATTCCACGTCATCATCAAATGAGTCACAAGGGAACTCCACCTGTCTTCAACCTTATAATACCAGTTTATGGCAGTCATACACT
>JACEFZ010000104.1:0-13047 GCA_014155875.1 Cepaea nemoralis | reverse complement strand
AAAGGGGTGTAAAGGGGTGTGTGGTTTAGGTGAATGTTGTTTTTTGAAAGAGTTCTATTTCTTCTTTTAAATTCCGGTGGCCACCGATTCTTTGTCTTCCTATCGTGTGAAAGTAATTTCAGCTTAGTTGAAAGTGGGGGATTTGTAGCGTTGGTAATAAAATAAGGAGTTAGTTAGAGTTGAGTTTGAAATTTTAAGCAGATTGCTTATGAGGAAGGAGTATTTAAGAAGACGTGTTATGATGTTATTGTATATAGTTGAAATTGAAATGTTATTAAAGATATGTAAATAGGTTATGGTTGGTTGAAGGGCCGGAAACGAAGAAGAAGTGGGTTGACTATATAAAAAGGGAAAAAGTAAAGAAATTGAATATTCATTTAAGTTAGAGTTGATTTTAGGAAGATTAGAAGACAAAGAGGGAATAGAGTATGGGGATTTAGAGTAAAGATTTTTCCTTTAAAAGGAAAATTCTTTAATTAACATGGGGAGGTGTAACAGTATTGGGTATTATTAGGATCTAGTGGGAAACACAGATACAGCACGATTGAGCATTGAGACTGAAAGGGGGGGGAGATGCTCAATCGTGACGTATTATGTTGTTAAGGTTAGTCAACATCCGACAGTCCAGCTGAGAAGACACGGCTTGTCATCTTGAGAATAAAGTATAAAGTTTTAGTCCAGATCAAGTCTTGTTACTTCATTTGACACTGTTAAACAGCATCACTCACATGATGCATGCATAAGGCCGCTGCCTGAGTTCCAACACAACAGACCGCCACTAGAATAACAATTCATCATTGATGGAAGCAGCAGTCACTAGAAAAACCAACAGTTGCTCATGCATTACTGCATAAGGCAAACCAACCAGTTCTGTGACAGGCCACCCGTTATATTCCTTAACTTCCATTTCTAATAAAGTCCCCTTTTTGTAAACATTGTGCATTTGTATTAAGTAAACATTGAAGTGAAACGAGATAAGATATTTATGACGTTGGACATTCACTGGTCTCTTCTGTGTAAACCTTTTCTACAATTGTATTTAAACTTTCCGAATTTCAAGCTAGAGGTTGTCATTCGCAACTGCGAGCGCTGACAAGACAAGTCGCCTGAACAAGTCAAGCAACCTGGTACGCGGGAAAATAGCACGTCGAAAGAACACCAAGAAACACGCGGTATCCAAGATGTGCAGCGTGGGAGCCGACAAGAAGAAGAACGTGGAGAGCCTGCCTGCGAGCTGTAACAAAGAACCTGAAACTGCAGCTACTAAAGAAGCCACCACAAGGGAGACCGTCGACAAACCACTACAAACAAGAGCCAAACCTACTGAGTAGCAGAGAGAGGAGAAAGACACCAGAGTCGGAAACACCGACTCACCGACAATCAAGTGGGTCATCAAGCGTATCCAAGTGGAGCTATCAGAAGAAGAAATCCTGAAGCAGCTACGAGAAGAGAATCTCCACACCCGATTCTTGAAGGCGGAGCGACTCCTCACCTACTCCAAGATTCCCACAACTTTCGCAGTGGTGACGACAGAGGGCAGCGAGATGCCGATCACAGTATCAATCAACAAGAGAATGCAGCAGCCAGAGAGATTCATCCCAAGGATCACCCAATGCTCCAGATGTCAGAGGGCTGGACACAGCAGAGCAGCATGCCGCAGCTAGACGGAAATCTGCCGGTACTGCGCAGATCACCACGCCTTCAAGGAGTGTTCGCTGGCCAAGCTGGACACGGACTTCCGAGCACCCAACAACAAACGAAAGTGCGCCAACTGCCTGGGCAAGCATGGAGCAAGATACTTGGGCTGTCCGTACCTGCAACGACACAGAGACGTGTTAAAGTTTGCCATCAACACAAAGACACCATACAACGAAGCAAGGCGGAGGTGCGAGACAGCCAAGGGTATATCACAAGCTGAAAGAGACCAACTGCAGCACCAAATAGACGAGCTGAAGAAGCAAGTCAAGGCAATACTGACGCCAGCACCAACCAGCGATAATGAGAAGCTGCTGGCCGACATGAAAGAGATCCAGCACAACATCAAACAAGAGATGGAGCGCATGGCTAAGATGAAGAAGGAAAACGAGGAAATCCTACAAATGATCAAGACCGAAAGAGAACTACTGAACGCCGAAAGGACGCAGCACCAATCCAAACCAACAGATGAGATGAAGCAAGGTGAAGCACCACAAAAAACATCGAAAAACTGATGAAGACAATTCACAAAAAAGGAGACAAAAAGACGCATGATGGAGCCAAGCCTCAGACCAATCAGAAACAGCAAGCAGAAGCCAGTAGTCCAGCCAAGATACCTCTATGGAAGAGGAAAAAAATATATGAAGCTGATTACGAAGAAAGGGAAATCCAGGCTAGACTACGATGCGAACAATATGAAAATGACTTCAGCACATGGCAAGATAAATTTCATACGGAAACGCAACTCATCTGGAAACAAACAGCAACTACGAGATGGTGACACAAACTCACAACAAAACGAAAAATCAAACAAAAAGTCCTTATAAGGACTGCACACAGCCAAACCAGACGAGCCAGGAGCTTGCACCAACAAAGAAAACCACAAGAGGAGACGAACATAAAGGATAGCCGCCAACCAACCCCAAGCTGACATCACAAACACAAACCAACATAACCAGTCCGAGATAGGACTCACAAGACAAGCATTAGGGTGAATAAACCCACAGAAACCACGGACGTCAACAATAACCACAGTTGAAGAGGCAGGTTGAACGAGGCCGAATTTGGAATTTTTGTTTTCAAAATTTGAATTGGTATTGGAAGCTAGAGGTAAACAACTCATCCATGAAATTAGTTCGATTTATTCTAAACAAACACACGCATCCCGTTGCTCATGGAATTAAACCCATCCCTCTCAATGCGCAGATTTTTTGCGGACTTCATGGCTCAGGGCTCAGTCCAACATGCTATATACTGTTTAGTTTGTAGGTACTCAACTAAAAGATTCTCAATTTGTAGACACTTCCTCTGCCTCATGCAGATTCAGTCCCAATGTGTCCTTAATATCCTGCGTCCTCTTTCCTCCTTGCCGAGACCTGCATTCTCTTCTTGAAACATTGCTTTAAATTACTGATCTTTTAATTCACTGTGACCTGGAAAATATTAAAAATATACCAGTTTTACCAGTTTACCAGTTTTTTTGTGTCAGGTCTTAGTCAGATATGACTGAGCTACCGTATAACAGTAGACGGTACTACCTGCTTTCTGTTAGCACCGAACGTTGGGCGGCGCTTACCAAACCCGACACCCCACATTGTGCCAACGGCTTCGGGCGGAAGAGGGCAATTGGGAGGGTACAAGCCTTACCCTAGTGCGAGGAAATGCAACCTAAAGACAAAGTGTCATGGCAGGGCAGACCAGGCCCTAAGCCTTGGTTGGCGGCTGGTCTAGGATCGAAGCTCCGACAGGCGGACAATTAGAGCATTGCTTTGCTGATCCGGCAGCTTCTGCAGCTTGTCTTGTTCCAGATGTAGGGGTGTTACCTTTCCTCTGGAGTGAACTAGGCAGGCCGAGAGAGGGATAATGCTGCATGGGCAACACATAATCTCTATATTTTAGCCCAGGCTTTGTGCTATGGAGAGGCAATAACTCCATCCCTTACAAACTATCGTCTGTCAAGACGGCAAGGTGCCAACGATACCAATTTACCTGGCATGATGCTGTTCATCGGATAATGTTTCCTTGACTGTCAGATGCTGTAAGATGTCAGCAGCCTCTACTATGGTACAAAGATGTGAGTAATTGGGACATAAATGACACAGGCTTTGATATTGTACCTTGGCAGCTAGTCGTCGCTGATCGGGTTGTTTGGAGGGAAAATATCAGAATAAGAATAAGGACAAAGGAGAAAACAATAGCAGGTAGGTCAGCCGCTGAGTGTGTGACGTCAGATGGTTTGTGATGATGGCTATATCCACGTGATGACGTGCATTCAATGTGAACGAACAGTTACTGCGCCAATTGGTCTGTTCAGTCCCATTCACTACCGCCAAGGGTTGTAGTTAATTAGCCTTTTTAAAAACACAATGTAACAAACTATCGTCTGTCAATACAAGGTGCCAGCAAAAATGTCAGCATATTTCTTCTTCTTTCTCTATGATATTCTAAGAATTGCTCGTTAATATGTAAGCTCTGATTAAGTCCTGATTTCTAATAAAAACATGTACCTGCTTTTTGTGTGGCACATAAAAGACAATGTGTAATACTGATTACATTACTCATCAAGTGCATATCGGTTTAGAAATATGAGCCTAAGACCGAATAGACCACATTGCATGGTGACCAGGTTTTACTTAAGTAAACATGAGGAAAGTAACATATACATAGAAACTTCAAGATTGGATGTCGACACTTTTATGTAATGGCGTGCAGAAGTAATGTTGCAGTCATTCAGCGTGCCAAACTAAGTCTTTGCAAGGTCACTCAGCGTACCAACCTACGTCCTTGCAAAGTCACTCAGCGTACCAACCTACGTCCTTGCAAAGTCACTCAGCGTACCAACCTACGTCCTTGCAAAGTCACTCAGCGTACCAACCTACGTCCTTGCAAAGTCACTCAGCGTGCCACATAAGTCCTTGCAGATTCATTCAGCGTGCCAACCTAAGTCCTTGCAAAGACCCTTAGCGTATCAACTTAAGTCCATCATATTTATATACAGGCTAACCAACCCTTGGACAAATTAATGTGACTTCATCTTAAATTTAAAATTAAAAGCACTTTGAGTAGATGGTCTAACGCGTTAATATAATAAAAACAAATACAAATGTTATGTTGTGTACAATTTAAGTTATCATCATCAATATCATCATTTTCCCCTTTTGCAGTCAAGCGTTGTGGGGAGGAATAACTGGCGCTCCAGCCCCCGATGGGTGGCACTGGATAGTGTCATTCCTTGTGATTGCAGAATGTCTTTGGTGTCGTCAATCTATTTTCTTCTCGTGCGCCCCCTTGCTATCACAGCAGATCGTCTTTGATGCAGGGCTAGTGCTGGTAGTTGATGGTGTTGCATTCTGATGCTATGGCCAAACCATTAAATTTGTCTGTCAATATGTGTAGCACAAGGTGTTGATTCCACTGTCTATCTGACAACATAATTTCTTACTCGTTCTCGGATAGTTACGTTGGCAGCTCTGCTCAAGCATCTCATCTAGCAGGTGTTAATTTTTCGTACGTATGATTGAAGGGCTTGCGAACGCGGTTTGTGAGCCCGTATACCCGGGTTCGAAACACGGCGGTGCTCGTATTTTCGAAAAAGGTATTGAGACCGGTCGTTCAGAAAGCAATGGCAAACTACTGAACGTAACACTTGCCTAGTACATCAACAGCAGCTGAAAATGCTGGTGTTGACTGCAACGTCCCGTAAGGGATACGCAACAAAATTTAGAAAAAAAATGATTTGGATAAAGTCCAAGTTTGACATTGGTAACATTGGGTCGGTATGAATATGTTATTTTTTATCTGTCTTTCTGCACTCATAGGTATGTTTGGATGTTTCGGTATTGGTAATAGTTGATAAATAGGCGCACGCGCTCTTTGACATGTGGTTTAGATTTCTCTGTCTATTCTGCCATCTTCTATGATCATACTTCTAAGAAATTTGAATTGTTTAACTTGTTTCAGAGATATGCTATTTACCAGTATACTTAGTGGACCATGAGGTCTGCTAACCTGCATTACTTCAGTTTTCGCTGTAGAATTCTGAGATTGAAAAGTTAAACATAATGACCATGTCTTTCACTCTTGACAAGGAAACAGACTCCCAAGCGCCTTTAACGTCCCTATCTTTGTCCTGCATCTCTTACATCATTGATGGTGCCTGGCCTATCATTTGTCCTTCCTGCCCCAACCACCACCATATCTGTCCTATCTATCCATTGCCCTTTCCTGCCTCAACCACCACCATGTCTGCAAAACGATCTGATCGCTCGTTGCCTCTCAGGCCTGAGTACGAAACTACATAGATGACAGCTGGCTGTGCCCAGTGTGTCGAGCCACTCTTGTCAACTGAGGCTAGTCTCGACGGTCTTGAACATGTTCAAGGATCGCTCAGTATGTGTAACCCAGTATGTGTAATTCAGTATGTGTAACCCAGTATGGGTCTTAAGTTTTAAGTATAAATGTGCATTTGCTCAATATATATTATTTTAAACGTTTGGTTTATCTTACCTCTGGGGAGTTCACCAACTGAATGCACTGTCTGAAAGCAGCCGCTGAAAACCACAGCAATAACCGCTAACATGTAGCATCGCAACACCATATTTCTGTTCTCTGAAGCAGAATCAAATTTGTTAAATTATTGGATATTGTATTTGCCTAAAGTAAGCTAGTAATAAAATGACGATAGATGTTAACAGAATAGGTAAACGAAGACGTTCCTATAGTAGTCAATCCACAATACAAGATGGCTGTGTGCCTGTGTTATATATGCTCTCCATCTTAGGGACACGTCATGCAATAGAATAAGTACACGTGTTTTTTGCTAATGGGGCCACACACACACTAGGTTTCCTGATGTAAAGACTATTCAGGTCCATACAGTCACGTGTCATTATACGAACGTGTCCTGCCTACAGGCGTAGGCGCGTACGTCTCTCCACAAATCTCAGTCCTTGGTTTTCTGTATCAAGTCTGCTGATGGTATTCCTCCATACCACCTCTCAGCCCATCCAGCATGATTACTCTTGGTCTGTCTCTGCCTCTTGCGTCTATGATCTTTCCAGATTTGGTTCCCAATGCCTGTCTTTTCATTACTTGTCTACAGAAAATTGATAGTCTCTTTTATATTTGAATATTTTTAACACCGTAAAAGTGTGATATAAATTACAATAACCACACCTGTCTTGTAATCTGTCAACATTGTTGTTAACGATGTCAATAGTGTTAATCACGTGACATCACGGTGCATACGAACACGATAATGTCATACGGACAGCTTAAAAATGGCCGTCACACTTTTGACATGCACCAAAGAGGAGAAGCGTTCTATTACCCGTTTTTGTTGTTGTTGTTGTTTTTATCAGTGATGGATGCTTGTCAGTCCCGCAAATGTATGAGTGGAGCAGGGCATGCAAAACGGCATGACTTCTGTGAAGATGCACAGCAGGGTGTGCATGTGTGGTTACACACGCCACCAAGAGAGATTTTTTTCTATAATAATCCAAGCACTTTATCGGCCCTGGAGAAATTGCACTGAACGCAGTAATGACTACATCGAAAAATTATATATTTGTTCTTTACTTTTTCATAATATAGTCTCTCACATACAAACAAATGTAAGGTGTTCATTTGAAGCCCGCTCGTAATATTCTGAAGAATACTGTTTTTCTCTTTCTTATCATTGTGTTAAATCTACTTTCATTAGCCGTTTCTATGCGATTGTGTTTGGTTACTTTAGCAGTTCAAGGTATTCGAAACATAAGTCTCAGGAACCATACCTCCGTTGAGCCCATAGAGTTCCTAATAATTTGTTCATTCATATTCCATGCTTCACTGCCTTACAACAAAACAGGTACCATATAACAGTTCAGTACCCTCTTTTATACATTCATTAATAGTGATTATGAGTGCGACACGGTTGTGTCGTGTCGCCCCCTTTTGTTCATAATCAATGTAGACAGAATATGTAAAGACACCAGCCAAACACCGCATGATGAACAGAACACAGAAGAAGTCCCAGCGGCAAATAAAACCATTAAAGAACTCCTATGTGCGGACGATCGAGCACTAATAGCAAAATCAAAAGGAGAATTATAAGTCCACATAAATAGTCATAAGTAAGTGTGTATGGAATATAACATGAACATTAGCACCAGTAAGGCAGAGGCTATAACTAAAACCAACGAAGAACCAAACAATGGACTTAAAAGAACACTCGCTGAAACAAGTGAATAGTTTCAAGTAACTTGAAAGTATAACATCATCAAACTCAAATCAGACGAGATGGAAAAACAAGTAATAAGGCAAACCAATTCATTGGATAGATGACACCAATACTAAAGAACACACATGTATCAGAAGATACTAAAACGCACTCAACAGCACAATCTTCCTACCAACTCTATGCTACCAATGCCTAAAGAAAAATTACTACCATGAAAATGAGATTTCTGTAAAGACTACATTGTTGGCACCTTGCAGTCTTGACAGACTAAAGTATGTGAGTTGGAATGTGGCCAATATTCGACATGATCCCTCTCTCGACCTAATTCTTGTGTATTCCAGAGGAATGGGTAACCAATACGTCTGGCACAAGGTAGGTTGCAGACGCTGGCAGCACAGCGTCAAATCCTCCAGGACCTCGCCACCACGAAAAGGTGGCGAGTGATGGCCAGACCATGACACGCAAGGGACCCGGCTTAGAGGCGTTCAGCCAAGTCCCACAGGTGATGGCCTCGTACGTGCCCGGACCATAAGGGCGCGCACATCTGTCAAACACAAGTGTCCGGACCTGTGTAAAGCGTGCACTATCGTCAGACTCTCCACCTGACTTAGTGGACCCCACGACCAGCGGGAATAGGCTTGTCTATTGCGAGCAATGTCTCCCATCCTTCCACTGTGCGGCTTTCGCGACCAGCGAGAATAGGCCCGCCGGAGATTATGCTCGTCTGCTGCGAACAAATCTCCACCGAGAGACTGAATAAGTAAAGAAACGATAAAGACTACATATTGTTTAAAGAAGAGAGACAATCAGACATGAAGAAATCAGGACTAAAGTAGAGTTTATAACGGTGCTAGATTTCATTAGTAAACAGCAAGTTCATAACTGGTTCGGCCATATAACTGATTGATTGATTGATTGATTGATTGATTTAGGAACCGACATCACAGCATTCGGGGCATTCCCATAAGCGCTTCGTCCCCATCCTCATCAGCCAGCGAAGAGTTCCAACACTAATAGTACCAGTAGCAATCTGATTATATGTCCGTCTCGCCTTCCTCTGAGCGTCGATCGTCGGTCAGATCCCCTCGTCACTCCTCGCTGTCGCATTCTTGCCAGACCATGGTGATCCATTTGCTCCTGGGAGGTGTACACATGCTCCCACAAGGCCGCAACCACGTCTGCTTTGTCATGCATCAATACTCCACCAAGTTTTGCCGAGCCAGCCAATCTGTCCGCCTGTTCATTCCTCAGCACACCAGCATGCCCCGGAGAAAAGATCCAAACGATTCTTAAAGATCATAAGCTGATCATAAAGCAACACTACAGCATTTAGTTCGAAACAAACTTATAGCTGACAGTAAATCAGGATTTCAACCAAAATACCTTTGCCATACAGCCTTAGCCGGGCTCCCTGGCCGAGGCGTTAGCGTCTTTCTCCGTAATCCCGTATACTGTCGTGAGTGACATGATGTACGCGAGAATTGGTAGAGGTTCTCGCCGCGGCGGTAACTTACGGCTATGTGAGCCGGTCGCTAAGAAAGCAATGACAAACTACTGCGCGTAATCTTGCCTAGTACATCAGCAGCAGATGAAAAATGTTGGTGTTGACTGCAACGTCCTGTAATGGATATGCAAAAAAAAAAAATACAGCCCTAAGAAACACGATAGAAAATTGGCACCAGAATATAAATAACAACAATCTATATAGAGCAGTGTTTATCGATTTCATAAAATCATTTTATATGAAACTATACTATTTTAAAACTAGAAGCAATGAAATTTAGCCTTAATGTAGTGACTCTAATAAATTCTTTTCTGTCAAACAGAAACAAGCAGTATCATACGATAAATCTCTTTCTCAATTCACTATCTTCAATAGTGGTTTACCACAAGGCTCTATTCCTGGCCCTTTATTATTTGCCATTTATATTAATGATCTTCTTTTATATCTTTCATCGTCCTGCGATCTATTTGCAGACAACCGATTGTAAAGTGTATACAAACGCTGGAAACTTCAATGTGCTGGAGTCATCATTGCAACAAGAATTAAATAATGTAATTATGTGAACCTATGCTAACCGTGTGTAAATTAAGATTATTAAAACAAAGTCTACTTTATTAATGTGGCATACAAAAACGTCTCTAATAACATCTCTCTGTTGAGGCCCTTAAAATTACAAATCCCTAATAATTACTGTTCAAGTAAATGGCTTAGTGTAGGAGTAGAAAATAAAACAGCGATAGACTGACCGTTGCACAGCTTAATTTATTTGGCTTTATTTTGGCTCACGTACCTGGCCAAGACCGGCGAGTTTGAAAACAAAGACTAAAGCAGCCATTTCTAGTGAAGATAGCACACAAGAAAGTCGATATTTCCCTTCGGGGAGAGGAAAAATTTGCCTTAAAAATATATCATTCTCTGCAACAATTGGTATGTTATATCTACATTATTAAGATGTATTCATGTATTTTTATAAAGTAAATATACCAGTGTGTTTAATTAAAAATTAGTTAGAATGATAATTCAACAGTTCTTGTAAACTAGTCTGATTTGATTTTTAGTACTGAAGGACATGTGGGTGCCACGCTGTAATTTTTCCTATGTTTTACAATTTCAAATCCCTATGTTAAAATCTTTTATAGGCATTATGAACTTATATCTAGCTAATAGTGCTTATAACCTATAAATATTATGTGTACTATAGAGTATCAACTCTCATGTCAGAAACTCTTCTCAATTTAGGAACAGACTCCTGATCCATACTTCAAAGAAGTAAACTCGTTTCTGTCAATTTCATATTCTTATGAATAATAAATTATATGCATGGTGAACTATATCTCACTATCTATGCTTAGAAATCTGCAAATAATCTATGTACTATAGAGATTGAACTCTAAAGAACATTTTCAAAGGAATTCTTATCCATGCGGGGACATACAAATGATTACGCATATTCCTGACTCTTAGTCAGGGGATAAAATGCTTTGCCACATTCTAATCTGTAACTTAGTACTATTGTGCTAAATTTTAGTACAATCCTTTTGTTAACAGATTAGGAACCACTCCACATGAATGATGAACATATAATCATTTATTAAAATATTGCTAGGGAAATGCCATGTTTGAGAATATAAATTCTAGAACAAAGAAAGTAAACGCTTGATAAAAATGAATGTTCGGATAGGATGTACCTTCAATCCCCATCGCCTCCCTGTAGTAGGAACAGAAGCGAAGATTGATGTGAATAAATTGCTTGCAATATTCAGAAGACTGGACCATGCGGCATAAGTTATTCTAATAAATACACTCCGAATAATAGCAGTCATTGGCAAAATATATCACAGCGGTTACTATCCTCATGTGCTGTACGCAGTTGGGGAAAACAATGTATGTTTTAGTTTATGGATTAACCCCTGAAAAATATTCAAAACCATTGGCTCCGGCATTACATTTTATGATTAATATTATTATGTATGATTATCATGCACTTAATATCAGAGAAATGTACATGTATGTTTTCTCTTATGAGAACTTTTCTTTGTTCTGATTGTTACTCCTTACTGTGGGAATATTCATTTTAATGTTACCATTGGGGACATGAGGATGTTGATGGAAGTATGAAACCTGTGTATGTCAGTAATTAAGAAGACAATGTTGAAAAGCCTTGGCCTAATACTTGTTATAGTGCCGGAAGGAAGACGCGGCATTAGAAACCACAGAAATTAAGCTAGGCTATTCTCTTCAAGAATGAGAGATACAATATCAACATGTTGGATGGACAGAATGGCTTCACTCATCAAAAAAAGTTCTCATTAACAATCGCAGAACAAAACTTAGAGTGAAAAGATATCTCAATCACTAGCAGAGCTAGAAAAGCTCTACAACAAACGACGAGGGACAGGGAACTGGGAAACTAACTCCTATCTCTTTCCCCTTTTTTGTTTGTAATTGTGTTGTAAACCTTTTACCATAACACAGTAGGTTGATGCTCGGTTGTATTCTTTGTCATCCCTTTTCTATAGCAAGTGGTGGATTTTGTGGGACTGCATTGCATCACTATCAATTGAAAACTGGGAAAAAAGCCAGGCGAGAGTGAACATGGCAACTGTCTTAAACAAAGTCTGGACCAATACCTCAATGTTTACTGCTGCACTCATAAGCTGTAAACGCCAGCAAAAGAGACACATTTGAAGACAATTGACGGCATGATTGAGGAAGTCCTATTTCAGTAGGAATATCCAGGATGGACTTCAGTATCTAATAATCTACAAAGATGAAGATCAACAGAGTAACTGACAACAGTTTATCGTCTGCTTTACTTCTGAGAAGTACCACCTATGGCCTCATCATTCAGCAAAATCAGTGAAACTATGGGACAATCCTACTACAATTTTAATAAAACTAACAACAGTGAGTAACCTTCAACTGTTGGTTGGATTACTAAGTTAATATCCAACAATGGATAAGTCTTCGAAAGAACGTCTCACAGCTGCAACAGTCAAACATAAAGGTTCAGAAACTCAACACCAAGTTCTAGCTATGAACACCAACTCAAACAAATGGGAAGGTACACTGAAACAACAATAAGCCAAAACAACCAAAGTACCAACTTCAGAACCTCTGAACCATAACTACACCAGATTACCTCAAGGTTCCAAAACCTGAACACCATCAAAAGGACCATATGAAAGCAACTAGCGGAGTAATTGCCTTTACGCCTGCAACCACAGGAATCACCTGATGGCTTGCCACCCTGGATATGTGGTGGAGTCAATATTCTTCAGTTTCATGCCTGCAGCAGAATCCTGGAAATAATTCCAGAAAAACCAAATGAATAACAAGCAGAATTGTATGTCTACACTGAAAGTACATACTGAATTAGAACTCTGTGCTGGTTCCATGTCAGCCTAAATGCCATCAACTGTGGAATAGGATATATTCTGGTGACTATGGTGGGTGAAAAATCCTTGTGAACAAGATTGAGATTCGGATATTATAAGCCGAGAAGCTGACAGGTCGGCATCCTTTTCATCGGATATGGTGATATAGGGAAAGACCCTTGGTCCAAGACTCAAGATGCGTCTCTGAAGGTATGACCAACCCAGGCCTCAATGTTTTCACTGGCACCGCC
>JACEFZ010000103.1:0-84347 GCA_014155875.1 Cepaea nemoralis | reverse complement strand
TCTGTTGTACGCATCCTCAAGATCAATCGCCGCAGCACATGTTTCAATTCCTGATGCAACCTTCATAGACATCATGGGCAAAAACTGCTGCTTTGTCCAGGTTTCTCTGTTTGGACGGTACCCTCCAAGGGTAGGTGGGAAACAACCTTGCCTCTCTAGCTGGCTTGATAATTTTCTGGCAATTAACTGCTCCAGCAGCTTGCCTATTGTATTTTACATGGTTATAACCTGGTATCCCTGAATTTTTCTGTGGTCTGTCCCGGCTTCGGCAAGGAAATCAAATAGCCGTGTAATCACTCCTCCTTGATACTAGCTCTCCCTATACTGTTATTGTACATATCTGTTAGTTCCTCTAGCTGTCGGTACACATACTGATGTCGTCATACCTTATACCATCTGGCCTTGGTGTGCTGTTTTTTGTTCGTCGAAGCGCAGCCCTGATCTCTTTCATTTCATTGTGTCTGCAAATACAATATTCTGGGCCTTACACCTATCTGAGGTAACCACCTTGCAAAATTTCGGCCTCTCATGTCTGTCTGGTTGCTCTGCTCTAGATAGCATTCAAAAATGGCTTTGCCCTTATTCTCGTCAGACCTCTGCCAGATAAGTCCACTTTGGATGTCAGGAACAACTCTTATTCTTCTGCCCCATTCATGCTTTTATGTAGTCTCCAGAACAATTTAAGTGACTTGTCTGTGCTTATTCTTTGACATAATTCTGCCAACTTTTCATTTTTAACGACTTTAACCATGTTTTTGAAAACCCGGCAGAGCATTGGCTAGCACGATTGCCTTCCGGCTTATTGGTCATGTGTTAAAATCCGCAAGGTGGATTTTTAAAAATATTAACCTAAGCTCACACTTCGACTCAGCTTAAAATTGGTCATCAAGTGCCATGCCAACTGATGTAGGTGTTCATGTCTGGTCACAGATCTCGGTTTTTGGTTTTCTTGTTCGACTCTGCTGGAGGAATACCATGCCACCGTCTCAATCCATTCAGCATCAAAACTCTTGATCTGCCTCTGCCTCTCTTCCTCTTGATCTTTCCAGTTGTCACGATGCTCTCCAATGCCTCTCTTCTCATCAAAGTTAGTTACATATCCTTTACAGGTCGTCGCAGTCAACATCAGCATTTTTTGCTGTTGTGATCGCTTGGCAAGTTTACGTTTAGTAGTTTGCCATTGCTTTCAGAACGACCGGCACCCATACCATTTCGTAAACAACCAACGCCACATCGTCTGCATCTGTGTTTTGAACGTTTGTAAGTGGGATTACGAACTCCGCCCGTAACGCCATCGCCTCAGAGCCGGCCTCTTCTCATCACATGACAAAAGAAAGCTGTATGTCTCTTTCTTACTGTTGTATATCATGTTCTAGTTTCATTATCCTCTTTCAGGCAGTCGTTGTTAGTTACTCTGTCAGTCCAAGGAATTCGCAACATTCGTCTCAGGGACCACATCTCTGTTGCTTCCAAGTTCTTCCTAATTTGTTTATTTACATTCCAAGATTCGCTGCCATACAAGGCGGCCGTCGTGGATATTGATCACATCACCCATCGAGTACCGAATAATATATATATATATATATATATATATATATATATATATATATAATTATATATATATATATATATATATATATATATATATAGATATATATATATATATATATATATATATATACAAATGTGAGGTTAGAATCCACGGGCCGAAATAGGCAGCCACTGAAGTACAACGGTCTATCTTTCATGACTGCAGTTTTTGAATATATTGCCGGCCCAAGTTTTGTATTTACCTATTATGTTGCATTGTGTTACATGAACTCCACAGTATGTAAATACAAAACTCGGAACTGCAAAATTTTCAAAAACTG
The DNA here is from genome assembly GCA_014155875.1 of Cepaea nemoralis. Taxonomy (NCBI): domain Eukaryota; kingdom Metazoa; phylum Mollusca; class Gastropoda; order Stylommatophora; family Helicidae; genus Cepaea; species Cepaea nemoralis. The sequence continues at coordinate 82,476 of JACEFZ010000103.1, read as the reverse complement.
CACAGTCATTAAAAATACACGCTATATATCGGCTTGGTTACGCCATAGTCCTGATTTTATCAAATGTACGACCTAGGATCCATTTAAGTATTTCTATACCCCGTTTCCGTCCTCCTCTTTTTTTTCTCTCCCCCCCCCCCCTCTCCACCCCACACATCTCCGCTGACATGGGTAACGTCAAACCATGATAGCAGGTGGGCGATTGAGCTGAGGATCAACCCACAGATCATCATCGTGTGCCATGCGATAAGAGTGGGCGGTCAGGTTTCACCATTTCACAAGACGATCACCATCGATCAGCTCTATTTTATTTTATTTTATTTTTTTTTTTTTTTTTTTGGGGGGGGGGGGGGGGGGGGGGGGGGGGGGGGGGGGGGGGGGGGGGGAGGGTCTCCGGTCAAGCCATGTGGGCCAAGCCATCTACAGATTGACCTCTCTTCCCTTTGTTCTTTTCCCCTCAAACTTGTCAACTGTCACCAAGTTCCTTAGTTTGTCGTCTCATAACGTGTCCAAAAGAGTTAGATAGTCTATGTCTAATGTCTCTAATCAGTTTACGGTTTTCATTTGTTTCTTGTAGAACTTGCTCGTTGGTTTTTCTATCTGTCCATGGTATTCTTTGCATTTTCCCAAGAAACCACATTTCCACTGTCATATGTTTCTCGTCTTGTCTCATTATTGTCCACGATTCGCACGCATAAAATATAGAAAATCCCACGTCTAGACAACTTTAAGCGAGTGTGGTAAATTTAGACCGATTTTCGATCCACCTCAAGTCGCGTAAACAGGCTGGTACACTAGGCTAAGTAGTAATCCGCTCTCAGTCTGTCGCGTCCTCACCGCTGCTATCTGGTCGATGAGACCTGCCTTCTGTAAGAGCTGAGGGGGCCGAATTTCATGGATTTAGACGGTCTCTAGAACTAGAGTGGCGGAGAGATGATGATGCAGTCCAGTAGTTCTGTCCTTACACTTGTTTTTTCACTCGCTCGCTCTGAACTCAAGCATAGTCCATACAGGTGCTACTACTTCTAGTGCACTGAACCAATGTTTGAGAATGAACTACTTATTCTTGTTACCAGTGTACCACACGAATTGATCAATCAATTTGTGGAGAAGCATGATTGCCCACGCCAGCCGACAACATACGGAATGATGATGATGATGATTACCCGTGTCCCTCGCCATCAGGCGAACCCATTCTGATTTTAGAGATGGTTATATTGTTGCTCTGTTAGTTGAATTCTTGCTCTAGCAGGACCTGAAAGGACACATAACTAACACCGTGGACGGACAGAAGGAGCAACGAAGAAATGTTGAAAAATGTTGGCCCACTAACACCGTGGACGGACAGAAGGAGCAACGAAGAAATGTTGAAAAATGTTGGCCCACTAACACCGTGGACGGACAGAAGGAGCAACGAAGAAATGTTGAAAAATGTTGGCCCACTAAGAGTGCTGGCTACTCGCTTCACAAGACAGTCCCCATTTTTTAACATATTATGGGAAGGGGAGGGCTTGATTGTATTGTCAGACCGGGAAATTTGGAGGGGAGGGGAGCCAGAGGGAAGACAAGAGAGATAGATGGTGGACAGTGTGACAACATGATATGGAGCAACATCTTCAGAATTTATTAGCAGTACACCCAGAGGGTTGTGGAAACACATGATCGCCAACGCTGCAAGATATGGACTACGAGGAGCAAACAGGGTTTGAACAGACAAAGAGGATCGACTTCATTGCATCGGGTTTTATCCAGTAAGGCTCGGCCTCTTTCCGCAGGACAGCCCGCCGAAAGCGTCGCAGAAATCACGAATTCCGGAGCTCCAGTGACAACTCCCAGGTGTCTCCAGGCAAAACTGCATTGGTGAACCGAACGAGGTAGCCCGGAACCGAACCGACAGACTCTGTAACTCGAGGCATGCGGCAACCACTTCGCCACAGAGACTCTCATAAGAAGAGGAAGAAGTAGGTCTTAAGTATGTTTCTCCTGTCTACATAGTTAGGACATTCCCAGCAAAGATTTAGTCGTCTCCCATTTTCCCGGCACCACAGTTCCATTTGTATCTCCTAAGTGTAGTTTACTGACCACGTGGGGTCACCTTTTCTGGTGTCTCTCCTTCTAAAATGATAATGACCGTTCATTTCATCCAATGGGGTCTAAAGTTTGGAGCCGTGAGTTAAAAGATGGCTGTACTAATGTAGGAGGTCTTGAAAACGAAATGGGTCTAAGTTATACACCAGACGAGAGACGACTTTTCATTGACAGCTCGAAATGTTCTTTGACAATGTGGGCAAAGAATTCTTGACGTTCCACGAGGATGATCTCCTGCGATGGTTTGTTTGTCCAGTCTTTTTTTTTTCACAGATCTTGCAGCCCTGTTTGCTTCACAAGTGACTACACCCTTGCGTAATGACATACACCACGGTTGTTGGTCTTTGGCAGCAGTCTCGCATGAGTCGTGATACACTCCAAAAGCTTTGAGTGAGATCTTCAGTGTCTTTAAAGCGTTTCCTCTGGCCGCTTGGGAGCGCTTACCACATTGCAGCTCACCGTAAAAAATACCTTTAGGGAGCTTGTGATCTTGCATGGTTTCAACCTTATAGTGTTGTCTTAGGGATAATGAACGCAGTTTGACAATCTCCACATTCCGGCTTCGATGTTAGCCTCAGTCGCCTTGGCCATGTAGGAATGCGGGGGAAGGGGGGTGAACAGGCTGATAGGCCGGCAGGGTATCCACCTCTTGGTGGTCGATTACCAATGGACAAGGGAGCGGTGGTAACGATTAGTAGTGTGACTCTTCGCTGGCTGTTGAAAGAGGTGACGGAGCGCATATGAGAATGTCCTGAGTGCAGATATATCGGTTCTTAGCTCAACTCAAAAACTCAACTGTTAGCCGCAGACGATTTGGAAGCAGTCCGCTGTTAGTTGATTTTCACAATAATATGAGCGTCGGCCGTTCAGAAAGTCATGGGAGAATCACCCTAAAAAACCAGAAGTAGAAGGTAAGCTGTACTAGAAGACGGATCACAAGTAACAAACTGGACGTTGCAACAAAAGCCTTCGTCAGCTCCAGAAAAAACAATCACAACCCGACACAACTACATGTAACAGTGACTTATCCTTGTTGTGGGCTGGAGACGACTTTCATTGGACCCGCGAGTTGGACTTCTATAAAGTGAATGAACCCGATGTGTGGTATAAAGGGAGTCAGTGCGTTAAAGGTCGATAACGTCACGAGCCCAGGGATTGGCCTAGCCACCCGAGCATAGAACACCGGTTAGGGGCTGGGAGGGGACGAGTGAATGGTCAAATAGGAAATATACCCGTGTGTAGTTAAATCACACTAGTGATGAAAATAAAGGGGGGGGGGGGGGTAGAAATTTGAATGAAACTGTGCTGGACACTGTTGGACGGAAAGCACTGGCAAACTACTGCATGTAAAATTGCCTAGAACATCACCAACATCCAAAAACATATAATGCTGGGGCTGATCACGGCGTTCTGTCAAGGCCTCATAAGTAGATAACGTTTTTGTCGACGTGGTGGCCAAAATGATCAAGACCGCTCTAGCTTTTAAATGTCCGGTATGCAGCGAGGCAGCAGGATCAATCCCTACACTGGTCAGTTTGAACTTGGACGTGGACTTTTGGTTCGGAAAGCGATGGCAAACTACTGAACGTAAAAATTGTCGAGAAAAATCAACCAGGGGTTGGCGCGTTGATCGAAACGTCCTCACATCATTTCTCTTTAATATTTGTTCACTATGGCCAACCCATTCACTGGCACCCACTCATGCATTCTACGGACAGCCACCGGGACTCCTTCTTAGTTTTCTCTCTCGGGCAACCATCATATCTCTGACAGTTACCCTCCCCTACCCTGGTCCCCATTACCCACAGACTCCCATGACCGTCTATATTAGAGTCTCTCATGTCATCTCATCTCATCATTTTCCACTTGTACCTTGCGAGTGCCCGATTATGGGCTTCATGTATCGATATTCCCATGGACTCTGTTATTCCCTGCGTCCATCGTTTACGTGGTCGGCCTCTTCCTCTGCTTCCATCTGGTATGTACATCATTGCTTGTTGTGGTATACTGTTATTTGGTAACCTAGTTGTATGGCCAAACCATTTGACTTGTTCCCTTCTAATAAAATCTAGCGCAGCTATAACCCCCACTTTAGACCTGATTTCTTCATTTCTGATCTTATCTCTTCTTGTTACATTGAGTATTCTTCCCAGGAATCTTATTTCTGTTCTTGTGATTTTTCTTTTCTCTTTTTCTGTCATTGTCCAGGTTTGGCATTGGTAACATAGAGTTGGTAGGAAGATTGTGTTGTAAAGTGCTTTCTTAGTAGTTATTGATACATGTTTGTTCTTTAGTATTGGTGCCATTTATCCAATGAGATGGTTTGCCTTATTGCATCTCTTGTCTTCTGATCTGCCATTTGATGATATTATACTTCCTAGGTACTTGAAACTCTTTACTTGTTTCAATGGATGTTCGTTTAGGTGAATCGTTGTTGCTTTTTCTTCTTTAGTTGTAGTTAATACCTCTGTTTTACTTATGCTAATTTTCATGTTATGTTCCCTACACATTTCGTTTAGACTATACATGTGGTCTTATAATTCAGCTTCTGATTTTGCTATTAGTGCTTGGTCATGCTTCTCCGTCTGCTACGCTGTCTACCACACTCTCTGCCATTCTATTTTCCTCTCTGTCTGCAATTCTGTTAGCCTCTCTGTCTGCCATTCTATTTGCCTCTCTGTCTGCCTCTCTATCTGCCTGTCTGCCTCTCTGTCTGCTGTTCTTCTTTTGTGTTCTCGTCATGCAGTGTCCTTGCGGTCTCTGTTTGGCTGGTTTCTTTACATATGTTGTCTATATATGTTATAAACAAGAGAGGGGACAGGACACAACCTTGTCGAACTCCAGATCTTATGGTGAAGGGTTCTGAGTGTCCTCCAGTTGCTCTCACTATGCATTCACTGTTCTTGTATAAGCTTCTACATAGGTTTGTTAGATGTGTACTCACTCCATAGTGTTTAAGGATTTCCCACAGTTTATTTCTATCTACTCTATCAAATGCCTTTTCTTGGCATAGGCAAAGTAGAGTGTTTCGTTGAATTCGATTGCTTTTATTTATAATTTGTCTAAGAGCGAAAATGGCATCTGTGCATCCTTTATTTTTCCTACATCCAAGTTGTGTTTCGCTTAGCTGGGGTTCTATAATAGTTCGTAATCTTTTCTCAAAGAATTTTGCTAAATATTTTCCCAGTATGACTCAACAGTGAAATCCCTTTGTATTGTGTGCAGTCTCTTTTGCTGCCTTTGTTTTTCCAAATTGGGATAATTATGGCGTTTCCCCAGTCTCGTGGTGTCTGTTGTTCTACTCAAACGTGGTTGAATAGTCTATGTAGCCATGCTGTTCCTACTTCTCTTGCTGCTTTAAATTAGTTCATTTGGTATTTCATCTTGTCCTTGTGATTTGTTCAATGGGGCTAATCTGATGGCTTCTATAATTTCTTCTTTCAGTATGTCTGGTTCTAGTTCTTCGGTGGCATCTGTGTCGGTTTCTTGAATTCCTGTGACATCTGATGGGATGTTGAGAAGTTGTTCGAAGTACTGTTTCCATCTTATTCGGATTTGTTTTTTGTTCACTTTTTGGTTCTCCATTTTCGTTGTTAATTATTTCAGTTGGGTCAAAGGGTTCTCCTCTGGTTCTAATTGCACTTACCTTTTTATAGAAGTTTCTAGTTGCCTCCTTGTAGTTTTTATTTAGAGTTTCTCCATAATCCTCCCAGTCTTTTCGTGTTTCTCTCTTTACTATTCTATTGACATGTCTTCTCGCTATCCTATATTCTATGTAATCGCATTCCTGTTTGCTCTTCGACCACTTTTAATATTTTTCCTTATTGTCTTTCACCGCTTTCTTTACTTCTGCGTTCCACCAACTTGTTATTATTATATTAGAGTATCAATGTGAAATTCACACCGGGAATCTGAGATAAGTAGCCATTTTTTCTTCATATGTTCATTATCTCTTCATTGTTCTCATTTATTTAATCTTTTTATTCTTCTCATCTCGTTCTTATGCCTTAATGTAGTAATTGGAGGGGCTTATATATTGTGTTGTGTATATGTATTTGTTTTCTGATGAAGGCTAGTCGCAGCAACGTCCAGTATGTTTCGTAATTCTGTTCTGTAAAGCTGCCTTACTTTGTGTTACTTTATATTGTTAACTGATATCTATAGTTTCTCACAGTTACTATCGTATTTGGGAAATCGTGGAATAAACTAGATGCATTCAGTGATCCCGTGTGTTCCACTGGCATGTCACTATACTGCATCCCGCCACATTGTTTATGTTTTTTCTCCTGCGAGCTTTCCTTTGCGCGTGTTGAGTTTAGTAAAGGTAAGTTTTGTTAACGTAAATATTTATCTAAACTGTAATTACCTGAAGATGTGTAGGTAGGGTTTTCGAGGTGGGCAGCTCAGAATAGATGCATAGGTGGGAGCTCTGTGAAAACAGGTAATGCAGGTGTGTAGTTTGTATGTGTTTGCGTGTGTGGTGTGTGCGTGTGTGCGTGTGTGTCTGTGTGTGTGTGTGTTTGTGTGATTATTTATTATGGGGCTTCCGGTTGTCTGTCTCTCTATCTGGCACTCTATCTGCCTCTCTGTCTGCCATCTCTCTACTTCTTCGTCTGCTACGCTGTCTACCACACTCTCTGCCATTCTGTTTTCCTCTCTGTCTGCCATTCTGTTAGCCTCTCTGTCTTGTCTATCCTTGCCTATCTGCCTGTCCGTTGGCGTCCCTGACTCCCTCTCTGTCTGTCTGTCTCCCTCTCTGTCTGTCTGACTCCCTCTCTGTCTGCCTGACTCCCTCTCTGTCTGTCTGACTCCTTCTCTGTCTGCCTGATTGTCTACCTGTCTGTCTGTCTGTCTGCCTCTCTGTCTACCACTCTCTCTGCCACTCTGTCAGCCTCTCTGTCTGCCTCTCTGTCTGCCTCTCTGTCTGCCTCTCTGTCTGCCTCTCTATCTGCCTCTCTCTCTCTCTGTTTCTCTGTTTTCCATTCTGTGTGCCACTCTGTCTGTCATTCTATCTGCCACTCTGCCTCTCTGTCCGCCTCTCTGTTTGCGACTCTCTCTCTCTGTCTCTCTGTGTGCCACTCTGTCTGCCATTCTGTCTACCATTTTGTCTACAACTCTGTCTGCCACTCTATCTGTCACTACGTCTGCCTATCTCTCTACCGCTCTGCCTGCCACTCTGTCTTCCATTCTATCTGCCACTCTGTCTGCCACTTTGTCTGTCTCTCTGTTTATCTCTCTACCTGCCTCTCTATCTGCCACTCTATCTGCCACTCTGTCTGTCTCTCGGTCTCCCATTCTCTCTGCCTCTCTGTCTGCCACTCTGTCTGCCTCTCTGTCTGCAACTCTGTCTGCCACTCTGTCTGCCTCTCTGTTTGCGACTCTGTCTATCTATGACGCTGTCTATCTGTCTATCTCTCTGTCTGGCATTATGTTTGCCACTCTGTCTGCCTTTCTGACTGCCATTTTGTCTGCCTCTCTGTCTGTCTCTATCTGCCACACTGTCTGCCACTCTGTCTGCCACTATGTCTCTCTGTCTGTCTCTCTGTCTGCCAATGTCTGCCACTCTGTCTGTCTCTCTGTCTGCCACTCTGTCTGCCTCTCTGTCTGTCTCTATCTGCCACACTGTCTGCCACTTGGTCTGCCTGCCTTATGGCCTCTGTCTACCCGTCTGGCTGCATCTCCGTCTGCAGTTATGTCTGCCATTATGTCTGCCATTATGTCTGCCATTATGTCTGCCACTTTCTGCTACTGTCCAACTTTGTGACCCTTTAAAAATAAAATTTGTTCGTTCGTTCATTCTCTGTGCACCACTCTGTCTGCTTATGTGACTGTCTATCCTTGACTACTTCTCTGTCTGTCTGTCTGTCTGTCTGTCTGTCTGTCTGTCTGTCTGTCAACTCTCTGCACTTGTGTACCACACAGTTTATACATGTTTCACTCTCTGTTTATCCCTGTTTGACAATCTGTCTATCCCTGTCTGCATGTCTGTATTTATATATGTCTGCCTTGTCTATCCCTGTCTGTCTCTGTCTGTCTATATATATATATATATATATATATATATATCTGACTGCCTCTGTCTGTCTCTATCTCTGTCTTTGTCATTGCCTCGTAGCCATTGTTTGTCACGCTGCATGTCTGTCACTGTAATTCAATATTTCTGTCTGTCTCAGTATCTGTCTTTCTCACTGTCTGTCTTTGTCCGTTACTCTATTTGTCCATTTATTTTTCTGGTTATATCATTCGTTCTCTACCTATCTATGTCTATTCATCTGTTCGTCTGCCTGTATGTTTGTCAGTATGCTCGCATATCTCTGCCTACCTGTCTATATGGTCTGTCTATCTAGTCGTATGTCTCTCTCTCTCTATTTCTGTCTCTCCCTATCTCCCTCCTTCTCTCCTCTCTCTCTCTCTCTCTCTCTCTCTCTCTCTTCTCTCTCTCTCTCTCTCCCTTCCCCCTTTTTCCTCTCTATTCTGTCTCTTTTCCACTTTTTCTCTCTGCCTCCCTCCCACTCTCTCCTCCCTCCCTCTCTCTCTCCCTCTCTCTTCCCATCTCCATCCCTTACACACCCTGCCAACACAAACCCACGCTCACAGATGCTGTCTACACAGATCCCCACAATCAAACCCTGCCTACACAGACCCACACTCAACCACTACCTACACAGACACCCACTTACACCCTGACTACACAGACTCCCGCTACCAGACCCTGCCTACACAAACCCACACTCAGACCCAGCCTACACAAACTCACACTCACTCCCAGTTACACATATTCCCATTTACACAGACCTTCCCCATCAGAACCACCCGTCGCCCTAAGCCTCCACCTCCCCCATACAACACCCATCTGTACCGTACAGGTGACAGACAACCTGCGAGACAAACAACCCCCCCCCCCCCCCCCCCCCCCCCCCCCCCCCCCCCCCCCCCCCTGGACCACACAGCAGTACAGACTATGCATACCAGTCAAAGAGCATTCGTTTGTTTTCCCTACCGACAGAAGCGCCACGTCCACATCGCTGGAAAAACACTCCGTGCTGTTTATTCCGACATTGGCACCTCCTCCCTTGGTTCATCTGTTGTCCCCGTGTGCTCACGTAAACACGTTAAGGGCGCTAATTCACACAATGTCCGGAATGTTAAGTTTTCAATCAATGTGTTGCGGGCCCTGCAAGGTGAAGTTGTCAGGCAGGTAATAAGTATGTTCATTGTAAAGGGCATGCAGCTCAGTTGATCGAAGCTCTTCTAGCTTACATGCACACTGCCTTAGCTCCAAGAGCTCAGGAAGATTTTTTCTCCACAGTTGAGTTGAGTTAAAAACCTTCATAACGGCACTTGTGACATTCCCATACATTCAACAGCCAGCTAAGAGTATCAATATTGTCACCAGTATCAGTCTGATTACGTGACAGTCTGGCCTTTTCTCAAAGTGCCAGCCAGATCCTCTGGTCACTCCCTGCAGCACCATTCTCTCCAGGCCGTGATGATCTATCTGATCTTCTGCACTATACACACGATCTCACAGGGCCCCGACAACGTCTACCTTACCATGCACTTATAGCCTAGCTAGCAATGCAGACCCAGCTAATCTGTCCGCCTGCTCGTTTCCTACGCTTATCGGCATGACACATGATGGATGGCTCGTTTCCCACCAAACCATCATGTCCTGGGGACAAAATTCAGCAGTTATTCTATTTGTGATTGCTGAATCAAAGCCCGCTACTCTGCCCAAAGCATGCTTCGTGAGTCCGTTACGATCACGACACGCGTGTGCTGTTTGTCCTCAGCCAGCAGAACTCCGCCGTGACTGCCTCCACATCCATTCTCGTACTAGATGTTGTGGTATCATATACCAGGCTCTCCTGCCCCAATCTTCTTTATTTTCCATATGTTTTATCTGTTTTATGATTGCAACAAACGTCATACCCGATGTTCTTTTAATTTGATAATTACGCTTGTTTTATCAATCGAGTTATTTCTATAGCCGTAAGGGTTTTCAATCAACTGCTGTTGTCTATGTAGTAATTGTTTGCAGTTCTCTATTAATGGTGCAATTGTAGTCTGTGGCAATGTTCACTACAACAGACAAACATTAAGTATGGGAATAATTGTGTTGGTAATTGTCTGTTCAATACTTCACCGATTACAGAGATAATTACGTTGTAAATGTGTGGCAGTAGACCATGATTGCATTAGTTACTGTCTCTGTCTATGTTTCTCTCTTTCGCTCTGTGATTCTCTCCTTCTGTGTCTAGCTCTGTGTCTGTCTGTCTCTCTCTCTGTTTCTCTGTCTGTCTGTCTCTCTCTCTCTCTCTCTCTCTCTCTCTCTCTCTCTCTCTCTCTCTCTCTCTCTGTTTCTCTGTCTGTCTGTCTGTCTATCTGTCTCTCTCTCTCTCTCTCTCTCTCTCTCTCTCTCTCTCTCTCTCTCTCTGTATGTCTTGTTAACTTCTTTCTCTTCCTTTCTGTCCTCATTCTGTCTTTCCCTTGCTCCCTCCCTTCCTTTATTCCTCTCTCTCCCTCTCTCGCTCCTTCTCTGTCATTAACGTATCCACTTCCTTCCTCTTCTCCAGTGTCTCTCTGTTTCCTTCTACAATTTTCTTTTCTCTATATTTTCATTGCCATATATATTTTACTCTCATATCCATCTTTATATTTTTCCTCGCCAGTTACTAGATATGTCTGTCTGTCTATCTGTCTGTCTGTCTGTCTGTCTCACTCTCTCTCTCTCTCTCTTTCTTTCTCTCTGTCTTACTCGATCTCTCTCTCTATCTCTCTCTGTCTTGTTTTCTCTCTGTTTCACTCTGTCTCTGTGTTTATGTGTGTATGTGTGTGTGTGTATGTGTGTGTGTCTCGCACTATCTATACCTCGTTCTGTCTCTCTCTTTCTCTCTCTCTTTATCTGCCTCGCGCTCTCTCTCTCTCTCTCTCTCTCTTTCTCTCTCTCTATCATTGTTTCCCTTCTCTCTTTCTCTCTCTTTTTCGCTGGCTCGCTCTGTGTCGCTCTCTCTCTCTCTCTCTCTCTCTCTCTCTCTCTCTCTCTCTCTCTCTCTGTCTCTTTCTATCTCTGTCTCTTATTTTTCATGCGTGTTAATGCTTATTGTTCTTTTGTTGTCAAAGAATTGCTTCATAAGAGCTGTTGAATGAAAGAATGTATGAGAGGAAATAGAGAAGAAGGGCAGAATGTCAGACGGCCTGCGTGCCCAATTCTTAACCCTTTGAAAATAAAGATTTTCGTTCGTTCGTTCGTTCTGTCTCTTTCTATCTCTGTCCATTTCTCTCTCTGTCTCTTTCTCTCTCTGTCTTTCTCAAAGTCCGTTCGTTCGTTCTCTCTAATTATCTCTCCCCATTTCTCTTGTTCTCTCTTCCTATCTCTCCCAATCTTTCTCTCTCTCTCCATCTATCTCGCCATCTCTCATGTTCTCTCTCTCCCCATCTCTCTCGATCTCTCTGTCTCGAATTCTCTCTCTCTCGTGCTCTCTCTTCTCTCTCGTGTTCCCTCTCTCTCGTGTTCCCTCTCTCTCTCTCTCTCTCTCTCTCTCTCTCTCTCTCTCTCTCTCTCTCGTTCTCTCTCGTTCTGACTCTCCATCGGTCTTTCCCTCTCTCCCTCCCTATGCCAGCCTGCTTACTTTTAACTCCTGTATTCCTGCCTCACTGCCTGTCCCGTCTCCTTTCATCCCACTACTACCGAATGTCTGTCCGTCTCATTACCTGTCCCTTTTTATGTGCGCGTTCTTTCATCCGTGTGTCCGCCCATCTGTTGCCTCCATCCTCTTGCCTATATCTCCCTCCCTGTCTGTCTGTTTACTTATCTTAGTATACCTCAGTTCCTCCCTCCATCCGTGTGTCCAAACATCTGTCTGTCTAGATGTCACCCTACTTGTTTCTCTAATTGGATGCGTGTACTTTACCCCTCGCATGTCTACTCCGCGAGTTACTTCCTCTGTGAAGAATGTAATCTTCCCTCGAGGGTTAGGCGAGGCAGCGAAATCTGACGTGTAACTTTTACCAGAATGCTATGCACTTTTCTCCGTTGAGAAGCGATGAACTATAATATTTGTGATTGTAGACCGCTATTGGATGGCATAGCTCGGTGTCGCACAATTATCTTTGTGCTGTGCAACGTCCTGCTGCACGTGAGGGAAGACGGGTCTGGAGGTATTGATTAGCAGTTAGAGATGACGGGGGAACTGGTAGATATGGGATGTAACAACAAACAGAAAAATATAAGTTTTAAGCGTAGCAGTTTAGAATTCTTTGCCGTCTAATGATAATGTTATCTTGTGGATGATGGGGTCTTGTTGCTACGCTTAAAACTTATATTTTTCTGTTTGTTGCCCAGCCAACAAGACCAGAGGAGGAGGAGGGGGGAAGAGACAGTAGTAGAAGACTTGGAGCGGGGGGGGGGGGGGGTGATATTGTGTCCCGAACCAGTTTCCTTTAATGTGTCTGAGAATTTTTTTAAGCGCTTGCCACCTTAACTCAAGGATAGTCCATCATCATCATCATCCCCTCCGCACACCAATAAGTCAGACATGAGACAACGGATACTCACGCAAACCTCAGCCCGGTATATGACATCACACTCATGTTAGACAACAGGATGTCTCAATCCAACATACAGGACTTCACGCTGGAGTTCACAGCCAGCGAACGCAAGCAAGCAATCATCATCATCATCATCATCATCATCATCATCATCATCATCATTATCTGCCATGCCGATAAGCGTGGGCGGTCATGTTTCGCCATCTCACTCGATCACTAGAGTCGTGGATAGCCCATACACGTGCTAATACTTCTAATTTACTTGTCTAATTTTGCGTGTGGGTTAGCTTTCCCTATTACTAGTGACCCTCGCCATCAGACGAACCTACTCCAACTTCTGAGATACTTGTAATTTACGATCCCATGTCAAGGACGAGAAGTCAATATTTCAATGTGATAGGACCGGCACATTTACAGACCTGAATTCACTGAGAAATAAGTGGCTAATCGTTCTCGCACTTTCGCGAGAGCACAGGCGTCTTACCCGCGTCAAACCCATGACATTATCAACATGGTTTGCTATTAATTTCGCTAAAGTGCCCGCTAGTAGAAGATTAAAAGGGGTTTGACGGAAAGAATCGACTTCATTGCACCGGGGTGTATTCCTTTTGGCTCGGTCTCTTTTCACAGGGGGTATGAAGAAAGCGTCGATCAGAGGACGAATTCCATAGCCGCATCGACCCTAAGATCTCTCTCTTTTATTTATGAATCAAATGACGGAGATTGTAAACCAACCCGTGAAATTCGGAACTCGAGACATGCGATTTAACCTTGGGAACTGAAGCAGTAGAAGAAACAGCAATAGAAGCGGTAATAGAGGCTGCAGTAGAAGCAGTACTAGAGGCTGCAGTAGAAGTGGTAATAGAGGCTGCAGAAGAAGTGGTAATAGAGGCTGCAGTAGAAGTGGTAATAGAGGCCGCAGTACAAGCAGTACTAGAGGCTGGGGTAGAAGCGGTACTAGAGGCTGCAGTAGAAGCAGTACTAGAGGCTGCAATAGAAGTGGTAATAGAGGATGCAGTAGAAGTGGTAATAGAGGCCGCAGTACAAGCAGTACTAGAGGCTGGGGTAGTAGCGGTACTAGAGGCTGCAGTAGAAGCAGTACTAGAGGCTGCGGTAGAAGCAGTACTAGAGGCTGCAGTAGAAGCAGTACTAGAGGCTGCAGTAGAAGCAGTACTAGAGGCTGGGGTAGAAGGGGTAATAGAGGCTGCAGTAGAAGCAGTACTAGAGGCTGGGGTAGAAGCAGTACTAGAGGCTGGGGTAGAAGTGGTAATAGAGGCTGCGGTAGAGGCAGTACTAGAGGCTGCAGTAGAAGTGGTAATAGAGGCTGCAGTAGAAGTGGTAATAGAGGCTGCAGTAGAAGTGGTAATAGAGGCTGCAGTAGAGGCAGTACTAGAGGCTGCAGTAGAAGCAGTACTAGAGGCTGCAGTAGAAGTGGTAATAGAGGCTGCAATAGAGACAGTACTAGAGGCTGCAGTAGAGACAGTACTAGAGGCTGCAGTAGAGGCAGTACTAGAGGCTGCAGTAGAAGTGGTAATAGAGGCTGGGGTAGAAGCGGTACTAGAGGCTGCAGTAGAAGTGGTAATAGAGGCTGCAGTAGAAGTGGTAATAGAGGCTTCAATAGAAGCGGTAATAGAGGCTGCAGTAGAAGCGGTACTAGAGGCTGCAGTAGAAGTGGTAATAGAGGCTGCAGTAGAAGTGGTAATAGAGGCTGCAGTAGAGGCAGTACTAGAGGCTGCAGTAGAAGTGGTAATGGAGGCTGCAGTAGAAGTGGTAATAGAGGCTGCAGTAGAAGTGGTAATAGACGCTGCAGTAGAAGTGGTAATAGAGGCTGCAGTACAAGAAGTACTAGAGGCTGCAGTAGAAGTGGTAATAGAGGCTGCTGTAGAAGTGGTAATAGAGGCTGCAGTAGAAGTGGTAATAGAGGCTGCAGTAGAAGTGGTAATAGAGGCTGCAGTAGAAGCGGTAATAGAGGCTGCAGTAGAAGTGGTAAAAGAGGCTGCAGTACAAGCGGTACTAGAGGCTGGGGTAGAAGCGGTACTAGAGGCTGCAGTAGAAGTGGTAATAGAGGCTGCAGTAGAGGCAGTATTACAGGCTGCAGTAGAGGCAGTACTAGAGGCTGCAGTAGAAGCCGTACTAGAGGCTGCAGTAGAAGCCGTACTAGAGGCTGGGGTAGAAGCGGTACTAGAGGCTGGGGTAGAAGCAGTACTAGAGGCTGGGGTAGAAGCAGTACTAGAGGCTGCAGTAGAAGCAGTACTAGAGGCTGGGGTAGAAGCAGTACTAGAGGCTGGGGTAGAAGCAGTACTAGAGGCTGGGGTAGAAGCGGTACTAGAGGCTGCAGTAGAAGTGGTAATAGATGCAGCAGTAGAAGTGGTAATAGAGGCTGGGGTAGAAGCGGTACTAGAGGCTGCAGTAGAAGCGGTACTAGAGGCTGCAGTAGAAGCGGTACTAGAGGCTGCAGTAGAAGCGGTACTAGAGGCTGCAGTAGAAGCGGTACTAGAGGCTGCAGTAGAAGTGGTAGTAGAGGCTGCAGTAGAAGTGGTAATAGAGGCTGCAGTACAAGAAGTACTAGAGGCTGCAGTAGAAGTGGTAGTAGAGGCTGCAGTAGAAGTGGTAGTAGAGGCTGCAGTACAAGCAGTACTAGAGGCTGGGGTAGTAGCAGTACTAGAGGCTGGGGTAGAAGCGGTACTAGAGGCTGCAGTAGAAGCGGTACTAGAGGCTGCAGTAGAAGCGGTACTAGAGGCTGCGGTAGAAGCGGTACTAGAGGCTGGGGTAGAAGCGGTACTAGAGGCTGCAGTACAAGCGGTACTAGAGGCTGGGGTAGAAGCAGTACTAGAGGCTGCAATACAAGCGGTATTGGAGGCTGCAGTACACGCGGTACTAGAGGCTGGGGTAGAAGCAGTACTAGAGGCTGCAGTAGAAGCAGTACTAGAGGCTGGGGTAGAAGCAGTACTAGAGGCTGCAGTAGAAGTGGTACTAGAGGCTGCAGTAGAAGCAGTACTAGAGGCTGGGGTAGAAGCAGTACTAGAGGCTGGGGTAGAAGCAGTACTAGAGGCTGCAGTAGAAGTGGTACTAGAGGCTGCAGTAGAAGCAGTACTAGAGGCTGGGGTAGAAGCAGTACTAGAGGCTGCAGTAGAAGCGGTACTAGAGGCTGCAGTAGAAGCGGTACTAGAGGCTGCAGTAGAAGTGGTAGTAGAGGCTGCAGTAGAAGTGGTACTAGAGGCTGCAGTAGAAGCGGTACTAGAGGCTGCAGTAGAAGCGGTACTAGAGGCTGCAGTAGAAGCGGTACTAGAGGCTGCAGTAGAAGTGGTACTAGAGGCTGCAGTAGAAGTGGTACTAGAGGCTGCAGTAGAAGTGGTACTAGAGGCTGGGGTAGAAGCGGTACTAGAGGCTGGGGTAGAAGTGGTAATAGAGGCTGCAGTAGAAGTGGTAATAGAGGCTGTAGTAGAAGTGGTAATAGAGGCTGCAGTAGAAGTGGTAATAGAGGCTGCAGTAGAAGTGGTACTAGAGGCTGGGGTAGAAGCGGTACTAGAGGCTGGGGTAGAAGTGGTAATAGAGGCTGCAGTAGAAGTGGTAATAGAGGCTGCAGTAGAAGCGGTAATAGAGGCTGCAGTAGAAGCGGTAGTAGAGGCTGCAGTAGAAGCGGTACTAGAGGCTACGGTAGAAGCGGTAGTAGAGGCAGCGGTAGAAGCGGTACTAGAGGCTGCGGTAGAAGCGGTAGTAGAGGCTGCAGTAGAAGCGGTACTAGAGGCTACGGTAGAAGCGGTAGTAGAGGCAGCGGTAGAAGCGGTACTTGAGGCTGCGGTACAAGCGGTACTAGAGGCTGCGGTAGAAGCGGTACTAGACAAAGTAGTACTTAATCTTCTTGCTTCTTAACCTCCATTTTTGACCTTTCCCTAGGACCTACATCCATAGAAAAGTGACAGAATTGGTACCTAGTTATTTCCTCTTGTTGTTGTTGTTGTTCTGTGACGTTGTGTTGTTGTATTTGTTCGTTTGTTTTTGTAGCACAATATACCTAACGGGCCTTAAGGCAGAGGGTCATTTACTTTGATTATTTGCCCAATGATCTACCCCACGTTTTCTTGTCTCGGCTCCTGTCTCTGTCTGCCTGCCTGCCTGCCTGCCTGCCTGTCTGCCTGCCTGCCTGCCTGCCTGCCTGTCTGCCTGCCTGCCTGTCTGTCTGTCTGTCTGCCTGCCTGCCTGTCTGTCTGTCTGTCTGTCTGTCTGTCTGTCTGTCTGTCTGTCTGTCTGTCTGTCTGTCTGTCTGTCTGCCTGTCTGCCTGTCTGTCTGTCTGTCTGTCTGTCTGTCTGTCTGTCTGTCTGTCTGTCTTGAATGTATTTGGTTAGAGCTAAGCTAAAACTTCAACACCGCACACCCCTTATAATTGGCTACCTCTATCGAAATCCCAGTGCTGGACACGTCTGGTACGAAAACTTCACTACCATGATGGATGTCGTTTTCGCTTCTGGGAAGGAAATTATACTACTCGGAGACTTTAACATTGACACCAACAAATCCAATATAACATGGGGAAATATAATTGCTTCATACAATTTACAACAAATAGTACAACAAGCTACTTGAGTAACAAAGTCATCTTCAACAGTCATAGATCACATTTATGTAACTTGCTCAGACATCATAGAATGCACCGTACCCAACTGTGCAATGAGCGATCACTACCCAATATGCTGCACGTGGTCTAAAAAAGGAATTAACACTCCTAAAGATAAACACATAAGTGTAAAATACAGAAGTTACAAAAATTTCAACCAAAACGCATTTTTACAGGACTTGCTAAGTTCGCCTCTAGACAATGTTTATCAGCTTCCTGACCCGGAAGATGCTCTGGAATTCTGGATGAAAACCTTTATTGATGTTTTTGATAGGCATGTGCCAATCAAGGAAGTTCGAGTAAAACACCACGTCAAGCCACCTTGGATCACCTAGGAAATACTTGAAATTATGAGAGACAGAGATAAAGCACATAAAAAAGCAGGATCTCAGCGCATACCGTACTCTTAGAAACAAAGTTCAATATAACATACGACAGGAAAAGAAAAATTACTTTAAAGAACTTAGTAATGGATAAAACAAATAGTAAGGATATATGGAAGGCAATTAACACCTTGACAAACAAGTATAACTTCCGAAATTCTTTACCATCAAATCATATTACATGCGACCAATTCAGTAATTTTTTTTCAAACTGACATAGACCAGTTGAAGGCCTCAATACCTAATTCTCCTTGCAACTTATCTTTACTGTCATCGTTTTGCTAGAATAGATGCTCCTGCGATATTCTTTCCGACATACCGCTAATGACAATCACTGAAGTATTCACTTACCTCAGTAACCTAAAAAACACAACCTTATCTGGGTTAGATGGAATCAGCAACCGGATTCTCCGTTGTGCTGCGCCAGTGATCTGTATATCACTAACCTATGTATATAATCAGTGTCTCACCAAAGGCCACTTTCCATCAGCTCTCAAAATCGCTAAAGTGTACACTCTTCTTATATCTGGTTCATTGGACAATGGTCTCCCGAACAATTACAGACCCATTTCCTTACTATCATCACTATCTAAGCCACTAGAAAAACACATCCATAAAGTAACATTACAGTATTTAGTTCGCAACAAGCTTATTATTGACAGCCAATCAGGATTTCGACCAAGATATTCTTTCCATACGGCCCTAACAAACATGATAGAAAATTGGCACCAGAATATAAACAACAACAGTCTATGTGGAACTGTGTTTATTGATTTCAAGAAAGCATTTGATATGATAGATCATGTTATTTTAATTAAAAAACTTGAGACAATGAAAATTGGCCCTAATGTATCACTCTAATATCATCTTTTCTATCAAACAGAAAGCAAGTAGTATCACATAATAAATCTCTGTCTAAAACCACTACCTTCAATATTGGAGTACCGCAATCTATTCTTGGCCCTCTATTATTTGCCATATATATTAACGATCTACCTTTGCATCTTTCGTCGTCCTGCGATTTATTTGCAGACGACTGTAAAGTGTACACAAACGCTGAAAACTGTATTTTACTGGAGTCGTCTTTACAACAAGAATTAAATAATGTAGTTAGGTGGGGCTATTCAAACCGTATGCAAATTAACATCACTAAAACAAAATCAATGTTATTAACAACCAGACAAAGACTTCAAACTCTAAGCTCACACACATCACTTCAACTTCACATCGATAACATGCCAGTAGAAAATGTAATTGAGCACAAAACATTAGGCCTAATCATTGATAGAAACCTAACCTTTAATTCCCACGTTCAAGCGCTCATTAAACAAACAGCGAAAAAAGTCTACCAACTCGCCAAAATTAAAAACTTCCTTGATGAGGACACAAGGAAACTATTCTATACTTCTCATATACAGACACACTTTTACTACTGCTCTACAATCTGGGACGGTTGTTCTAATTCAAACACCAAGCGACGTTACTCACTCCAGAAACGGGCCATGAGTTTAATTTATAGCAAACATTTATCTGACAATCCTAGCCTGTATAAAGGCGTTTATACAGGCTAGGATTGTCAGATAAATGTTTGCTATAAATTAAACTCATGGCCCGTTTCTGGAGTGAGTAACGTCGCTTGGTGTTTGAATTAGAACAACCGTCCCAGATTGTAGAGCAGTAGTCAAAGTGTGTCTGTATATGAGAAGTATAGAATAGTTTCCTTGTGTCCTCATCAAGGAAGTTTTTAATTTTGGCGAGTTGGTAGACTTTTTTCGCTGTTTGTTTCGCTTGCTTTTCAATAAAGCTAAACTAATTCACAAAATCCTGCATCGGAATCCCCAAAACCTTTGGTCATTGTTTAAATATAATGCTAGACACAGTAAACGTTTAAATATATTACACATTCCGAAGCCTAGGATTGACTTGTACAAAACAAGCTTAATGTACTCTGCAGCTCAGCTGTGGAGCAATCTTCCACAAGAAATCAAAGACATCACCAATCCTTATTCATACAATCGCAAATTATTCGAACACTATCTCAGTACGGATTACCTTCCCCCTTAATAATAGAGATAATAATAACAAAACCCTAGTATAACAGCCAGTCCCCTTTTGGTAGGCCAGTATATTCCACATGGTTAAAAACAAGTGTCAGACCATTATCTAAAATTACTGTGTCGTGTAGTTTTGATGTTCGCATTTTGTCCATGCCTTTATAATGCATATCTTTTATATTGTTGCTGTTCTCTGTTAGCCTTGAATGATGTGTGAATGAAATAATGTATGAAAGAGAGTGATAGAAGGGCAGAATGTTAGACGGGCCTGCGTGCCCAATTCTTAATCCTTTGAAAATAAAGTTTGTTCGTTCGTTCGTTCGTTCTCTCTCTGTATGTCTCTGTCCTGTCTCTCTGTCTCCCTCTGTCTCTCTCTCCTCTGTCTCTCTCTGTCTGTCTCTCTACCTCTCTGTCACTCTTTGTCTCTGTGTCTCTCTCTGTCTCTCAGTGTCTCAGCCTCTCTCTGTCTCTCTCTCTGTGTCTATGTGTCTCTGTGTCTCTGCCTCGCTCTGTTTCTATGTCTCTTTGTCTCTGTCTCTCTCTCTGTCTCTTTGTGTCTCTGTCTCTCTTTGTCTCTATGTCTCTGTGTGTGTCTCTCTCTGTCACTCTGTCTCTCACTGTATCTCTGTCTCTCTCTGTCACTCTCTCTCTCTGTCACTCTCTCTCTCTCTCTGTCTGTCCCTCTCGCCCTTTCTCTGTGTGTGTATGTCTTTCATGCTTTCTCTCTCTCTCTCTTTCTCTCTCTCTTTCTCTCTCTCTCTTTCTCTCTCTCTCTCTCTCTCTCTCTCTCTCTCTCTCTCTCTCTGTGAACTCTCTATTGCTGTTTTTGTTGTTGTTTTCTTTTGTCCATGCGTAATTGTAATTCTATAATGCCGTGTTGCTGTATTTTTTACATGAATCCCATGTTTTATCTCGAGCTTAATTTACGCATTCATGCCCACTATTAATTATGCCCGCTCTTTTATTTGTACGGTCACAAATGTTCTTTTTCGCCATGTTGAAAAAGACATCCGTCAGCACTTGCGAGAACGCTTCATCTCAGTCAAAAAACAACCTAGTTAACCTTGAAACCCCATTATTTGCACCTACAGAAGCTATTGGAAGGGATACAGTTTAATGATGGTCATTTTGCTAGGAAATGTGTGTGAAAATATTGGATCCTCATTCACAAGACACCTTCCTTCAAGCTTTTCTACTGCGCATGTCTACTGAAAACGGAAGCTTCGCAGCTTTCCTACAATACTTCCGGATTTATCTTTGCTGTTTATAATCGTGGCTTTTTATTCAGTATACTTTAAGTGTGTGTGTGTGTGTTTATCAACACCCTGTGTTACCGGTGCCCTTAAGGTAAGTGCATGCATGTCCCTAGTGGCGTCTAAGGAGGCTTGGTGTAGAATGGCTACATAATTCTGTAGACAACTCTAGCTCCAATATTCAACCAATCATAAACACGTTTATAAAGAACTTGGCTCCGGTTTGCTGAGGGCAAGCCTACGTTCCATTGGTTTGCCGAGGCTTCCTGTACTTTTAACATGGAGGCAGTGAGGTGCATTTCGTGTGATATTCATAGCACAGGAACGGTGCATAATTGGGCGACCCTTTGCCGGGAAGTTGGAACTGCGACTAACTAACTACGTTCCATTAGTGGATAAAAGGCATCAGAAGGAAGTAAGTTTGTGCTTTCCCTGACGAAGACTGTCGCAACAGAAACGTTAGAGTTTGTTGCCTGGGGTGTGGAATTGTCTTTTTACTTGTTTTTGGTTTTTTTATATACATTTTTTATTTCATATTGTAAGATTCTTAAGATTTAGCACAACCCACTACTGGGAATGCAGATCGTAGTCCGAGTTGCGCTCTCGTTTGAGCTCGTCAGTAGTGCATATCCCTGACTGGACCCGGTATCGAACCCCGGATCATTGGTGTGTGAGGCGGGTGTGCAACCACTAACCACATGACTCACGCTGGACGCTACCAAATTATCATACTACAATATCATAACATCACCCATTATAGGCGCTAGCTCAAAGTCAAGTGGTTGCACACCCGCTTCACGTGCCAATGATCCGGAGTGAGATCCCGGGTCCAGTCAGATATATGCACTACTGACGAGCTCAATTGAGAGCGAAACTCGAGTCTAGTGCTTGCAAATTGACGTGGACAAGGCCCAGTGTTCGTACCGGAATATGATCATCGTTGCCAGTAGTGGGTTGTGCTTAATCTTCAAACCCATATCCCCAAACAACGAAATAAATGTACTGTAAGGTTTATTTGAATGCAAAGAATACCCTTGGCGACCTTACACCTGTATAACAAGCTGCCATAAAGATTGATAATAAAGTAACTCAATATGAGCCTAATAAGAGAAGGTGACCAGTATTTTTCTAGGATTAAGTAAATGCCCTACCTGTTTGTTAGACCTGACATGGTTCCTTACCTATGTAACACTTTTATACTTGCTACTGTCGGCTCCCTGGCCGAAAGGTTAGCAGCTTTCTCCGTTAACCCCGAATACTCTCATGGTTGATTTGAGCGCACGAGAATTAGAAGCGGTTCGAGTCGCGCCAGTGACTTATGAAAGTATGGAGCCAGTCGCTCAGAAAGTCGTGGCGTGCTGATGAGCGTAATCTAGCCTAGGAATCAACATACAGCTGAAAGATGCTGGTGTTGACCGCAATATCCTGAAACAGGATGGAAACGCGGAAAAAAAAATGCTTGCTACTACCACCACGTGACATTCACGAACAGACGTCTCGTGACGACATAGAGGCATTCAGTCACAACGGACAATGTAATCTATCCTCTGTCAGTGGATTGAAGTATACTCATTCATATTATGCTTAACTAAGTGTCATGGGATGCTGAATCCTCTTACGCGTCTTTCCGTGTCTGCCATGGGCTTATATATCGCCGAAGTATACCCACTGCGATATAATGCAACATCTCTGCTACCATATTAACAACTGTTCGGTCATAACTGTGACACACCAGTAGTTTCCATTTTTTTTCCTCCATTCATTTTTGTTTGGTTCAAACCTACTTTTTGTTTTGCATACCAATCTAACTGATTCGCCAAATGTGACCTCTCCATTTAGACAGAAGGACGATATACCGCCATACGAAGATCATCGGTTATTTTTTTCGTTTCGCGGTATCTTCCACAATTTCAATGCTCAGTGAACGGAAATTCCCATTTAATACTTGTTCATTTGATTGTGCGCCATGTTTGATCCAAACCTACCTTTTGTTTGGCACAGAATATATTAAAACCAGAGGGTAATCTCATCTCGGCACATCTAAGATGGATATATCAAACAAAAACATGCGCAGAGCCTGTGCACACATGCCTGCTTTGCGCTAACTGCTAGCACCTAATCCACACGCGCATATGTGTTCTTCCGTTCATGTTTAAATGTCAAAACTTGCACACCCGCATCTTGCCACAGAAAATGCGCATGCGTACAGTTCTCTTCTCTTGTTATGTTTGCTTCAATCCATACATATTTTAAACGCTTTCGTATTTGCCCAGCTATGTTTGTTCGTCTTTTAATTCCTATCATCACATTTCCATCGACTTTCACTACTGAATTGAAATATTCCAACCTAAAGTACTCAAGTTGGTATGTTCGATTTCATTGCACCGAGTGTCACCTCGTCTGGCACTGTCTCTTACCATAGAATGGGAAGTCGCTTGTCGTAAGCATTGTACAAAAGCACGAACTCCGTAGTTCCATCGATAGCTCCAAGGTATCTCTGGAGAAATTCCAGTTTATTCAATATGGACTCATTTCAGTATGGATTCATTTCAGTATGGACTCCTTTCAGTATGGACTCATTTCAGTATAGACTCATTTCAGTATAGACTCAGTCCAGTATAGACTGAATTCAGTATGGACTCATTTCAATATGAACTCAATTCAGTATGGACTCAACTTAGTATGAACACAAATTTAATATAGACTCAATTCATTTCAATATGGACTCATTTCAGTATATACTCATTTCAGTACAGATTCGATTCAATATGGACTTATTTCAATAAGGGCTCATTTCAATAAACACTTTATTATGGACGTATTTCAATATCGACTAAATTCAGTATGGATACATTTTCAAACCCATTCACTATATGTACGTTTTGGTCCATTGTTAAATTAATGCATTTGACTGCCAGAGTTACCAACAACGATTGCCTGAAAGAGGCTACTGGAACGAACTAGAAATTATATACAACTATAAGAAAGAGACAAACCGCTTTCTTTGGTCGTGTGATGAGAACAGGGGCATTGGAAAACATCGTGAAAACTGGAAAGATCAATGGGGAAGAGAGGCAGAGGCAGACCATGAGAAATGTTGATGGATGGACTGAGACTGTGGAGGAATATCAGCAGCATATTTGATCCAGAACACTAAAGACCGAGATCTGTGGAGAGCCATGAACGCCTACGCCAGCTGGCAGGACACACGGCTCTGTGGCGACGTGGTTATAAATACAATTGGTAAACCGCCATACCGCGTTCGAAACACAGCTGCTGGCGGTTTGACAACAGACCACCTGACGTTGGTTTCTCCTTCTCATACAAAGATATCAGTGCCGGTCGTTCAGAAAGCAATGGCAAACTACTGACCGTAAATTTGCCAAAAACAGCCAAAAATGATTAGGTTAATTGCGACGTCCCGTACAGGATATGGAACAAATTATTTTCAACATTATTTGTGCTTTGGTTGCATTGAGATGTAAATTGTTTCTTATAGTTTCCGCTCACTTCCTTTATTTCTTTGTTTTAGTATATAAGATAAACAGGAGTCTTGTTATATTTCAAATGTGTATTGTCACCACATAATCTTACAGCTGCATCTTGTTCACAAAAGGTTCATATTATTCCTTGTAAATATTTTATCAGATAATTCTAATGTTGTTTTGAGTGTATAAGATAAGCAGATCTTTGTCTGACCCCTTGTTCTATATGAAATAAAATGTTTGTAATTTACATGTATTACTCACAGCTCAAAGTTGTGCATTGTAGAGTGTTTTATGACATGTATTTAGTGCAATAGGAAGCCCATTTCTTTCATTAAGTTCCATAATCCTTCATATTCTACACGTTTGAATACTTTTTTTAGTAATCTACAAAGTAAGAATTGAGATCTATATAGTACTCTTGTACTCTTGAGTGGATGTATAACAGTGAGTAGTATGTGTAATTGGTGTATTTTGTATGAATGTGTATGTAGGTGTGTGTGTGTTTCTGTTTAGGCGTGTGTGTATGTCTGTCTGTCTGTCTCTCTGCCTACCTGTCTCATAACATGGTAATATTCTTTGTTTAACTTTACAGTTTTCATTTCACAATATTATTTTAATTTTAGAATATAACATGCATAATAGATAATTGATGTCAATATGAGTGGTTGAAATTGCTCATTGTAAGACGAGCCTACGTAACCAATTTGTGAACCTCTGAAAAAGTACATTCCTACCTTGTCCTTTTCTATAATTCTTTTGTTTGCTGTAGTTTTCTAGGCATATATAAAGAAGGTAGTTTGCCATTGATTTCCTTCTTGTCAGTGACCATACTTGTCGGTGTCTGGAGCCATTGTCTCTATAATAAGATCTTCTGCAGTAAGTTGAGTTGAGTTAAGTTGAGCTTAGAAGCATCATCACTGCACTCAGGACATTCCCACACGTGCTCCGTCCCCTCGTTTAACATCCAGCGAAGAGTCATACTGCTAATATGTCTAACTGCCATCTGATTGACAAGTCCTCCTGGTCTTCCCTCTCCTTCCGCAGATAGTTGGAAACTAGATCTCATAACCACCAACGGTTGCTCTTAAGTTCAATCCTCCCACATGCTTCTGTACTTTCCCGTTGTCCCGAATTCCACCGTACCAAGTGTGCCCCTAGGGCTAGAGAAGAGAAGGGCTGTGGTTTACTCCTCCTTTAGTAGGGGATAACCCTTAACCCGTCAACCTTGACATGCAGCTGATTAAAAACCAGATAACGTCGAACTTCGCGAAGCTTCTTAATCATTTTGACCGCAAAGAAATTCCATGCAAAGCCGAGAAGGCGAACACGAGCAACAAAATCCCTCAGTTGTCTGGATGTGTCGGCCGGCCGGTAGGCCCAAATATCGCAGCTCTGTTGTAAACTGACACAACGCATTTAGCCCAAAACACACAAAATGTCGGACGAACGACGAATAAATCGTTAAGTGTGCTAATCTGATGATTATCATGATTATTAGTTGTTGTTTTTTTTGATTGATTGATTGATTGATTGATTGATTGGTTGATTGGTTGTCCAGAAGTAGTGTCCCAGCTATGGGTCTGTGTTATGGCATCTTCATAACATTTTAAAGATCTAAGAGGAAAGACGGTCTCCGTCGTGAAGAGATTGTGGGCTCGGTACGTAATCCCGTATACCCGCGTTCGAAACGCAGCTGTGCGCGATCTGGCAGCAGACCGCGCTGCGTTGGTTTTGCGTTGGTATTGGTACCAATCGTTCAGAAAGCAATGGCAAATTACTGAACGTAAAATTGCCAAGATATCGCAGCCGCAGAAATGCTGGTTTTGATTGCGATGCCCTGTAAAATGGGTATGAATAAAGAAAAAACAAGAGTAAGGAGGAATAGGCGGCCAATCGTTCCCTCACTTTAGCAAGCGACGAGTTCAGGATCGAATCCGCATCCGCTAGTGTTAATGACATCACCAGTGCAGAACCCTATCAACTTCGCCTGAGCGCCCATCGACCTTGGTTATAATTTACACTCAAAGGGGAAAGGGTTAGAATGTTGCTATCATCATCATCATCATCATCATCATCATCATCATCATCATCATCATCATCATCTTCCCACTGGGTAGCACTGCACAGTGTCATTCCGTGTGATTGTACAATGTCTTTGATGGATATTCGTATAGGAAGATCGTATAGAGCCTTCTTTGATATAACGCCGGTGCTTGTAGTTGATTGTGTTGCATTCTAACGAGATGGCCGAATCATTTAATCTTCTACCTTTCAAACTTGTAGGTACTAAATGTTTAGCAGCCAGAAGGTCGACTTAATTCATCATCATCATGTGTCATGCCGATAAAGCATGGGCGGTCATGTTTCGCCATCACACTCGATCACCACAGTTGTGGATCAGCTTTGTGTTCTGGTCTCGACCATGCCACTTCTTTGCCCTCCCCGTGTTCTTTTCCCCTCAATCTTGCCCGTTGTCACCAAGTTGTCCAATTTATTTCTTCTAATAACGTGCACCAAAATGTGTGCCAGCAACCCCATCAATTAGTGACCGTTTGTGGTTTTCCAGACAAGTTTTCTTTCAGTAGTTTGCCATTGCTCAATAAACGATCGACGCTTATACTATTGCTAAAGAAATTAAATGCAAATCTCTCTGCTATCAGATAGCATGCGGCGGATTTCGAAACCAGTATATCGGGAAATTGCCAAACTGCGTTCATTACCATAAACGCTAACGAAAATGATGTGTTCTGATTAATTTGCCCGCTGTCGGAAACTGGGTGTCGGACTTTCGGGGTGTCTAATTACTGCACCCACGCCTGTTTTTCTTAAGTTTTTATTACGGTGCTAATGAGGTGCCATCAAACCAAAACGGCAACCCGTTTGATGTTATTCCTGTGTTGTCAAGATCATTAATTAGTTCGGTTAGCACATTAAATGTCGCACCTCTGAACTCGCTTTCAATTAAACAATTTTTAAAACGTTTTTAAAAACGTTACAGATTTCTTTTCAAAACAGAGTAGATTGTTTCTTTTTTTTCTTCTTTTATTTCGTAAAGACATTACAGACTTCTTTGCTTTCTTTGAACAGATCCTTCTTGTTTGTTTTGAGCATACGCTAAGTAATTTGTTTTCAAATATCGGGAAGTTCTCATCTTTAACTGAAGGCCTCCAAACTATGTTCTGTTAATGAAGGTTACAAAGTTATTATCTTTTATTGAAGGTCGCTAAGTTCTTAATGAAAGTAATTAAGTTATTTTCTGTTATTAAAGGCCTTTATTTTTTATTTTGAAGGCCTCTAGGTTATTTCTGCTATTGAAGGCTGCTAAGTGATTTTCTGTTGTGGGAGCTCTGTAAATTATTTTCTTTCTGGAATATCTCCAAGGTTTATCTGTCTGGAGTAACGCTAAGTTCTTGTATGTTCAGGAAGGTCAGTATGGTCTTATGTTATTAATGGTTATCTGTTCTGAAAGACCGCTAAGATCTTTTGTAGTACTAAAGATCGCTAAGGTCTTGTCTGTTATGAATGCCGTTAAGTGATTTTGTTTATTATTCAAGATCGATAAGTACTTATGTTCTAGAAGATCGCTAAAATCTTACCTGTTGTGCAAAGTCGCTATATCTGTTTAAGAAGGTCGGTAATTTCTTATATGTTGTGGAATACCGCTAAGTTTTTATCTCTTGTTGAAGATCGCTTACTTCTTATCTGTTGTAGATGGTCGTTAAAACTTTGTATCTGTTCTACTAGGCCGCTAATGGTCTTATCTATTGAAAGTCAGCTAAGTTCTTATCTGTTTTGAAAGCTATCTTAGGTCTCAAGACTAGGACTATGTCTCACACTGCCTAAAATCTTGAGGCATCTGTTCATGATGGAGCACCTTCTCCATGTCTCAACCTGTCCATGATCTAGGGGCATCTCTTCGTGATGGGGCACCTTCTCCGTGTCTCAACCTGTCCATGATCTAGGGGCATCTCTTCAGTGATGGGGCACCTTCTCCATGTCTCAACCTGTCCATGATCTAGGGGCATCTGTTCGTGATGGAGCACCTTCTCCATGTCTCAACCTGTCCATGATCTAGGGGCATCTCTTCGTGATGGGGCACCTTCTCCGTGTCTCACACTGCCCAAGATTTTGGCGCATCTCTTAATGATGGGGCACCTTCTCCATTTCTTACATTGCACAAGATCTTGGGGCATCTCTTCACGATGCGGTACCTTCTCCGTGTCTTACGCTGCGAAGATCTTGAAGCATCTCTTCATGATCGAGCACTTTCTCAATGTCTTGCACTGCCTAAGATCTTGAGGCATCACTTCATGAAGCTGCTACCCATAGACTAATTCCAAAGTCAGGTTAACGATCCCAGGACCCCACAACCCCACAGCAACACCTATGCCGACCTTGCCCACCCGGCTGACTTCCCAGTTTGAAGTGGGAAAATATAACTGCAACAAAGTCTCAGTGAAGATGTTACTTTGGCAAACTTTGGCATTTGTCTTGAGTGAAATGTCTCCTTCATCTTGACTCCTATACATGCAAGATCCTTTCTGTTAAGGAAAGCTGCTACGTTCTGTTCTGTTTCTGTTCTGGAATACGATGGAGTAGGAAGTTTTAAAACGGCGTGACTTCTATGACAGACTGTTCACGACCAGGGTCAGGCACAGCGAGTAATGATCTCAGTGTCTGTTTTTCTACAGGAATCCATGCACTTTATCAGCGCTGGAGGACTTACATTTGAACGCAGTGGTGACTACATCGAAAAATGATACAGTTGTTCTTTACTTTTTCATAATATATTCACCCAAAAAAAAAAGAAGAAAAAACATCTTAGGTTTTTATTTGAAGCTCACTCGTGTATGTAGGCTATTTGGTCAGACAACTGGTGTATGGTGTTTTGGGCAAGTCCTTCAACTATAACTTTTTGTCACGATCATGCACGTATTCCTCAGCGTCGGCGGTCATGTTTCGCCATCTTACACGATCACCAGCGTCGTGGATCAGCTCTGTGTTCTTGTCTCGACCATACCACATAACCAGGTATTTACTTCTCTGCCTTTTCCCCATAAACCATATGTTCACTGTCATCAGATGTTTTTCAACTTGTCTTATCATTGTCGCGTCTCACATCCATACAAATTACAGGTTTATGTAGCACCGCAACGCTTTTTTTTTTTTTTTGATGGTCGTAACTGACATCATTTTATTGGCCATTATGTTTTCCATCTTATAGAAGGCTACTTTCGTCATGGTGATCATTGTTCTAATCTCTTCAAAGCACATCCCATCATATGTTGTGACTGTTCCGGGATAGTTGTACAGGTTCACTTGGTTAAGACTATCTTCTTGTTCCCATGTATTACATTGTGGTATTTCTTTCTTCCTAGTGACGACCATAATCTGCTTCTTCTTAAAATTTAATTCGAACCCTAATTGTTCACTGTGGGCATCAACCGCATCTACTAAATATTGCAGATCCTGTTCATTATCTGCAATCAATACTGTATCATCCGCATATCTATTCTTATTGATGGTACGTCCCCAATGGGTTCCTACAGAATCAGTATGGTCGCGTATTCCTTGCTTTCAGATTGCAACATTGATCTCTCCTTTTTTGACCATGTTGCATAAATTCCAATATGAATTTGTGGTAAATATTGAACTGTTTATCGGGCAGACAGACAGAGGGATCAACACTTATGTGCCACATATATTGAAAGGTAAAAGATCAAATTGTTCGGCCATGTACTGAAGAAGAACAGGCAGATCGTCACGGCCTGAAGAGAATAGCGCCGAGGATCTGGCAGACACTCAGGACTTCCGAATAAAGGTCAGACGGACACATACTCAGACTGCCACTGGTATCATTATTATAGTACTCTTCGCTGGCTGTTGAAGATGACGGTGAACGTATGAAATGTCCCGAGTGCTGTGATGTCGGTTCTTAACTCATCTCGTTCATTATTTCGCCATCTCGTTAGAGCAAACCACCATCAACTACCAGCACTGGGCGACTCCAACGAAGACCCGATACAAGAGCAAGAGGACGCCAGGGAAGAAAACTGGATTACCGCCATAAAGACATTGTACAGTCACATGAAATGACACTATCCAGTGCCACCCATAGGGCGCTGAAACGTAAACTAAACCTCCCCACGACACCTGGCGGCAAAAGTGGAACATGATGATGACTGAATTGCAGAAGCGACTCTATTGGACCAGTGTGCCACAACTTGACCCGTCAGTATTGTTAAATATGTTTACAATTCGCATGCTTGAAAGGTCATTTGCTTGGCGGGAAATGAGAAACCTTTACAGTAACCTCGTTGTGTACACAAAACACGTTTGTTATTACCGGTCTACTAACACTGGTGGTTTTCAAACTACTTTGGGCTCTGGGTGTCATGCCTTCTAATTACTAAACATATTCAGCACCTCATTTTATCATCAATAACAACATGTCCTGCCAGATGGCGTAGGCGATCATTCATCCCCACAGTAGTCGGTCCCAAGTATTTCGTATCATTTTCAACGGCATTTCTCTTTGACCCTTGTCCATCCAGAATCATTTGGCTTCGCCTGTTCCTGCTTCTTCTACCGTTCAGTCATCAGGTACCGTTTCCGCAGTGAAAGTTGGCTGCAAGGGATCTTTAATATTGTTTGCCTCACACCTTGATTGTACATTCTGTCAGACTGCTGTTCGTCAATCCCTCGATGTTATTTTCCCACTTGTATCAACCTCTACCTCTTGCTCGCTTGTCTTCAACTTTACCATCCAGTATGGTTTTTATAAGAGAGTTATGTCTTTTTGTGGTCTCCGCGGCGAAGAGGTTACGGACGCAGATCCTAATCCTGCATACCCGCGTTCGAAACACAGCTGAGGGCGATTTGGCAGCAGATCGCATTGCGTTGATTTTTAACGTAATTGTATGGGTGTTGGTCATTCAGAAAGCAATGGCAAACTACTGAACGTAAACTTTCCAAGATATGACAATAGCAAAACATGCAGTTGTTGACCGTGACTTTCTGTAAAGGATATGCAACTAACTTGTATTTTCTTTCTATGTATTTTAACGTGGCAGAAATATTTCACTTGCCACATGTTTCTTCCTTTCGTCAACTTTCTTTGAACTCCCATTTCTTTCTATATTGTGAATGTCCTCGTTGTTATCGTGAATGTCAATGCTGTTATTGCGAATATCCCTGTTGTTATTGTGAATGTCCTGTTGTTATTGTGAATGTATATGTTGTTATTGTGAATTTCCCTGTTGTTATTGTGAATGTCAACGATGTTATTGTGAATGTCCATATTGTCATTGCGAATGCCCTTGTTGTTATTGTGAATGTCCCTGGTGTTATTGTAAACGTCAAAGTTATCTTTAATGTCAAAGTTATCTTGAATGTCAATGTTGTTATAGTGGATGTCAAAGCCGTTAGTATGAATGTTGATATCATAAATTCCCCTGTTGTTTTTTTTAATGTCCCTATTATCAATGTGCCCATTTATGCCACAGATAATGCCTGCTGACCGACCCACTGACCGAGTGTGCCCCAAACTGGAGACTGACTCGTGCCCCTCAGGTGAGTCCATCGTGTTGTTTTGTCTTATCTCTTGTACCACTTTTATCTTTTGTATCACGTTGTATTTCGTGTATCACGTATTATCTCTTGTACCACGTCATATCTCGTGTACCGTGTCTTATATCTTGTACCACGTCTTATATCTTGTAACATGTTTGGTCTGATCTCTTGTATCACGTATTATCTCTTGTACCACGTCTTATCACTTGTACCACGTCTTATCTCTTGTACCAAGTCCTATCTCTTGTACCAAGTCTTATCTTGTGTATCACGTCTTATCTCTTGTACCAAGTCTTATCTTGTGTATCACGTCTTATCTCTTGTACCACGTCTTATCTTGTGTATCACGTCTTATCTCTTGTACCAAGTCTTATCTTGTGTACTACGTTTTATCTCTTGTACCAAGTCTTATCTTGTGTACCAAGTCGTATCTTGTGAACTACGTCTTATCTCTTGTACCAAGTCTTATCTTGTGTACCACGTCTTATCTCTTGTACCAAGTCTTATCTCTTGTACCAAGTCTTATCTCTTGTACCAAGTCTTATCTCTTGTATCACATCTTATCTCGTGTACCACGTCTTATCTCTTGTACCACATCTTATCTTGTGTACTACGTCTTATCTCTTGTACCACGTCTTATCTCTTTTACCACGTCTGATTTCTTGTACCACGTCTTATTTGCTGTACCACGCCTTATCTGTTGTTCTACGTCTTATATGTTGTACCACGTCTTATCTCTTGTACCACGTCTTATTTGTTGTACCACGTCTTATATGTTGTACCAAGCCTTATCTTGTTTAACACGTATTATCTCGTGTACCATGTCTGTTCTTGCACCAAGTCTATCTCCTGTACCACGTCTTGTCTCTTGTACCACGTCTTGTCTCTTCTACCACGTCTTATCTCCTGTACCACTTATTGTCTTGTACCACGTCTTGTCGCTTGTACCACGTCTTATCTAGTTGTGCTTTCGCTCGCTTTGTTTTCAAACGTTGTCCATACACATTCTACCACTTATAGAGAACTGGACTGATTTTAAGCGTGGATTAGCTTCCCCACTTTCGAGTGTCCCTCGCCAATAAGCGAAAAGACCAGGAGGCTTCACTACCAGCCCACAGGATGAATGGGGCTCCGCGATCGCGTAGTAGCTCGAGACACGCCTGCCGTTCCGGTAGTCAGAAGTTCACTCCTTCTGGGGGTACTTGTACTTTACGTCCCCGAATCAAGGACGCGAAGTGAACGTTTTAGTATACAACACTTACAACAGCTATCAAATACGATATTTCTTCACACCTGCAAGAAAATATAGTATTTCTCTACAACCGCAAGAAATACAGTTTGTTCTCGTTACAACAGAAAGCAAATATATGTCTCTTATCATAGCAAGAAAATACAGTATGTTTTCTTTACAACAGAAAGAAACTATATGTCTCTTATCATAGCAATAAATACAGTATATTTTCTTTACAACAGAAAGAAACTATATGTCTCTTATCACAGCAAGGAATACAGTATGTTTTCTTTACAACAGGAAGAAACTATATGTCTCTTATCATAGCAAGAAAATACAGTATGTTTTCTTTACAACAGAAAGAAACTATATGTCTCTTATCATAGCAAGAAAATACAGTATGTTTTCTTTACAACAGAAGGAAACTATATGTCTCTTATCATAGTAAGAAATACAGTATTGTTTTCTTTACAACAGAAAGAAACTATATGTCTCTTATCATAGCAAGAAATACAGTATGTTTTCTTTACAACAGAAAGAAACTATATGTCTCTTATCATAGCAATAAATACAGTATGTTTTCTTTACAATAGAAAGAAACTATATGTCTCTTATCATAGCAATAAATACAGTATGTTTTCTTTACAACAGAAAGAAACTATATGTCTCTATCTTAGCAAGAAATACAGTATTGTTTTCTTTACAACAGAAAGAAACTATATGTCTCTTATCACAGCAAGAAATACAGTATGTTTTCTTTACAACAGGAAGAAACTATATGTCTCTTATCATAGCAAGAAAATACAGTATGTTTTCTTTACAACAGAAAGAAACTATATGTCTCTTATCATAGCAAGAAAATACAGTATGTTTTCTTTACAACAGAAAGAAACTATATGTCTCTTATCATAGCAAGAAAATACAGTATGTTTTCTTTACAATAGAAAGAAACTATATGTCTCTTATCATAGCAAGAAAATACAGTATGTTTTCTTTACAATAGAAAGAAACTATATGTCTCTATCATATCAAGAAATACAGTATGTTTTCTTTACAACAGGAAGAAACTATATGTCTCTTATCATAGAAAGAAAATACATTATGTTTTCTTTACAACAGAAAGAAACTATATGTCTCTTATCATAGCAAGACAATACAGTATGTTTTCTTTACAATAGAAAGAAACTATATGTCTCTATCATAGCAAGAAATACAGTATTGTTTTCTTTACAACAGAAAGAAACTATATGTCTCTATCATAGCAAGAAAATGCAGTATATTTTTGCTACAACAGCAAGAAAATAACATTTCTATTCCATAACCCCCCAAAAATGCACTAACGAAACTATATGTCTCTTATCATAGCAAGAAATTACAATAGCAGGAAATACAATATTTCGGTACCATTGCAAGAAAATACAATATTTCTTCTCTACAACAGGGAGAAAATATAATATATCTCTACCATATCAAGAAAATGTAATATTGTATCTACTGTCATCTGTCATCTACTGCCTATAGTACCTAACAGCGTAGGACAGGGGAGGGGGTGGGGTCTTGAGCCTGAGGAATTAAGGCCGTCTGGCTTTTCTTTACAACTGCAGTATGTCCTTCCTGTCTTTGTTGCATTCTAAATGAGTCCTTGCGTAATCCTGCTGTCACCTATGACAGGAACAGGCTACTTCTCACAGGACAACCAAAAAATGGGTTATTACTTTGCTGGCTTAGCGAAGAATAATTTAATAATCCTCTTACTGAATTCGAGGTTAATTATTCAGAACATGTCTCATCAAAGAAGATCTGCAAGGAAATCCATCCACGAGAAGGAAAAACCGAATGCCACACCACTACCGTCTTGTGGTAGGAAGTTCAAGAACAAAGGCTAGGGCAACAAAGCCTGACAGAAAATGTAGGCAGGCAGAGCCCATAAGCACAGGAAGGCAATCAATGGGAGGAGGAATCCAGAAAAGAATCCTCAATCGTCGAAGTCGGAAGATGTTAGTCCAAGTGAGAAGGAAGAAGACGGAAGAAGGAGATAGAATGAATGCGGAGGAAAAAGTAGGAGAAAGTAGAATAAGAAGGAAGGAGGAAGAATAAGACATAAGAAGAACCGGGGAAGAAGAATAAAGAAAAAGAAATAAGAAGAAGAAGAAGAATAAATACGAGGACGAAGATGAAGAATGAAGAAGGAGAAAAGAAGAAGAAGAAAGGAGAAAGGAAGAAGAAAGGCGACAGGAAGAAGAAAGAGAGGAGAAAGAAAGAAGAAAAGAGAAATGAGGAAGGAATGAGAATGGAGGCAGGAAGGACAAAGGAAGATTGAAGGAGAAAGGTAGAAGAAATGAGAAATTAAGAAGGAAGAAGAAAGAAAGAAGGAAGAATAAAGAAATAATTAAGAAGAAAGGAAGAAAGAAGAAGAAAGGAAGAAGAAATGGAAAAGAAGAAGAAATGAAGAAGGAAGAAGAAAGGAAGAAGGAAGACAGTAAGGAAGAAAATAGGAAGTAAGGAAGAAGAACGGAAGAAGATAGGAAGTACTGAAGAAGACAAGTACTGAAGAAGACAAGAAGTATAGAAGAAGACACGAAATAAAGAAACGGAAAGGAAGAAAGGAAACATAAAGGAAGAAAGGAAGAAGAAAGAAAGTAGGAAGAAGAAAGGAAGTACGGAAGAAAAGGAATAGTGAAAGGCGCAGTTTCATAATTCTTAATCATACCGATCCTAGGCTTCGAGTTTAGCAACTGCTGGTTTAGTTTAGTTTAGTTTAGTCGTCTTTTCAACATCACGGAACTCGGTTTAGCCCATAAGTGCTCCATTTCCCTCCTAACTCAAACCTGAGTCTGGAGAAACTCCGCTCAATGTACGAACTCCGTTGCATCGGCGAGGATCCTGAAATACGTTGGGTAGATTTTTAACTCTAAATTTTGCCCGGCAGCGCCGTTAGGCTACTCTTTTTCGATTTCCAACTGCCAAGGGATTTTTTACGTGCGCAACAATACACACGGGCGTCCGATCTCGCTACCCAGAGACCAGAGGAAATTATTGGAAGTCCACGTGGATTTTTTTAATAAATCCCGGTCCTCACCGGGGCCTGAGCCCGGGACCTCCAGCACTCGAGGCGGACACCATACCTCGAGACCACCCAGGCCCCCCCCCCCCCCTGACTGCTAAACTGCTGGTTTAGAAGCACACCGCTTTGTGTTGATTTTGTCGCCGTTCGGAAAGAAACGGCAACCTCATCATCATCAAGTGCCAAGCCAGCTGGCGTAGGCGTTCATGTCTCTCCACATATCTCGGTCTTTGGTATTCTGAATCAACGCTGCTGCTGATATTCCTCCATGCCACCGTCTCAATCCATCCAGCATCACTTCTCTTGGTTTGCCTCTGCCTTTCTTCCCCTCAATCTTCGTCATGATGTTCTCCATGGCCTCTCTTCTCACCACATGACAAAAGAAAGCTGGTAGTCTCTTTCTTATTGTTGTATATAATGTTCTTGTTTCATTTGCCTCTTTCAGGCAATCGTCATTAGTTACTCTAGCAATCCAAGGAATTCGCATCATTCGTCTCAGGAACCACATCTCTGTTGTTTCAAAGTTTTTCCTAATTTGTTCATTTACACTCCAAGATTCATTGCCATACCACAAACAGGTTATATATATCACTTTAGCACTCTCTTTCTTACATTCAGTGATAGTCACTTATTGCATAAGATACTTTTCATTTTCTGAAATGCAACTATGCTTGCCCTATACTGCTCTTAATCTCTGTTTTGCACCTTTCGTCTGATTTTATAAATGCCTACTGAACGGCGACCTATTGTTTCCTGGTAAATCACAAACAGCAGAATTGTACCATGCAAAGAGTTAGGAAGAAAATAAACATGAAATAGGAGAAGAACAATGTGGGTTTCTAGAAGGCAAAGATACAGTAAATGCCGTGTACATACTGAGAACAGTAATTGAAATGTTCTATTGAAGTTAATAAAAATATACCTATTTGCTTTATTGACTACACAAAGGCTTTCGATAGAGTAAAGACATGTCAACATGGTAGACATGCTTGAAGATCTACCAATTGATGGGGAAGACCTTAGACTTGTAAAAAACAAACATGCATTGGAAACAGCAAGCTGTCATCAGATAATGAAGTAGGTCAATATCAGCCTATTAAGAGAGGTTTGAAACAGGGATGTGTAATGTCTCCGGATCTGTTTTCCCTGTATGGTGAAAATATTTTCAGAAATGTACAAGATATGAAAGGAATCTTTTTTGAGGGAAGAAACATCAGTATTGATTGCAGACAATAAGCAGGATCTGCAACAATTAGTAGATGCCGTTGTTGCACACAGTGAACAACTAGGGTTCGAATTAAATTATAAGAAGACAGATTATGATCGTCAGAAGAAGAATGAAATACCACAATGTAATATACAGATAAATGGGAATATTCTTAAACAAGTGAATCTGTACAATTATCTGGGAGCAGTCATAACATCTGAAGGGAGATGCCTTGAAGAGATTAGAACAAGAATTGCCATGGCGAAAAGTAGCCTTTTGCAAGATGAAAAACATACTGACCTATAAAAAGATGTCAATTGCAACAAGAAAAAGAGTGTGGAGGTGCTACATAGAGCCTGTACTTTTGTGTTGTTGTGAAACGTGAACAATGAGCAGTCAAGCTGAAAAACATCTGATGGCTGTGAAAATGTGGTTTCTGAGGAGAAAGCAAATAGAATACCATGGACATATAGAAAAAAAAACCAACAACCACTTCCTATAAGAATCAAATGGAAATCGTAAACTTCTTCTTCTTCTTCTTCTTCTTCTTCTTCTTCTTCTTCTTCTTCTTCTTCTTCTTCTTCTTCTTCTTCTTCTTCTTCTTCTTCTTCTTCTTCTTCTTCTTCTTCTTCTTCTTCTTCTTTCTTCTTTCTTCTTCTTCAGCGTTCCGAGCCATTGAGGTTCTTTGCTGCAGATACAATCCGTCTCCATTCGTCTCTCTGGTTGACCTTCTCTTGCCAGTCGTTGGTTCCAAGTACTTGTAGGTCTGTATATATATTATCTCTCCACCGTCTTCTTGGTCTACCTCGGGGTCTACGGTCATTTATTTCCTGAGTGTAAGCGAGTTTTGTTTCCCTATTATCTTCCATTCTTTCTATATGCCCCAGCCATTGTAGTCTATTAGCCTTCATGATACCAGTGATTAGAGGGGACTTAAACAGATAAAATCGTAAACTGATTAGAGAAATTATACGTAGACAGTCAAAATTGTTTGGACATGTTATGAGAAGAAATAAATTAGAGAACTTGGTGACAACTGGCAAGATCGAGAGGAAGAGAACAAGGGAGAGACAGATAATTAAATACATGGATGGCTTTTTGATCTCGTGGCATGGTCGAAAGAAGAACACTGAGCTGATCCACGACTCTGGTGATCGAGGGAAATGGCGAATCTTAACCGCCTACGATTACCATCATGGCTGATGGATGGAACACGTCGACAGTAACTTGTACTGAAAAGTGTGGCATATTTCAGGTTTAAAAGAACCAAGAAACTTCTTAAAATAATCAAAACGCGAAGAGTCGCTGACCGTGGTCACAAACTAGACACTGAAGAAACACTAAAAAAGGTAAGAGAGGATACGAAGAAACACCAAAGAGGGTAAGAGAGGATACGAAGAAACACCAAAGAGGGTACGAGAGGGTACGAAGAAACACCAAAGAGAATACAAGAGGACACGAGTACGAGAGGACCTGAAGAAACACTAAAGAGAGTAGAGAGGACACGAAGAAACACCAAAGAGAGTACGAGAGGACACGAAGAAAAACCCAAAAGTAGGAGAGGGTATGAAGAAACACGAAAAATAGTACGAGAGGACACGAAAAAACACAAAAGAGAGTACGAGAGGACACACTACAAAGAGGAAGGGATAGACACCAAGGTCATTCATTTATAACACACAAATACAGAAATCTAGTGCGTCACCGCAACGAGTTTATTGCGCCGCCTGTCGCCCTTTCCGAAGACTGTGGGTTCAAATCCGGCCTACGTCGGTCGGTTCACGGGTGCAAGTTTCTCGGAGATCTTTGGAGGTCTTTCCTGGAACTACGGAGTTCTTGCTGTGTGCGAGGCTTTCGGCGGGCCGCCCTGCGGACAGAGGCCCGGCTCTATGGGATGAAACCCGGTGCGATGAAGTCGGTCCTCTTTCCCCTTACAAACATTTTACACATAGAGAAATCTGTCAATGCAGGCTTACGTGGGGATACAGAGGGCAGCACCAGACAGATAGATATGGAGTGGAATGACCTGGAGGTTTCACTTCCAGCCCAAAAAGGATGAACGGGATGCCGCGGTGGTGTAGTAGCTAGACACGTTCCCACAGTCTAGACACTTTCCAGTCGTCTAAACACTTACCTGCTGTCTAGTCACTGGTCTGCCGTCTAGACCAGTGGTTCTCACACTTTTTTGACCCATGCATCACAGTATGTTCAGAATGTCATTCCCCCGTTTCGTATTTCCTCCCTATAAATTCCCCCACCCCCTACATTTACATCGTATACGTAAAAATGAAAGCTAAAATTAATAACACACACTAGAGAACAAGTCTAGACGTCTACATAAAATGTAATTTGTGGGTCTACTTACGGTATAAAACGAATTTCAGAAGGGCGGGAAGTACAGAATCGTAACGTATGTATGGAGGGGAAAAACAATATCAAGTAATCGGTTCTTGTATTAACGCGATCTTGAAATAATCTTAATCCTCCCCCCCCCTAGAAACCCTAAAATTCCCCCCCCCCCCCCGGGCGGGTGAAATTCCCCACCGGTTGAGAACCACTGGTCTAAACACTTTCCTCCCGTCAAGATACTTTCCTGACTCTAGACACTTTCCTGTCGTCTAGACACTGCCCTACCGTATAGACACTGACCTGCCGTATAGACACTGCCCTGCCGTATAGACACTGACCTGCCGTATAGACACTGCCCTGACGTCTAGACACTGCCCTGACGTCTAGACACTGCCCTGCCGTCTAGACACTGCCCTGCCGTCTAGATACTGCCCTGCCGTATAGACACTGACCTGTCGTCGCGGAAGTCAAAGGTTTAATCTGCAAAAGGGTGGATTCGAATGCTTTACAAATTGGCCTGACTGCCAGGTCGAGGTCGACCCAGGCTACAGGTGGCGCTGGGAAATATACGTGGAAGTAAACGCGGCCGGTGTGGTACCGACCACCTCAGCCGCGAGTGCCTGTCGGTCTGGAACTCTACGGGTCTAGCACCATATGCCGTCAGACGGGGTAGTTAGCGAAGTTGACAGCGAACTGCGCCGGTCCCGTCATGAGCATGGGTTTGGCTCCTAGTGAGTTTCTCTTGCCAGAGTGAGTGAAAGACGGGCCGCCCGTTCCTCCTTACTTTCATGGCTCATAAAATATGATGACGCTATCGGTTTCCAGATCTGTAGCAGGAAAGTGCCTCCGTACACAGTTTAAATTGTAAACGGATGCCGTGGCGCCTTCTAAAGAGAGCGCTGTTTGTTTGCAATCGACGACTGGGTACTTGAAGATTCGTTGTAAACATCATGGACGTTTCTAGTTCTGACGCAATAACCTTTCAGCTTTCAACGAGCCACACTTGTCCTTTTTATTGTGTCTCATCTCATCAGCTCATCTCATCTCTTCATCTCATCTCATCTCAATTTAATCTGCTCTCTTCATCTCATCAACTCAACTCATCGTATCCTCTTATCTCATCTTATCATCCTATCTCATCTAATCTAATCTCATGTCATCATCGCATCACATCATCTCATCGCATCTCATCATCGCATCACACTATCTCATCTCAGAATTTCATCTCATCTCAGCATCTTATCTGATCATCCCATCTCATCATCTAATGCCATCTCATCTCATCATCTAATGTCATCTCATCTCTTCTTCATCATCTCATCATCTAATCGCATTATTTAATCTCACCTCATCTAATATTATGTCGTCATCTCATCTCCTCTCTGTATGTCATATGCAACTCTACAGTATGCACCTGGGAAGATGCTGCGAATTATGCCAGGCAATAAATCGTGCAACATATTGTTTGTGACTTCTGTGTTTACATTCACTAAAAGATTCATTGTTTTAAATAAATAAGCCAGTCAGATGTACAAACAGGGGAAAAAGAAACATACCATATCACTCCCACGCGTGTTGATTGTGTGCGTGTGAACGCGCGCCCATATGTGTACCAGCACACAGCAATAAATCCTGCCTATCTGCGAAGTCCCCAGGATCAGATTTCGCAAAGCCGGGGTTTTATCGGAGCAAACACGAAACACGCTGTCCGTGAAATCACAAAGAGACATGGTTTATCACAACCCGGTGACCGGGTTGTCGATATTTCGGCTGGCAAACAGCTGTTGGTTGGCAACAGGTTGGCAGATGAAAGGCGGGCGGTTTTTCTTTCGCGAGACGACGGGTATAAAAGGTTTCGGTTCAGATCCGGGAAAGTGGACTTAACCACTATGGTCGAGAGGTCAGCTTGGCCGAATGAATAAGAAGATTTCGTTCTTAAACATGCCGTGTGCTGATGCCGAGGTAGCGCGTTCAACCCTTACACCGTTCAGTTGGACTGAAATGTTGACTTCTCATCCTTGACTTGGGTTGGTATATTACCAGTACCTCTGAAGTCGGAGTGAATTCTCCTGATGGCGAAGGACACTGGAAATAGGGAACTCACGCAAAACGTGATCCAGCGCACTAGAAGTGTAGGCACATGTATGGACTACGCTTGATTTCAAAGCGAGCGAACGCAGAAATAACATCGAAATAACCATATGTTGAGATTCCCATGGACTCTATTATTCCTTCTGTCCGTCGTTTACATGGTCGGCCTCTTCTTCTGATTTCATGTGAACGTACAAAATAATTTCCATTGAATGATGGGAAGTCAAAAACGTCCATTTGAAGCCAGATTACGATACCGCCGCCATTTTGGTCAATGACACGATATGATGAATGTTTAGTAGTTGTAGAACGAGAATCGATATCGCCCGGTGTAATTTATAGGGGTTTCGTGGTTTCAAATTCTCTATCAGCCGTTTGTCATTGATTGAATCGTCAGCACTGGTTTGAATATTACAAGGAAAACATTGTTGGACAGTTAGCAAGAGATAGAGTTACGTAAGCCGAGGAGGCGTGGCTGAGACATCACAGCGCCCGCTTCAGGGTAGAAAGTG
Source organism: Cepaea nemoralis (assembly GCA_014155875.1). Lineage (NCBI taxonomy): Eukaryota > Metazoa > Mollusca > Gastropoda > Stylommatophora > Helicidae > Cepaea > Cepaea nemoralis. The sequence goes on along the minus strand of JACEFZ010000103.1, from coordinate 40,017 downwards.
CTGTGTTTAATGCATGGATAGCGCTGGGAAGTTTTTCAAGAGAATCGAAATCACAGTTCTCAGGACATTTTCATACGTGTTCCATCCTCATCTGCAACAGCCCGCGAGAAGTCCTAATACAAATGGTACCAGTAGCAATCTGATTATGTGTCTAGCTGGCCTTTTCTCATAGTCCTGAGTGTCGGTCAGATCCTCTGGTCATTCCCTGCAGCACCATTCTCTCCGGGCTGTGATGGTCTATCTGTTCTTCTGCACTATACACACGATCTCAAAGTACCACGACTGCCTTACCATGCTCCATTACCCCACCCAGCGACGCAGATCCAGCTAATCTGATCGTCTCCCACCACACCAGTATGTTAACAAACAATTTAGTTGCATACCCTTTACAGGACGTCGCAGTTAACACCAGCATTTTTTGCAGCCGTGATATCTAAGCAAGTTTACGTTCAGTAGTTTGCCATTGCTTTCTGAACGACCGGCACCCATACCATTTCGTAAAATACCAACGCAAGGCGGTCTGCTGTCAAATCACCCGCAGCTGTGTTTTGAACGTGAGTATGCGGGATTACGAATTGCGTCCGTAACACCTTCGCCGCGGAGCCGGCCACTATCATGTACTCGGGGTAGAATCCAACAAATGCTGTCTATTGTTGAATGTTGAATGGAAGCCTGCAACTCTTCCGGAAGAATGCCTGTCTTCACCTTTCTCATGCTCTTTTTTTTTTTCAAGAACCATGTGTATCTAATGATGTCTCTCGTCTCTCTGGCCGATTGGGTAGTGAGGTCGTATATATAGTTTTCTCAGATAACTACGAAAACATGACATTGCGTGTGTAAGTAGTGCAAGTGAAAAAAATCCCACGGCAGTTGGAAATGGCAAAGAGTAGGCCGTAAAGTCCCGCCCTAGCAAATTGTTTAGGGAAAGAAAGCTCACTCACAGATAGATAGTCAGTTCCCGTTACCTTGGATGGAATCTCTCTTAGATTATCTCTAGCAAACCTCTAAGAAATACATGCCGGAGTCGGACACACTTACCTGAGAGGTGCATAACCAAGTTTGACGCACTCCACTGGAAACCGGATCGGATCGAGGGAGTTTACGAAAGCCCTGCTCCTGTTCAGGTATAAATGTAAAGAATAAGGTGGCCTGGAGAGGCACGCATATTACTTTTCATTGACATCACAGTGTGACATCGTACTAGTTAAGCTCCGCCTAGCTGACCTCATTGTGATGTCCTCGCTCTAGCTGACCTCACTGTGATGTCCTCGCTCTAGCTGACCTCACTGTGATGTCCTCACTCTAACTGACCTCACTGTGATGTACTCACTCTAGCTGACCTCACTGTGATGTCCTCACTCTAGCTGACCTCACTGTGATGTACTCGTCCTAACTGACCTCACTGTGATGTACTCGTCCTAACTGACCTCACTGTGTTGATCTCGTCCTAGCTGGCCTCACTATGTTGACCTCGTCCTAGCTGATTTCGCCGTGTTGACCTAGCCCTAACCTCACTGTTTTGACCTCACCCTACCTGACCCCACTGTTTTCACCTCGTATTAGCTAACCTCATGTGTTGACCTCGCCCACAACTGACCTCAGTGGTTTGACCTCGTCCTAGTTGACCTCACCCTAACTGACTCACTAGCTGACCTCGCCTTTAATGACTTCGCCATACCTGACTTCACTCTGTCCACAGGACATGCTGGTGTGGTGGGAAACTAGCAGGCGGACAGATTAGCTGGGTCTGCACTGTTGGGTGAGGTATTGATGCATGATAATGTGGGCGTGGTCAAGGTTCTTTGGAATCATGTGTGTAGTGTGGAAGAGCTGAAATCATCATTGCCTGGAGAGAATGGTGCTGCAGGGAGTGACCAGATGATCTGGTTGACACTCAGAACCAGACGGACACATAATCAGACTGCACCTGGTACCATTAGTATGGGATTCTTCACTGGTTGTTGAAGATGAAGAAGGAGCACGTATGTCGTATGGAAATGTCCTGAGTGCTGTGATCTCGGTTCTTGATTCAACTCAACGCTACTTAACTCACAACCAACAAACCACTTCGAAAACTCTTGGCCATATTTTTTTTAAGTTTCAACCGTAGATACTTGATCTGTTCGTGTGTTTTATTGCACGCCCTTAACGATCTTGTCACGACACAATGGCTGCCGAACACGTGACTGTAACATTCTTGGTATAATCAATAATGCCACCGGAAACGGAAGTATTCTTTCTCTGCTTCCGGTTTGTTGGGTGAGGAAAGAAAACAATGTCGCCATTTTGCCCTTTCACTTGTTTCCTGTTGTCTGCCGTCGTTTGGTGGAAGTTGCGTTTTTCTCCCATCCGATTGCTTCTTGGACCACAATGGCCACCTGTCTGACACACAAAGACAATGGAAGACTGCGTATGGCTTTTGCAGTGTTAAACAGATTCACTGCCAAACAAAAAGTATGTTTGGACCAAACAAAAATGGATGGTGAAAAATTGGAAGTAGGGGTGTGTCACATTTATGACTTTAAAGTTGTCAATATGGTAATTGAATAAGACGATTTATCATCCCTTGGCACTTAATCAGTTAAAGATCATCACTATGAGCCGTGTCGTTATGCAATTAACCGATGAGAACTGAAGTAAAGCAGTAAATATAACAATAAGTGCAGTTGTAAGGAACACAGTGAGTTAATCCACAAAAAAGAATAGTGGAATTGTTCAACTATACAGGGGAGCATTCATATTTAACAGAATATACGTTGCGGCTTGAAAGCCTTCAAAACATACAAACAGGACACCGATTCGATTGGTGACTGTATTTTTGTAAGGTCATATTGAATGGATGTCCTCTTAGTCGAGAGAGTAAGGTGAAGTACTCGAGTATCACCTTTGACAGGTGTTTGTCTTTTAAGGATCACGTGGAGGCTTTGGTGGTGAAGGCTGGTATGGGACTTAATGCATTGAGGGCGATGGCAGCAACTGGGGTAGAGCAGAGAATTCTTTACATGGTTTTTCAGTAGTTAATCAATTTCAGTTATTGAGTATGATTTGGGGCTGCTGACAGTATCAAAGAGCCAGCTTGAAAGGTTGGAGCGTATACAGAATGCTGCCATGCAGGTGATCCTGGTTATTACAAAGGACACACCAATTATATGCATTAGGCATATCCTGGCACTACCAACAATGACAGATATGCACAGGGTCCTTCAAGCCAAATGGTACATGAGAGTTGCTGCAGATAGGGATCACCCGCTGCATGAAGCCATGGATGTGGTCAAGGCTCATAGACTAAGACGAGGCAAGTGCTGGATGACACAGGCGGAAATATATGTACGTCAGGTTTGTGATCTAGAGATCAGCAATCATGAAAATGACTGGGTCGAAATACTGGAAAATATGATGGACTCGCACAATGTAATAGAAACACTGGGTCGTGAGTGCAGATAATTGGCAGCGGGACACACAGAGTTTGAGGTGCAACAACTGATCCAGAGTAACGCACATCAACGTGGCACAGTGATCTATACTGATGGGTCAGTGGTGAGAAACAAACTGAGAGGTTGGGATTTCATCGCGAAGGCTAATGAACGATTCTTTAAAAAAAAGGAGAGTATGGCACATGAGGCTACGACCTCCAGCAAGAGAATGGAGGTGGAAGCAGTCACAGCGGCATTCCGTTGGTTAGAGGAGACCACTGCAACACACATTGTATTCATTACGGATTCAATGAGTATGCTTAGTAAGGTGGAGAAAGGAATGTTTCCCGTGGAATGGCTCACCTCGCTTCAGAGGTCACAGATTGTGAGAATTGTTTGGATTTCTTTGCTCTCGCCATGAGGGAGTGCGGGGAAATGAACAGACTGATAGGCTGGCAGGGAATGCACTTCTTGGTGGTAGATTACCTATGGACAAGAGAGAGGTGGTCGTGCGCCTGTGGGACCAGTTGGAGAAGGTGGAGGAATAGATTGAGAACCCGTAGGAGGAAAGCATGAGATATTGAGGGATTGGCAGGGGTTGTGGTAGAATCTCAAAGCAGAGGGAAGACCATGAGAACTTTCAATCAGATAGCGATGGGAAAGATTAGTAGTGTGACTCTTCGCTTGCTGTAGAACGAGGGGACGGAGCGAGTATGGGTGTGTCCTGAGTACAGTGATGTCAGTTCTTAGCTCAATCCAACCCAACTTGTCAAGTTGACACATTTCATTGTTGTAATTGTCCCGGCCGCTTGCTTTGAACTTGAGCGTGGTCTTGGCTACACTGATTTTTGCTAGCTTCCCCTATTACCAGTGTCCCTCGCCACCAGGCGAACACACTCCGACTTCTGAGGTACTAGTAATTTACGTCACCAAGACAAGGACGATATGTGGGACAAGAGAATAAACAGGTGGTCCACATTCCCCAAAAGTGTTCCGTAGGCTAGTGGCGAGAAGGCGGTGCTTAACTTCTCCTTTGACAGCGAATACCCATACTAACAACATAGAATACATATACATACACACACGCGCATACACACACATACACGCATACACACACGCGCATACACATAGAGCACACGCAAGCACCGAATCATCACCATCATACCCTATGCCGACAAGTTTGGGTGGTCATAGTCCGCCGTCTCGCACGTTCACCACATTCTGGGATCAGCTCTGTGTTCTGGTCTCGATTATATCACGTGGACAAGCCAAGCAGGTGTTTAATTCTTTGCCTTCCCCTTGCTCTTTTTCCATCAATCTTGCCAGTTGTCACCAAGTTTCCTTCTTGATTTCTCATCATAACCTGCCCAAAAATAAATCTTCGTTGTCCACGTCTAAAATCTAGAATCAGTTACACACCCGATATATAGATCAATCAATCAGGTGCCTGTCTCCACAATGAAAGTCAGCTGCAATGGATCTCCAACACCGTCTGTCTCTCGACTTGACTGTACAATCTGTCAGACTGATGTTCGTCCATCGCTTGATGTTATCTTCCCACTTGTATTGCTGTCAACCTCTTGCTTGTATGCCTTTCTTCAGCCTTACCCTCCTATATGAATATGGTTTTTATAAAAGTGTTATGCCTTTTAATGTGGCCAAAATATTTCACTTGCCTTTTTTTTATTTCTTTCATCAACTCTCTTTTCAGTCTCAATATTTCTAGAAACTCTGTATATGTTTTTGTTCTTGTCTCCGTGAAATACGACATATGCTTCTGTATATCCTCATCTCCAGGGCCTCTATTCGACTTTCTAATTGCTTCTTCATTGTCCTGGCTTCCGCGTTACACTGTGATGTTGAATATAAATAGCATTTGACAATTCTCATTTTTAATGTGTTGTTAATCTAAGATGTTGATATTGATTTCATGCTGCTGAAAACATTTTTGGATACCTCTATTCTGTTTGATTTCTATTTCACTTCTGCCATCATCTGTTATTGCATGTCGAAGATAGGAGAAGCTTGTTACTTGTTCTAGTATCTCCCCGTTTACTGTGATGTCAATAGATGTCCTTTCCACTGCTAATTACAGATTTTTCGTTGTTTAGATACATAGATAGAAACATTGAAAAGAAGTATATGTTGAGGAGATAAGCTGAAAAACATCTAATGGCAGTGGAAATGTGGTTTTAAGAAAAATACGAAGAATGCCATGAACAGATAGAAACATCAATGTGCAAGTTCGTATAAGAAGCAAATAAAAACAGTAAACCGATCAGAGAAATAGACGTCGACAGTCAAAATATATTGGGGGCGTTATGAGAAGAATTACCAAGAAATCGAAAACGAATAAAAAAAAACATTATGGGGTTGACTAAGACGTCATGTAAAAAATATGCAACTCACTTTTTTTTTTTTTATGAGAATAAATATATTGGAGAACTCGATGACAGCTGGCAATACTCGAGGGGAAAAGAACAAAGGGAAGGCAGAGAGGTAAATATCTAGATGGCTTGACCACATGGCATGGTCGAGACAAGAACACAGAGCTGATCCGCAACTCTGGTGATCGTGTAAGATGGCGAAACATGACCACACACGCTTACCAGCATGGCACATGACATGATGATGATGATGATGATGATGATGATGATGATGATGATGATGATGATCTGATGTCCTATTAACCCTCTACACATGTTTCATTGTCTGACATCCGCGCAGGTCACATGCTGCATCCGTGTGTGTCTGGAGGCAGCAAGTACTACTGCAGGCAGTGCTCCGAGTCGACCTTTCAACCAAACGAGAACTGGATTAGCGACAAATGCCGACTCCGGTGAGTTCCATGTGTCCTTCGTTTGTTGTATGTCTGTGTCGTGTTGACAGTTCCTATATCCCAGACTTTCTCTCCCCTGTTATATGTTTGCAGTGTTGAGAGTTCCCATATCCCATATTTTCTCGGGGATGGGAGGGAGTGTGTGTGTTTTGGTTTTTCCCCCTATATCCCAGACTTTACCCTGCTGTGATATATGTATAAAAATGATGAGAACGCCTATATCCCAGACTTTACCCTCCTGTGATATATGTATATAATGATGAGAACGCTATATCTCAGACTTTCTCCGATGTTTATAAGTATGTTGAGAGTTCCCTATGCCCACACTTTCTCTCCCTGTGATATATGTATATAATGATGAAGAAACGCCTATATCTCAGACTTAACCTGCTGTGATATATGTATATAATGATGAGAACGCCTATATCTCAGACTTTACCCTGCTGTGATATATGTATATAATGATGAGAACGCCTATATCCCAGACTTTACCCTCTGTGATATATGTATATATGATGAGCACGCCTATATCCAGACTTTACCCTGCTGTGATATATTGTATATAATGATGAGAACGCCTTATCCCAGACTTTACCCTGCTGTGATATATGTATATAATGAGGAGAACGCCTATAATCCCAGACTTTACCCTGCTGTGATATATGTATATAATGATGAGAACGCCTATATCCCAGACTTTACTACCCTCCTGTGATATATGTATATAATGATGAGAACGCCTATATCCCAGACTTTACCCTGCTGTGATATATGTATATAATGATGAGAACGCCTATATCCCAGACTTTACCCTCCTGTGATATATGTATATAATGATGAGAACGCCTATATCTCAGACTTTACCCTCCTGTGATATATGTATATAATGATGAGAACTCCTATATCCCAGACTTTACCCTCCTGTGATATATGTATATAATGATGAGAACGCCTATATCTCAGACTTTACCCTCCTGTGATATATGTATATAATGATGAGAACTCCTATATCTCAGACTTTACCTCCTGTGATATATGTATATAATGATGAGAACGCCTATATCCAGACTTTACCCTCCTGTGATATATGTATATAATGATGAGAACGCCTATATCCCAGACTTTACCCTCCTGTGATATATGTATATAATGATGAGAACGCCTATATCTCAGACTTTACCCTCCTGTGATATATGTATATAATGATGAGAACGCCTATATCCCAGACTTTACCCTCCTGTGATATATGTATATAATGATGAGAACGCCTATATCCCAGACTTTACCCTGCTGTGATATATGTATATAATGATGAGAACGCCTATATCCCAGACTTTACCCTCCTGTGATATATGTATATAATGATGAGAACGCCTATATCTCAGACTTTACCCTGCTGTGATATATGTATATAATGATGAGAACGCCTATATCCCAGACTTTACCCTGCTGTGATATATGTATATAATGATGAGAACGCCTATATCTCAGACTTTACCCTGCTGTGATATATGTATATAATGATGAGAACGCCTATATCCCAGACTTTACCCTCCTGTGATATATGTATATAATGATGAGAACGCCTATATCCCAGACTTTACCCTCCTGTGATATATGTATATAATGATGAGAACGCCTATATCTCAGACTTTCTCCGATGTGTTATAAGTATGTTGAGAGTTCCCATGCCCACACTTTCTCTCCTGTGATATATGTATATAATGATGAGAACGCCTATATCTCAGACTTTCTCCGATGTGTTATAACGTATGTTGAGAGTTCCCATCGCCCACACTTTCTCTCTGTCGATATACTGTATATAATGATCGAGAACGCCTATAATCTCAGACTTTCTCCGATGTGTTATAAGTATGTTGAGAGTTCCCATGCCCACACTTTCTCTCCTGTGATATATGTATATAATGATGAGAACGCCTATATCTCAGACTTTCTCCGATGTGTTATAAGTATGTTGAGAGTTCCCATGCCCACACTTTTCCTGCTCCTTGTGATTACTATGTAATATAATGATGGAGAACGCCTATACTCTCAGACTTTACCCTTGCCTGTGATAGTATGTATATAATGATGAGAACGCCTATATCTCAGGACTTTAACCCTGCTGTGATATATGTATATAATGATGAGAACGCCTATATCTCAGACTTTACCCTGCTGTGATATGTATATAATGATGAGAACGCCCTATATCTCAGACTTTACCCTGCTGTGATATATGTGATATAATGATGAGAACGCCTATATCCCAGACTTTACCCTCCTGTGATATATGTATATAATGATGAGAACGCCTATATCTCAGACTTTACCCTGCTGTGATATATGTATATAATGAATGAGAACGCCTATATCTCAGACTTTACCCTGCTGTGATATATGTATATAATGATGAGAACTCCTATATCCCAGACTTTACCCTGCTGTGATATATGTATATATGATGAGAACCTCCTATATCCCAGACTTTACCCTGCTGTGATATAGATGTATATAATGATGAGAACGCCTATATCTCAGACTTTACCCTGCTGTGATATATGTATATAATGATGAGAACGCCTATATCCCAGACTTTACCCTCCTGTGATATATGTATATAATGATGAGAACTCCTATATCCCAGACTTTACCCTGCTGTGATATATGTATATAATGATGAGAACTCCTATATCCCAGACTTTACCCTGCTGTGATATATGTATATAATGATGAGAACGCCTATATCTCAGACTTTACCCTGCTGTGATATATGTATATAATGATGAGAACGCCTATATCTCAGACTTTACCCTGCTGTGATATATGTATATAATGATGAGAACGCCTATATCTCAGACTTTACCCTCCTGTGATATATGTATATAATGATGAGAACGCCTATATCTCAGACTTTACCCTCCTGTGATATATGTATATAATAATGAGAACTCCTATATCTCAGACTTTCTCCGATGTGTTATAAGTATGTTGAGAGTTCCCATGCCCACACTTTCTCTCCTGTGATATATGTATATAATGATGAGAACGCCTATATCTCAGACTTTACCCTGCTGTGATATATGTATATAATGATGAGAACGCCTATATCCCAGACTTTACCCTGCTGTGATATATGTATATAATGATGAGAACTCCTATATCCCAGACTTTACCCTGCTGTGATATATTATATAATGATGAGAACGCCTATATCTCAGACTTTACCCTCCTGTGATATATGTATATAATGATGAGAACGCCTATATCCCAGACTTTCTCTCCTGTGATATATGTATATAATGATGAGAACGCCTATATCTCAGACTTTCTCCGATGTGTTATACGTATGTTGAGAGTTCCCATGCCCAGACTTTCTCTCCTGTGTTATAAGCAGTACATGTTAAGAACTCCCACATCCCAGACTGTTTTCTCCCGTGTTATATGTATGCCATGTTGAGAAGTCCCATATCCCAGACTTTATGTCCTATATTATATGTATTACATGTTAATGTGCCGGTCTCCGTGGCCAAAGGCTTGCGAACGCGGTTCGTGAACCGCTTAACAGGCGTTCGAAACGCAGCTGCAACCGATTTGTGCAACAGGCCGTGTCGCGTTGTGTTATAACGTGTTGGTATGGGGAACGGTCGTTCAGAAAGCAATGGCACACTACTGAACCTAAAACTTGCCTCGTACATCAACAGCAGCTGAAAATGCTGATGTTGACTGCAACGTCCTGTAAGGGATATGCACCATGAAAAAAAATGTTAAAAACTCCCATGTTCCAGCCTTTCTCTCCCGTACTATAAGTGTCATGTTGAGAATTCCCCATATCCAAGCCTTTCACTCATGTAGTGTGTGTGTGTGTGTGTATATATATATATGAGAAACATATGAGAGAGAGAGAGAGAGAGAGAGAGAGAGAGAGAGAGAGAGAGAGAGAGAGAGAGAGAGAGAGAAAGAGGATGCCAGCGTGGCCGCTAGGTCTATCCCGTCAGCTCTTCAATGTCCCATCGCCGGCGGTGTGGTTGTATGTTCAATCCACACACCAGACACTAAGTTGGACTTCATCATTTACCTCTCATTCAGAAAGCGCTGGCAAACTGCTGAACGTAAAATCGCCTAATAACTCAACGTGGGCTTGGGGGTTGACTGCAATGTCCTGCGAAGGACTCGCAAGATGTATATAGCAAGCTGAGAGTTAACACTGTCGAATGCGCTGTCTCTTCTGTTATAGTTCTGTCAGTTGAGTGTTATATTTGTGTCGTGCTGAGTATTATACTTATGTCATGTTGGGTGCTATATTTACGTCATGTTGAGTGTTATATTTAGTGTTGTATTTGTTTCATTTTGAGTGTTACACTTATGTCGTGTTGAGTGTTACATTTATGTCATGTTGAGTGATATATTTAGTGTTGTATTTGTTTCATGTTTAGTGTTATATTTATGTCATATTGCCTGTTATATTTGTTTCATGTTGAGTGTTATATTTATGTCATGTTGAGTGTTACATTTATGTCATGATGAGTGCTATATAATACGTTGTCCTCTAATTCATGTACATTGTACGTGTTTATATAGTAAATTCATACAAGACGTGATTATAAAGCTCATTATGTAAGACGTGAATCTTAAGCTCATTATATAAGACGTGAATCTTAAGCTCATTATATAAGACGTGAATCTTAAGCTCATTATGCGAGACGTGAATCTTAAGCTCATTATGCGAGACGTGAATCTTAAGCTCATTATATAAGACGTGAATCTTAAGCTCATTATATAAGACGTGAATCTTAAGCTCATTATATAAGACGTGAATCTTAAGCTCATTATGCGAGACGTGATACGTGATTCATCAGATCGTCATGCAAGACGGGATACGGGATTTTAAAGCTCTTTATGCGAGACTGATACGTCACATTCTAAAGCGCATTAATCTAGACACGGGCACTAACCTCGCACATTCAGGGTCCTTGTTGAATGCGTGATTGGTCCACTTCTTATAGTGTGTAGCTTTGGTGAACATTTCTATCCACAGCCTTTTGTCTCGTGTGCCACCAGTCATTTCTATCAGCCATATTGTTAAACTGTCCAGCATTTTCTCTCTTGGTCTCTTCCCTTTCCCCCTCCCCCACCACCCTGTCACTTCTCCGCTTCAGCTGTCCCTTTATAACGTCATACTCCAGCTTCCCTTTATAATGACAAAATCCAGCTTTTCCTGTATAATGACATACTCCAGCTTTCTCTTTATGACGACATACTCCAGCTTTCCATTTATGACGACATACTCAAGGTTTTCCTTTATGGTGACATACTCCAGCTTTCCCTTTATGACGACATACTCCAGCTTTCCCGCAATAACGACATACTCCAGCTTTCACTTTATAACGACATACTCCAGCTTTCCGTTTATAACGAATAACTACAGCTGTCCCTTTATGACGACATATTCCAGCTTTCCCTTTATAACGACATACTTCAACTTTCCCGCTATTGCGACATACTCTAGCTTTCCCGCTATAACGACACACCCCAGCTTTCCATTTATGACGACATAATCCAGCTTTCCCTTTATGAAGACATACTCCATCTTTCCCTTTATAACGACATGCTCCAGCTTTCCCGCTATGACGATATACTACAGCTTTCCCGCTATAACGACATACTCCAGTTTTCCGTTTATGACGACGTAATCCAGCTTTCCCTTTATGACGACATACTCCATCTTTCCCTTTATAACGACATACTCCAGCTTTCCCGCTATGACGACATACTACAGCTTTCCCGCTATAACGACATACTCCAGCTTTCCCTTTATAACGACATGCTCCAGCTTTCACTTTATAACGACATACTCAGACTTTCCCTTTATAACGACATACTCCAGCTTTCCCTTTATAACAACATATTCAGACTCTCCCTTTATAACGACATACTACAGCTTTCCCGCCATAACGACATACTCCAGCTTTCCGTTTATGACGACGTAATCCAGCTTTCCCTTTATGACGACATACTCCATCTTTCCCTTTATAACGACATACTCCAGCTTTCCCTTTATAACGACATGCTCCAGCTTTTACTTTATAACGACATACTCAGACTTTCCCTTTATAACGACATACTCCAGCTTTTCCTTTATAACGACATACTCAGACTTTCCCTTTATAACGACATACTCCAGGGTGGGGAGATGTGTGTGTGGGTGGGGCATGTGTGGTTAAGGGATGTGTGATTGGGGGATGAGTGGCTAGGGGTGGGTGCGTGGAGAATGTGTGGGTGGGTGAGTGTCTGTAGGTTGTTGGATGGGTGGGGAATGTGTGTGTGTGTGGGGGGGGGGGGGGGTGTTCGAAATGTGTGGGTGGGTTGGGAAAGATTGTGTTGGTGGAGATGTGTGTACGTGGGGGAAATGTGGATGGGTGCGGGTTTTGTGTGTGGGTAGGTGCGGAATGTATGGGTTGGGAATGATATGTGTGGGTGGGGGATATGTGTTTGGGGGATGTGTGTTTGACTGGGTGTTTGACGGTGTGTGGGTCGGTGGTGGAGGATATGTGGGTAGTTGAGTGTTGATGGCAGGAGGATGTGTGTGTGAGTGAGGATATGTGTGTAGGTGGGGAATGTGTGGTGGGTGATGAGTGGGTGGGTGCATGTATGTATGTCTGGGGGTATGTGGATGGGTGGGGGATGTGTGTGTGAGGATGTGTGGTGAGTGGGAGATTTGTGTGTGGGTGAGGAGATTTGTGTAGGTGGAGGGTGTGTGGGTGTGGAATGTGGGGATGGATGGATGGGTGGGGGAAAGTATGTGTTCCTGAGGGTGTGTGTGTGGTTGGGTGGGGGATGTATGTGGGGGGGGGGGTGTGTGCGTGGATGGGGGATGGGTTGGTGGGTGGGGGATGTGTCTCATAACATGATAATATGCGTTGCTTATGTTTACTACATGCTTTTGGCAATGTTTTTGTCTCCTGTGTGAATGTATTATGCACTATTGGTGAACGAAAGATGAGTGGAAGGACCGAATTTAAATCGGGCCTGCGTGCCCAATTTGTTACCGTTTGAAACTAAAGTCCTTTCGTTCGTTCGTGCGTACTCCAGCTTTCCCGCTATAACGACATACTCCAGCTCTCACTTCATAACGACATACTCCAGCTTTCCCTTTATGACGACATACTCCAGCTTTCCCACTATAACGACTAATTACAACTTTCCCTTTATGACGAAATACTCCACCTTTCCTTTTATTACGACATACTCCAGCCTTCCCGCTATAACGACATACTCCAGCTTTCCCGCTATAAGGACATACTCCAGCTTTCCCTTTATAACGACATACTCCAGCTTTCCGGCTATGACGACATACTCCAGCTTTCCGGTTGTAACGACGTACTCTAGATTTCCTTTTGTAACGACATACTCCAGATTTCCCGCTATAACGACATACTCCAGTTTTCCCGCTATAACGACATACTCTAGCTATCCCTTTATAACGACATACTCCAGCTTTCCCTTTATAATGACATACTCCAGCTTTCCCGTTGTAACGACATACTCCAGCTTTCCCTTTATAACGACATACTACAGCTTTCCCGTTGTCACGCCATTGTAACCAGTTCTCTTTATCTCCCTTATTACATCTTATGTAATTCTCCCTTAATCCATCTCCCTGAAAACAACTAGTGATTTAAAACAAGGATCTGATAATATTAAGATGGCTGTGTCATGAAACCTCATTCTAGAATTGCGTAATTATAGCCACAGGACATTCAGTTGTCTGCGGACTTCATTTCTTATACCATAGCCAAGGTCATCTGCGACACGATGGGTGTATGAGAAACTACGAGTCCTAATAGGAGTGGGACTGTAGGTTAGAATGCGATGGCTGCAGGCAGTGGAAATGTCTGTAAAACTAGTTCTTTGTGGGTGTCCCCAAAGTTGGGGAATTACCGAAGTCTTCAGGCAAGACGTTAATTAGAGAAATAGTGTACATTCATTAGTTTGTATTCCATGGAAGAGATGCTGATATCGGAGAATGTTGGTCGTTATTGTTGTTGTTGTTGTTGTTGTTGTTGTTGTTGTTGTTGTTGGTGTTGGTGTTGTTGGTGTTGTTGTTATTGTTGTTATTGTTGTTATTGTTGTTGTTATTGCCGCTGCGCTGCTGTTGTTGTTGTTGTTGGTGTTGTTGGTGTTGTTGTTATTGTTGTTATTGTTGTTGTTATTGCCGCTGCGCTGCTGCTGCTGTTACTGTGTGTGTGTGTTGTGATTGTCGTAGGCGTGTTTATTTGTTTGTGTGTTGATTGTGGCTGGTTGCTTGGTTGCTTGGTTGCTTGGTTGCTTGGTTGGTTGATTGAATGGTTGGTTGACTGGTTGGTTGGCTGGTAGGTTGGCTGGTTGGTTGGTTGGTTGGTTGGTTGGTTGTTTGGTTGGTTGGTTGGTTGGTTGGTTGGTTGGTTGGCTGGTTGGTTGGTTGGCTGGTTGGTTGGGTGGTTGATTGTTTGTTGGTTGGTTGGTTGCTTGGTTGTTCGTTGGTTGGTTGTGTGGTTTGTTGGTTGGATGGTTGATTGGTTGGTTGGTTGGATGGTCGGTTGTGTGGTTGGTTGGTTTATTTGATGGTTGGCTGATTGGTTGGTTGGTTGGTTGGTTGGTTGGTTGTTCGTTAGTTGTTGTTGTCTTTTACTTATACCGTTAGGCGTCGTGGGGAGGGGCTATTGAAGTTCCAGCGCCTGTACTAGCACCTTACCTCCAATGTCCTCCATGATTCATGAGCAGTGTTTATCTAGGATCAAGTAAATTCCCTACCGGTTTACTAGCCCTGTCTTAGGTTCTTTACCTACGTGATCCTTTCATGTTTGCTACCACCAACATGTCACTGATTATTCTACTATTCACATTAATCCCACTTAGTTATAAAGACAAGACAAAAATCGGTGTTTTAGTTTATATAAAGGCAACAAAAAATTGGTGTTCTAGTTTATTCAATGGTGTTCTATCCGGGGCTTGTTTCCGGATCTGGTCAGGGATATGCACTACTGACGAGCTCAAACGAGAGCGAAGCACGAGTATAGTGCTTCCATATTGACGTGGATAGGCCTTAGGCTCATACCGGAATGCGATCAGCGTTGCCAATAGTGGGTTGTGCTCAATATTTAAATTTCAAATCCCGAAACAACCAAATAATCAATTCTAGTTTATATAAAGTATGGTGTTCTAGCTAATATAAAGTTAAGAAATAAATTGGTGTTGTTGATTATACAAAGACAAGGAAAAAAATTGATAAACTATTTTATATAAATACAAGAATAAATTAGTGTTCTAGTTTATATAAAAGCAAGAAAAACGGTGTTTCAGTTTATATAAAGACAAGGGAAAAAATGGGTGTTCCAGTTTATATAAAGATATGGGGAAGTGGTGTACTAGCTAATATAAAGATAAGAAATAAATTTGTGTTCTAGTTTATATAAAGACGAGCAAAATCTTGATATTATAAAGCAAGGGGAAAAAATGGTTTTCTAGCATATATAAAAACAAGAAACAATTGGTGTTTTGGTTTATATACAGACAAGAAGAAATTGATGTTCTTGTTTATATAAAGACAAGAAAACTTTATGTTCTAGTTTATATAAAGATAAGAAACAATTATGTTCTGATTAATATAAAGACAAGAAAAACATAGTGTTCTAATTTATATAAAGACAAGGCAACATTGGTGTTCTAGTTTATAAGAAGCTCTACTAACTCAGCTTCTTTAGACTACTATCGTGGTTTATCATCGTCATTTACCATACCGGTAAGCATAGGCAGTTATGTTTCGCCATCTCAAATGATCACCAGAGTCGTGGATCAGATCTTGTGTTCTTCTCTTCACCATACCACGTGGCCAAAACATCCAGGTATTTACTTCTCTGCTTCCCCTTGTTCTTTTCCCCTTAATCTTGCCAGTTGTCGCCAAGTTCTCCAGTTTGTTTCTTCTCTTAAATTGTCCCTAGAAAATATATCCTTGTTATCTTGTTAATTACTTGCAACTGGTTAAAGCCTAAAGGATATACTTCATTGTCCCGGGAATCACCCCATTTTGCTCGGCTGACAAAAAACAATAACTCCGTTCTCTAGACATGACCCCGG
This sequence comes from Cepaea nemoralis, assembly GCA_014155875.1. Classification (NCBI taxonomy): domain Eukaryota; kingdom Metazoa; phylum Mollusca; class Gastropoda; order Stylommatophora; family Helicidae; genus Cepaea; species Cepaea nemoralis. The sequence continues at coordinate 23,649 of JACEFZ010000103.1, read as the reverse complement.
CGGTCAACTGTCATCTGTGGCCTATAGTATTTTGCGGTGTATGACAGGGGGAGGGGGAGAGGGTCTTAATCTTGAGAGAAAAAAATCCACACATTACCGAGGATTCGAACTCGGGTCTCCCAATGGAGATAACAGTTAATTGCATATCCTTACAGGACTTACTATACTTGCAGTCAATCCTATCATTTTTATCTTTTCGTGATCTCTTGGCAAGTTTACGTTCAGTAGTTTGCCATTGCTTTCTGAACGACTGGCACTCATATCATTTTATTAAAAACCCAACGCAATGCGGTCTGCCGCCAAATAGCCCACAGCTATGTTTGGAACACGGTATACGGGGCTAGGAACTGCGTCCGCCACGGAGCCTGTCCCGAAGGAGAACACGACATTAGCCACTCGGCCAACCGGGGTATCCGGAAAATTTGGACAACGCAGTTCGAAGTAGGACCTATGACCTTCAGAGCGCAGGGCAGTCGGCTTGACCGCTCCTTTCTATTCCCATGGCGACGTTCCTTCTTCTTGTGGCCATTCTTCCTCTTCCCATGGCGATTCTTTCTATTCCCATGGCTATTCTTTCTATTCCCATTGCGACTCTTCCTCTTCTTGTGGCGATTCTTCCTCTGCTCGTGGTGAGACTTTCATTTCCGGTGGCGATACCTTCTCTTCCCATTGTAATTTTGTGTTTGCGTATGGTGGTTCTTCCTTTTCGCGTGGCAATTCTTCCTTTTTCTGTGGCGATTCTTCCTCTTCTTGTAGTTTTTTTTCCGTTCTTTCCATCCTCCTTTCTTGATTATCCCCCATCCCATTGCGATTGTACTTCTTCCTTATTGCTATGTTACTGGCTGGCTTTACTTATCGCTATGTGACTACCTTTACTTATCGCCATGTGACTACCTTTACTTATCGCCATGTGACTACTATACTTATCGCCATGTGACTACCTTTACTTATCGCCATGTGACTACCTTTACTTATCGCCATGTGACTGCCTTTATTTACCGCCATGTGACTACCTTTACTTATCACCATGTGACTACCTTTACTTATCGCCATTTGACAACCTTTACTTATCACCATGTGACTACCTTTACTTATCGCCATGTGATTACCTTTACTTATCGCCATGTGACTACCTTTACTTCTTCGCCATGTGACTACCTATACTTATCGCTATGTGACTACCTTTACTTATCGCCATGTGACTACCTTTACTTATCGCCATGTGACTACCTTTACTTATCGCCATGTGACTACCTATAGAGATAAATACTTTACTCTACCTATAGAGACAATAGAGATAATAATAATAATAACAAAACCCTAGTATAACAGCCAGTCCCCTTTTGGTAGGCCAGTATATTCCAAGTGTCAGACCATTATATAATTTTACTGTGTCGTGTAGTTTTGATGTTCGCATTTTGCCCATGCCTTTATAATGCATATCTTTTATATTGTTGCTGTTCTCTGTTAGCCTTGAATGATGTGTGAATGAAATAATGTATGAAAGAGAGTGATAGAAGGGCAGAATGTTAGACGGGCCTGCGTGCCCAATTCTTAACCCTTTGAAAATAAAGTTTGTTCGTTCGTTCGTTCCTTCGTACCTATACTTATCGCCATGTGACTACCTTTACTTACCGCCATGTGACCACCTTTATTTATCGCCATGTGACTACCTTTATTTATCGCCATGTGACTACCTTTATTTATCACCATGTGACTACTTTTACTTTTCCCTATGTGACTACCTTTACATATCGCCATGTGACTACCTTTACTTATCACTATGTGACTACCTTTACTTATCCCTATGTGACTACCTTTACTTATCGCCATGTGACTACCTTTACTTATCGCCATGTGACTACCTTTAATTATCGCCATGTGACTAACTTTACTTATCACCATGTGACTACCTTTACTTATCGCCATGTGACTACCTTTACTTATCACCATGTGATTACCTTTACTTATTCCTATGTGACTACCTTTACTTATCGCCATGTGACTACCTTTACTTATCGCCATGTGACTACCTTTACTTATCCCTATGTGACTACCTTTACTTATCACCATGTGACTACCTTTACTTATCGCCATGTGACTACCTTTAATTATCGCCATGTGACTAACTTTACTTATCAACATGTGACTACCTTTACTTATCGCCATGTGACTACCTTTACTTATCACCATGTGACTACCTTTACTTATCGCCATGTGACTACCTTTACTTATCGCCATGTGACTACCTTTACTTATCACCATGTGACTACCTTTACTTATCCCTATGTGACTACCTTTACTTATCACCATGTGACTACCTTTACTTATCCCTATGTGACTACCGTTTCTCACAGCTATACGACTACCTTGCCATAAATCAATGGGACTATGTTTCCATGCACGCTTTGTGTAAGACCCAGTCCCCCACTTACACAACCACTTACTTACCTTCGTGTGTGATAACTCTCTGATAAAACCATCCAACCACGAGAGTGTGGACAAGTTTTAACCATTCGCCAAAAACGCCGAAGATCAACAAGCTGGAATCTCTGAGAGCAATATCTGAGGCTAACCCATCCATTCCTCAGATTTGCCTCGTTGACTCTTTAGCGATCATGAAATAAACCAGAAAGCCCAGACAATTTGGAGTTGACGCAGAGGTTATTAATTACAGCAAACGACCTTTCCAGGTCTGGTTGAGCTTTTAACAACATTCTAAATCGCTCCTTACACTGACTTTCTTTCTGCTGCACATTGTAACTGACGTTATTAAGTTTTTGTTAAGGAGTCTTCTGTCGTTATGTTGCCGGGCTTAATGGGCTGGAGGTAGGGAAGTGTAAGCGAAATAGAACAGCCAGTCAGGCGCATGAATCCACTCGTATCAGACTCCCCGAAGAGCTGGTATGCTTATTAAATCCGGTTATTTTTACATGCGCGTGAAACGCTCACCCTGTAGAATGCATTTATTTCCAGATCGATCTGTGTTTCTCGATGCTCGCCTTTTGTTGTTGTATGTTTTTAGTCTGTCATTTTATCCCTTTTTTCTTGATGATTTTTTCCTATTATCGAGGAGATTCTTCCTATGTCTCTGGAGATTCGTTCTGTTGCGATTCTTCCTTTTTCCGTAGCATGTCTTCCTCTTTCCGTAATGATTCGCCCGCTTCCCTTGGCGATTCGTTCTCTTCCTATTGTAATTATGTGTTTACCTATGGTGGTTATTACTCTACCCATGTGAGAAAACCCGGCTCAATGAGGTCTTTCTGGTGACTGCCGAGTTCATCGACGATGAACTGTGCTTGTCGTGGATGAATCTTGTGTTGGCATTCTGGCGGCGGCATTATGCACAGTGTGCCTGTGTGGGCTGTTGGGTTGCCGAGGCTCCTGTCTATTCCACTTTTCACATTGGACGGTGGGGAGCATTTTGTGTGACATTCACTGGCACAGGAATGGAGCATAATGGGGACAACCCGTTGTCGTAAAGTTGGAACCTCGCCTAACTAACTAACTCACTCACTCACTCACTCCACTCACTCCACTCACTCCAGTCACTCCACTCCACTCACTCCACTCACGCTACTCCACTCACTCCACTCCACTCACTCCACTCCACTCACTCCACTCACTCCACTCACTCCATTCAATCCACTCACTCCACTCCACTCACTCCACTCCTCTCACTCCACTCCACTCACTCCACTCAACTCACTCCACTCCACTCACTCCACTCACTCCACTCCACTCACTCCACTCACTCCACTCCACTCACTCCACTCCACTCACTCCACTCCACTCACTCCACTCCACTCACTCCACTCAACTCACTCCACTCCTCTCACTCCATTCCACTCACTCCACTCACTCCACTCCTCTCACTCCATTCCACTCACTCCACTCACTCCACTCCACTCACTCCACTCCATTCCACTCACTCCACTCCACTCACTCCACTCCACTCACTCCACTCCACTCCACTCCACTCACTCCACTCCACTCCACTCACTCCACTCCACTCACTCCACTCCACTCACTCACTCCACCCACCCACTCAATCCACCCACCCACTCACTCCACCCACCCACTCACTCCACCCACCCACTCACTCCACCCACTCACTCAACTCACTCCACCCACCCACTCACTCCACCCACCACTCACTCCACCCACCCACTCACTCCACCCACCCACTCACTCCACCCACCCACTCACTCACTCCACCCACCCACTCACTCCACCCACCCACCCACTCACTCCACCCACCCACTCACTCCACCCACCCACTCACTCCACCCACCCACTCACTCACTCCACCCACTCACTCACTCCACCCACTCACTCCACCCACTCACTCACTCTACCCATTCACTCACTCTACCCACTCACTCACTCCACCCACTCACTCACTCCACCCACTCACTCACTCCACCCACTCACTCACTCCACCCACTCACTCACTCCACCCACTCACTCCACTCACTCACTCACTCCACTCACCCACTCTGCCCGTGGTGATTCTTCTTATTCTTCAGATTGTTTCCTGTTCTTCCCCTTTTCTTTTAGTACCGAAAATTCCTCATCTTATGATTTTTTTAATTCTTCCCGTAGCGATATTCCTCTTTCTATGACCATTCTTGCTCTTCTTGTTGTGATTATTCCTCTTCCAACGGTGATTATTCCTCTTCCCGTGATAATTCATAAGCTTCCAGAGGCAATTCTTTCTCTTCTAATGATAATTTGTCCTCTTCAGGTGATAATTCTTAATCTTTCAGTGGCATTTCTTCCTCTTCCAAAGATGATTCTACCTATTCCACTCCAGTTGCCACGTTCCTCCCGTTTCTCTTCCCATGCCTCGTTTCATCTTCCTTAACGAAATACGACTACCTAAACTAACTGCTATGCTACTACTTTTCTGTACGTCTATGCAATCGCGTTTCCATGCACACTGTGTGACACCCAAGTCTCCCACTTACACAACCACCCACCATCGTCTGTGGTAACCTTCTTATCCCTCCACGAGAGTGTGGACAAGTTGAAACCACTAGCCAAAAACACCGAAGATCAAGAAACTGGAATCTCTGAGAGCAACATCTGCAGCTAACCCATCCATTTCTCAGATTTGACTCGTTGACTCTTTAGCGATCATGAAATAAACCAGAAAGCCCAGACAATTTGGAGTTGACGCAGAGGTTACTAATTACAGCAAACGACCTTCCCAGGTCTGATTGAGGTTTTAACATTTTAAATCGCTCCTTACATTGACATTCTTTCTGCTGCACATTGTAACTGACGTTATTAAGTTTTTGTTGAAGAGTCTTCTGTCGTTATGTTGCCGCGCTTAATGGGCTGGAGGTAGAGAAGTGTAAGCAAAATAGGACAGCCAGTCAGGCGCATGAATTCACTCGTATCAGACTCCATAAAGAGCTGGTATGCTTATTAAATCCGGTTATTTTTACATGCGCGTGAAACGCTCACCCTGAGAATGCATTTATTTCCAGATCGATCTGTGTTTCTGGATGCCCGCCCCTTTATTATCGTGTTTTTTTTCTGACTCGCTTTATATATCTTCACATCGCAGCTTGCTTCAGTCGTATGTGGCGTTTCTTCCCTCTCCAATCCAGATTCTTCTCTTGTCTGTGGCGATTATTCCCTCACCAGTCGCGATTCTTCTCTTTTCTGTGGCGATATTATTCTCTTCTGTGGCGATAATTCCCCCTTACGACGCTATTCTCGCTTGTAAGAGCCCCAAGAGTGCGTGTGTCATGACCCAAGAGTATTTACCCCTGTAGAGCGTCATGAACTAAGAGTGCTTACCCCTGTAGAGCGTCATGAACTAAGAGTGCTTACCCCTGTAGAGCGTCATGAACTAAGAGTGCTTACCCCTGTAGAGCGTCATGAACTAAGAGTGCTTACCCCTGTAGAGCGTCATGAACTAAGAGTGCTTACTCCTGTAGAGCGTCATGAACTAAGAGTGCTTACTCCTGTAGAGCGTCATGAACTAAGAGTGCTTACTCCTGTCGAATGCCATGACCCAAGAATAAAGTGTGTCTGTCCCTGTAGTGTGTTGTGACCTACGAGTATTTGTCTGACTAAATTGTCATAATACAAGAGTGCTGCAGAGTGTCGTGACTCAAGAATAAAGAGTGTTTGTTCCTGTAGGGGTCGTGTAAGAGTATTTGCCCCTGTAGAGAAACGTGACTTCGAGTATTTGTCTGAATAGATTGTCATAATACAAGAGTGCTTGCCCGTGAAGAGTGGCATGACCTAAGAGTAAAGAGTGTTTGCCCCTGTAGAATAATAACCAAAGAGTAGTTGTCGGACTAGCGTGTTATAACCACAGAGTGCTTATTCCTACAGAATAATAGAAAGATGGGGCGGAAGTATTCTCTCAACTTGAGGACACCTGATTTTCTTATGTCACCTGTTGTGCCTGGTTTTCTTTCAGCTGGGTAATATGCAGGTGACAGGTTCTAACCCCGATGTGATCACAGCTTTCAATGTCCTTGTGTCCAGGGTGATATTATATTACTTCTATATTTTCTCTGGCTGCCAATTCTTATGTGACCATCATTTATATGTGTCTGCTAATGATTACGCAGCCGGCTTCGTGGCTTAGAGGTTAGCGACTTTTCTCCGTAATCTCGTATACCCTCGTAGGTAACGTGATGACGGTGAGAATCATTAGTGGTTCGAATCGCATCGGTAACTTACGGGGTATGTGAGTCGGCCGCTCAGAAAGCTATGGCAAACTACTGAGCGTAATCTTGCCAAGAGATCAACATACAGCTGAAAGATGCTGGTGTTGACAGCGATGTCCTGTAAAGAATATGCAAAAGAGAAAATGATTACGCAATTACAAATTATTGTATGACTGTCCATTCTTCAGTCACTGTCCATTTTTCTGTGACTGTCAATTCTTTTGTCACAGCCAAATCTTCTGTCGTTGCCAGTTATTAAGTGACTGATAAATCTTCTCTGACTGTCCATTATTCTATTACCATCCTGTCTTCTGTCACTGCCCATTCTTCTGTCACTTCCCATTGTTCTGTCACTGTCCATTCTTCTGTGACTGTCCATTCTTCTGTGACCGTCCATTTTTCTGTGACCTTCCATTTTTCTGTGACTGTCCATTCTTTTGTCACTGTCCATTCTTTCGTTATCTCGGAGCAGTAATAACGTGCCCGAAATATGTTGACTGTCTACTCGGAACAACATAACATCTGCTCGGAGACGCCTTGAAGAGATTAGAACAAGAATTGCCATTTTGAGGGTAGCCTTTTGCAAGATGAACAACGTACTGACCAATAAAATTATACCAATTGAAACGAGAAAAAGAGTGTTGAAGTGCCACATAGAACCTGTACTTTTGTATTGATGTGACAAGCTGAAAAATATCTGATCGCTGTGGAAATGTGGTTTCTGAAGAAAATGCAAAGAATACGATGGACAGACAGAAAAACCAATGAACAAATCCTTCAAGAAACAAATGAAGATTGTAAACTGATTAGAGTCATTAGACGTAGACAGTCAACATATTTTGGGTATGATATGAGAAGAAATGATTGGAGAACTTGGTGACAACTGGCAAGATCGAAGGGAAGAGACCAAGGGGAAGACCAAGAAGTAAATACCTGGGTGGCTTGGCCACATGGCATGGTCGAGACAGAAACACGGAGCTGATCCACAACTCTGGTGATCGAGTGAGACGGCAAAACATGACCGCCTACGCTTATCGGCATGGCACATGATGGATGGATTCTTTTGTTACTGTCCATTCTTGCGTTACTGTACATTTTTTTTTCACAGCCACATCTTCTGTCACTGCCCATTACTCTGTAACTGATAAATCTTCTCTGACTGTCCATTATCATGTGACCATCCATTCTTCTGTCACTGTCCATTTTTCTGTGACCGCCCATTTTTCTGTGACTGTCTATGCTTTCGTCCACTCTTGTGTTACTGTCAATTCTTTTGTCACAGCCAAATCTTCTGTCACTGCCCATTATTCTGTGACTGATAAATCTCCTCTTGTCCATTCTTCTATGATCATCCATTCTTCTGTGCCTACCCATCAATACCTTTCACTCTATATGTCACATTATGTCGATAGCCTCATCATGTCTCTAGCCAGCAATAGGTCTGTTCCCCCAACATTCACTCTAATTCAATATTCATTATATCTACATGTAACCCTTTTTCGTCTTCACTTCCTTCATTACCTTTTTTTTTTATTCTGTCATCGCATTTTCTCACATATTTTCCCACCCCTTTATCCATTCTCCTGTGGAGAATATTAAACACACACACAGACTCGCTGACAAACAATCAGAATACAAATTCTCACTGGCGGACAATGGACCATCCCCTCTTCCCCCCCCCCCCCCCCCCCTCCTTCTCCAAACAGCTCAGCTCACAAACACAGAAGCTGTCCCCCGTCCCGACGGCTCGCTTGTCGAACCCTCGTAAACTCTTAAAAAGAAAAGGCACATCTGAATTGCATCTCTCAGCGAGTGTGGAAATTACGCACAAAATCGAATTAGTGAAAACTTTGGGGAAGGGGGGTTGTTTCGAGGGGAGAGGGGCCCAACCCACTCAAATCCGCCAAGCTACGCCATTGTTGCCCCAAAGCAAGGAAGATGTATGATAGAGTGATGGTTTGGAAACGGCGGAGCGGGGACACAATTATGGGATATTGGAGCATTTGTCTTACATATTTACGAGAGAAAGAAACCCCTTGTCGTGCTATCATGCTATGAGTTGTAACGGTTTGGGAAAAGAAAGAGGTGATAGGGAGAAGGTTATTTCTGGATATTGGAGCGAGACCCTTTATTCATTATGTGCCATGCACGGTAAGCATGGACGGATCATATTTCGCTATCCTACACGATCACCAGAGTCGTGGATCAGCTCTGTGTTCTTGCCTCGACCATATCATGTGGTCAAGCCATCCAAATATTTACCTCTCTGCCTTCCCATTGTTCTTTTCCCCTCAATCTTGCCAGTCGTCACCAAGTTCTTCACTTTATTTGTTCTCATGTCCCCAAAGAATGTGACTGACTGCGTCTAATTTGTCCAATAGGGTTTTCATTTCTTTCTTGTCGGACTTGCTCGTTGGTTTTTCTGTCTCTCCGTAGGATTCTTTGCGTTTCCTAAGAAACTACATTTCTCATCTCATCTCTCATCTCATCATGTTCCTCTTGTACCTTGCGGTGTCAAGGTGAAGTATAAACAGCGGGAGAGTGCCCGCTTATGGGCTTCATGTATCGATATTCCCATGGACTCTGTTATTCCCTGCGTCCATCGTTTACGTGGTCGGCCTCTTCCTCTGCTTCCCTCTGGTCTGTACATCATTGCTTGTTGTGGTATACTGTTAGTTAGTAACCTACTTGCATGGCCAAACCATTTGACTTGCTGCCTTCTAATAAAATCTAGTGCAGCTATAACCCCCACTTTAGTCCTGATTTCTTCATTTCTGATCTTATCTCTTCTTGATACATTGAGTATTCTTCTCAGGAATCTCATTTCTGTTATTGTGATTTTTCTTTTCTCTTTTTCTGTCATTGTCCAGGTTTGGCATTGGTAACATAGAGTTGGTAGGAAAATTGTGTAGTAAAGTGCTTTCTTAGTAGTTATTGATACATGTTTGTTCTTTAGTATTGGTTCCATTTGTCCAATGAGTTGGTTTGCCTTATTGCATCTATTTTCGATCTCGACTTCTGATTTGCCATTTGATGAAATTATACTTCCTAGGTTCTTGAAACTCTTTACTTGTTTCAAGGGAATGTTCGTTTAGGTGAATTGTTGTTGCTTTTTCTTCTGTAGTTATTGTTAATACCTCTATTTTACTTGTGCTAATTTTCATGTTATGTTCCCTACACATTTAGTTTAAATTATTCATATGGTCTTGTAATTCAGCTTCTGATTTTGCTATAAGTGCTTGATCGTCCGCAAACAGGAGTTCTCTAATGGTTAGATTTGCAGATGGTTCTTCTTCTGTATTCTCGTCATGCGGTATTCTTGCGGTCTCTGTTTGGCTGATTTCTTTACATATGTTGTCTATATATGTTATAAGCAAGAGAGGGGACAGGACACAACCTTGTCGTACTCCAGATCTTATGGTGAAGGGTTCTGGGTGTCCTCTAGTGGCTCTCACTATGCATTCACTGTTAATGTTTAAGCTTCTACATAGGTTTGTCTACATTTCTACTGCCATACATTTTCTCAGCGAGTTCCTTACACACATGAAACCAGGGAAAAGGACACCTTTGCATGCATTGAGGCAATCCCCAAACTTTTACAGTCATCAGGACACGATCCATGTGGTGGTCAGTATTACACCGGCCGCTTTTATATCCCATGAAATTTTCTGGACCCAATTTAAGTTGTCTCAAGGGGGATTCGAACACAAATCCCCAAGACTGGCAGGCAAGCCTGCTAACCTCTACACTATCGCCACTCCCTGTATATAATGTTGTGTAAAAGTGACACCATCAGCATGTGCCCTGCCGGCTGACTTAGGCGTTCATGACTCTCCACAGATCTCGGTCTTTGGTATTCTGGATCAACTGTGCTGATGATATACCGCCATGCCACTGACTCAGTCCACCCAGCATCATTTCTCTTGGTCACCTTCTTTTCCCACTGTCACCATATTGTCCAATGCCTCCCTTATCACAAGGCCAAAGAAGGCTGTTTGTCTCTTTCTTAGTGTTCTATACAAAGTTATAGTTTCATTAACCCGTTTCAGGCAGTCGTTGTTAGTTACTCTGGCAGTCCAATGAATTCGCAACATTAGTCCCCGAAACCACTTCACTGTTACTTCCAAGTTCTCCCTAATGTCTTCATTTACTTTCCAAGATTCACTGCCATAAAGCAAGACAGGTTCTATATAGCTATCCACTTTAGTAATATTTTCTAAATTGCTTTTTAAGCACAAAACCTGCATAGATGGGTGTCCTGTTAAATTCCAGAGAGGAGACTGGACTCAACAAGCACATCTTTAAACTTATTATCTGTTGGGATTATTGACTGACTTTGGTCTACACTCCTCTCTTCTGTCTTCCCTTCCATATATCTATTTCTTTCACTCTCTCTATTATTCCCTCAACACATACTCCGACAACAGTTCCTTTCAACGATAAGATAAAAGATTTATTAATAAAAAACTATGTCTGGTGTATGTATGGATATTGTCTAGGTAGTTGGTATGTTCTTCTAGTGTGGCTGCCAGATAAGATGTTGATAGATAGTCTCCGTGGCTTCTCTCGTCTCTTCTCTCAGCTAGAGTACAGGACATGACATAGATATAACAGAACGGTCTCACCCTGACAGCTCCGTCTGCTTGAGTCTGTAGATATATCCGTTTTTTGTAATGGAAAAATGTTCACCCCTGTATGAATGTATTTAACCCGATCACCATATGCTGTCAGCGTAAACTGCATGGTTTGTATTATCTTATAGCGTTCTTAATTCCATCCTGGAAAACACATCTAGTTTCTATTGTTCTCTATTTTTGTCCTGTAAAAGTTCTACACTTAATTGATATAGGCACTTTGTATGCACCTTGCAACTCTTTGATACTGAGTAATTTGAGTCTTTTTTCTTTAGTTTGTATGATCTCTATTTTCCATTCTCTGTCCTCCTGACTTATTAAGATGCCACTTCTTTTCCTTCCTTTCTTATGCACAAGTGTCGTGCTTTATTACTTTAAAGTGCTTTCTTGTGGATTATCAACACTGGGTGATCTTGACCACAGCCATCTGTGTCATCTCTCAGTTGATAAGTCCCGCACTGGTATGGAAACCTGTGTGATATACATTTAATAATGAGATCTGTGTCTGCTTCCTCTTCTCTCCTATGTGAGTGTCTTTTCCTCCAGCAGAAATGAAAAGGCTTCCGAAAAAACCCACTCTGACATAGGATAGAAGATTCACCTAATCGTCTATACTATTCCTACTAATAGAAAGTACTGTTAAATGCACTTCACGCACATCTATATTCATATCCTAAACTATATCTAATATCTTTATACCTTATTTAGGCATCTATGTTCCTGGAATCGAAATAACACTAGCGAATAACACACTATTAAACCAATTTTTCCACTCGACAGTTTTACCTGCGCGGTTGGCCTCCTTCTGGGTCTTGACCTAGAAACACATGCGCCTGGTCACTCCTTTGTTGGTTAACCCTTCTCCTACCTGGTTAGTCGGTGTATACAGTCGTCCATCTGGGAATCGTTAACTCTTCAGTATTTCATGACATTGGGTACCTCTTGAAAAAACAAATCCTACGGTACCTTATTCAAGTCTGTAGATCATTTTTAAGCCGAGATATTAAAGTTTGTGTGTCCGTTTATCATTTAAATGTAGTATATAAAAGAAAAAGGTTTTGACTTTTTCACTTTTTGTGACCCTACTTACACACTGACATTCGGAGTCTCTGTGGCGAAGTGGTCAAGCCGTTTGACTCGTGCTCCGAAGGTTGTGGGTTCGATTCCGAGCCGCGTCCTTCGGTTTACGAGTTAAATGTTTCGGAGACTCCTGTGGGTCGTCGCTAAAAGCTACGGAGTTCGTGCTTTGTGCGACGCTTTACATGCTGCGGAAAGAGACCGAGCCATGTGGGATAAAACCTGGTGCAATGAAGTCGACCCTGTCGACTTTTAAGCGACACACTCACACATCTGTTGATTACGCCAAGGAGATTAACACTGCCGCACAGATAACTGCGTCATTTTATATATATATACTAGCTGACCCGGCCCGGCTTCGCCCAGTCCCTGGTGGGGAGCATCTCATTTAATTCATATAAGTAGTCATATAAGTTCTCGTTCCCGTTACCGACTGTCTGTCTGTCTGTCTGTCTGTCTGTCTATCTATCTATCTATCTATCTATCTATCTGTCTGTCTGTCTGTCTGTCTGTCTGTCTGTCTGTCTGTCTGTCTGTCTGTCTGTCTGTCTGTCTGTCTGTCTGTCTGTCTGTCTTTCTGTCTGTCTGACCCGGCCCGGCATCGCCCAACTCCTGGTGTGGAGCATCTCATTTAATTCATATAAGTAGTCATATAAGCTCCCGTTCCCGTTCCCGACTATCTATCTGTCTGTCTGTCTGTCTGTCTATATGTCTGTCTGTCTGTCTATCTGTCTGTCTGTCTGTCCGTCCCTCCCTCTCTGTCTGTCTGTCTGTCTGCCTGTCTGTCTAATCATTTATTGGTTGCAGTTAGAACAACCTTAGATAAACGAAGACCAACTTACAAAAAGCATTAGAAAGAGCATTTGAAAGATCTTTACATCTTCCCCAACAATTAACTTGGGTAAATGGAGCGGCGGCAGCAGCATCAGCAGAAGAAGGAAAAGGAGGAGTAGACAACTGCAGCGAAAAGGTGGGTCTGTCTATCTATCTGACCCGGCGTGGCTTCGCCCAGCTCCTGGCGGGTAGCGTCTCATTAAATTCATACAACAAAAAAAGTAACTTAAAAGAATGTCCTTCCACACACCATCCATTATTTTTAATGAAAACTCTTTCTAATCACCTGCATGACTACAGTAACTTCTTAAGCAAAAAAAGATGAGTTTCAATGTTATGCATTGTGCATTATTTTTATGAAAACTTTGAAAATGCCTTACAGATTGTATCATTATTTATTATAACTCATATGCCGGTACATATCTATGGACAAAGAGTTTATAAATCTTTGAAAACAATGCCACAATATGACTATAAGTTATACAGAAAAGTTATGCCCCTTGAAATAACTTTTACGGAGTTAGGTCCCCTGAGATATATGAAATTATAATGAAAAATGAAATAATACTGAGTAAGCAGGCGATTTCACACTAACAAAATATCACAGTTGACAGCGCTGGAATGAAAGGAAGGCGTGTAGAAAATTTCATCTCAATCGGATGGGCCGTTCGCGAACAAATAAAGGACATACATACATACATACAGACAGACAGACAGACAGACAGACAGACAGACAGACAGACAGACAGACAGACAGACAGACAGACAGACAGACAGACAGACAGACAGACAGACAGACGGAGATCCTAATTTATATATAAGATATAATGTCGACTTCATGCAGTGATGACGTCAGACGCAGCGCGTCACTACACTCGCGGTCTTGTCAACAACGCTAGGCCGCCAGCGTAGATGCATTTTGACAAGGGAAGTCCCATTGAAAAGATGCAAAATGATCAATGATGTGGTCCATAAATGTGGTGATAAATGCTATAATGGAAGTTGAATGCAAACATGCAATCACTGGATTGCAATTGCTATGAATATTCCATAACAATATTAAATGTTCATAGTTGGATGACAACTGCCATGTCCCGCCATTGAAATACCACAATATACAGCATGCCATCTTTATAATTTCAGTTTGATATGGGATTGCCAACTCTAATAGTCGAAAACTACATAATCATAACTAAAAAGGGATGATAAAGCTAAATACAAACACACTAGAACTATACACAAAGTCTAGTTAAAACGGAATTGACGGGTGTACTTACGTCCAGGACACGAATTTGAGAAGACAAGAGGTATAGATTCGTAGCTCGTGGAGGGAAACATAATATCCAGTAATCGGTTTCTGTTTTAACTCGATCTTGAAATAATCAGGGAATTTAACGTCACCAGTACTCTATATATATATATATACTAGCTGACCCGGCCCGGCTTCGCCCAGTCCTTGGTGGGGAGCATCTCATTTAATTCATATAAGTAGTCATATAAGTTCCCGTTCCCGTTACCGACTGTCTGTCTGTCTGTCTGTCTGTCTGTCTGTCTGTCTGTCTGTCTGTCTGTCTGTCTGTCTGTCTGACCCGGCCCGGCATTGCCCAGCTCCTGGTGTGGAGCATCTCATTTAATTCATATAAGTAGTCATATAAGTTCCCGTTCCCGACTGTCTATCTGTTTGTCTATCTGTCTGCCTGACCCTGCCCGGTTTCGCCCAGTCCCTCGGTAAATGTAGGAGGGAGGAGGAAGAGGGAGGTGGAGGAGGGAAGAGGAGGTAGGAGGAGGGAGGAGACAGGAGGAGTAGGGAGGAATAGGAGGGAGGAGGAGGGATTAGGAGGAGGAGGGAGGAGTAGGGTGGAGGAGGAGGCGAGGAGGAGGGAGGAGGAAGAGGGAGGAGGAGGGAGAAGGAGGGAGGAGGAGAACGCAGGAGGAGAAGGGAGCAGGAGGAGGAGGAGGGAGGAGGTGGGAGAGGGAGAAGGAGGGAGGAGGAGGAGAGAGTAGGAGGAGGGAGGAGGCGGAAGGAGAAGGAAGAGGGAGGAGGAAGAGGGAGAAGGAGGAGGGAGAAGGAGGAGAAGAAGGGGGAGGAGGAGGAGGGAAGAGGAGGAGGGGAGGAGGAGTAGGGAGGAGGAGGAATGTGAAGGGAGGAGGAGGGAGGAGGTAGAGGGAGGAGGAGGAGGAGGGAGGCGGAGAGAGGAGGAGGGAGGAGGATGAAGATGGAGGAGGAGGAATGTGAAGGGAGGAGGAGGGAGGAGGTAGAGGGAGGAGGGGGAGGGAGGAGGAGGAGTGAGGAGGAGGAGAGAGGATGAGGAGAGGGAGGAGGAGGAAGGAGGAGGGGAGGAGGAGGAGGAGGGAGGAAGAAGGAGGATGAGGGAGAAGGAGGGATGAGGAGGAGGAGGGGGGAGGCGGAAGAGGGAGGAGGAGGAAGGAGGAGGGGAGGAGGAGGTAGAGGGAGGAGGGGAAGAGGAAGAGGGTAGGAGGAGGAGGGGAGAGGAAGAGGGAGAAGGAAGAGGGAGAAGGAGGAGGGAGAGGGAGGAGAAGGAAGAGGGAAGAGGAGGAGGGGAGGAGGAGGAGGGAGGAGGAGGAATGTGAAGGGAGGAGGGAGGAGGTAGAGGGAAGAGGA
This sequence comes from Cepaea nemoralis, assembly GCA_014155875.1. Lineage (NCBI taxonomy): Eukaryota > Metazoa > Mollusca > Gastropoda > Stylommatophora > Helicidae > Cepaea > Cepaea nemoralis. Next base: position 7,786 of record JACEFZ010000103.1, on the reverse strand, counting down.
GGAGGATGGAGGAGGAGAGAGTAGGAGGGAGGAGGAGGAAGAGGGAGGAGGAGGAATGTGAAGGGAGGAGGGGGGAGGAGGAGGGAGGAGGAGGAGGTAGAGGGAGGAGGAGGGAGGAGGAGGAGGGAGGAGGAGGAGGGAGGAGGCGGAGAGGGAGAAGGAGGAGGGAGGAAGAAGGAGGAGGAGGGAGGAGGAGTGATGAGGAGGAGGGAGGAGGAGGAGGGGAGGAGGAGGGAGGAGGAGGGAGAAGGAGGAAGAGGGAGGAGGAGGAATGTGAAGGGAGGAGGAGGGAGGAGGTAGAATGAGGAGGAGGAGGGAGGAGGAGGAGTGAGGAGGAGTAGAGGGAGGAGGAGGAAGGAGGAGGGGAGGAGGGAGGAGGAGGAGTAGGGAGGAAGAAGGAGGAGGAGGGAGAAGGAGGATGAGGAGGAGGAGGGAGGAGGAGTAAGAGGGAGGAGGAGGAATGTGAAGGGAGGAGGAGGTAGAGGGAGGAGGAGGAGGAGGAGGAGGGATGAGGAGGAGGGAGGAGGAGGAAGAGGGAGGAGGAGGAATGTGAAGGGAGGAGGAGGGAGGAGGTAGAGGGAGGAGGAGGAGGGAGGAGGAGGAAGGAGGAGGGGGAGGAGGGAGGAGGAGGAGGAGGGAGAAGAAGGAAGGAGGAGGAGGAAGGAGGGAGAGGAAGGAGGGAGAATGAGGAGGGGAGGAAGGAAAGAGAGGTGGAAGGGGAGGAGGAGGGAGGAGGAAAGAGGTAGGGGGAGGAGGAGGTAGAGGGAGGAGGAGGAGGAAGGAAAGGGAGGAGGAAGAGGAGGAGAAGGGAGGAGGAGGGTGGAGGGAGGAGGAGGAGGGAGGAGGTAGGAGGAGGAAGAGGGAAGAGGGAGAAGAAGGGAGAAGGAGGAGGGAGGATGATGAGGGAGAAGGAGGCAGGAGGAGGAGGAGGGAGGCAGGAGGAGGAGGGATGAGGAGGGAGAGGGAGGAGGAGGGAAGATGAGGGAGGAGGGGGGAGGAGGCGGAGGGAGTAGGAGGGAGGAGGATGGAGGAGAAGGGGAGAGGAAGAGGGAGAAGGAAGAGGGAGAAGGAGGAGGTAGGAGGGAGAGGGATGAGAGGGAGGAGGAAGAGGAGGAGGGTGGAGGGAGGAGGTAGAGGGAGGAGAAGAGAGGGGGCGAGAGTTCGCCATTCCGAATTCATACTCGTCTAGTTCTTCCCTTCTACACGACTGTAGATAACTTCCTTACACATAAAAAGATGAATTGTTATTGATATTGCCGTGGCATGGAGGAATATCAGCAGCAGAGTTGATTTAAAAAAAACAAAGACTGAGATCTACAGAGAGCCATGAACGCCTACGCCAGCCGGCACGGCACTTGATGATGATGATTGCCGTGTGACGATTCTGTGTAGTCACGTCATTTTCTTCCCTTTCCCTAGCGTTTTGGTTCGGGGATTCTTTCATCATCATCATCATATATTTACGTACGTATTTTGGGAGGGGGAGGAGGGAGGAGGAGGAAGAAGAAAAAAAAAACTATGACAGTTGACAGCTCTGGAATGAAAGGAAGGCGTGTAGAAAATTTCATCTCAATCGGATGGGCCGTTCGCGAACAAATAAAGGACATACATTATTTACATACATACATATATACATACACACATATTTACATACATACACTTTGTTTTTATATATATATATATATATATATATATATATATATATATATATATATATATATATATATATATATATATATATATATATATATATATATATCCTTAAATCGGGGACACAGAAACAAGAAACCGAAAATTAACGCAACATCGTCTCCGGTAAAATACGGCCAAACTAAAACGTAGTGCCTATATATAGCACTTCAGCACTCTCTTTCTTACATTCAATGATAGTGACTAATTACATAAGATACTTTTCATTTTCTAAAATGACATCGGCCACTTAAACACGTGAACTTTGTTTCCAGACATCATCATCATGTAGCTAATATTTGCACAAGGTCGCTCTCACCTCGACGCGAAGTCAGGTCTCTCACTGGCCATTTCCCCCGCTTCATGCGCCCTCGTGCCCAAGGTGTCTGCAATGTCCTGTGTCCTATCTTCGCGTTGATAGACCCCAGTCTCTTATTCCAGGAACCATGACTTCCATCATTGTTTTGTTTTTTTTGTTCTTTCAAACCACCATGGCTTTTAACATGGCCAACATATTTCTGTTTCCCAGACTTGATCTTTCCCAGACTTGATGTTTCCAAGATTTGATGTTTCCTAGTCTTGAAGTTTACCAGACTTGATCTTTCTCAGATTTGATCTTTCCAAGAATTGATCTTCCCCAGACTTGATGTTTCTCAGACTTGAAGCTTACCAGACTTTATCATTCTCTGACTTGATGTTTCCCACAATGAAGTTTCCCAGACTTGATGTTTCCCAGTATTGATGTTTCACAGAATGGATGTTTCCCAGACTTGATGTTTCACAGACTTGATATTTCCCAGACTTGATGGAAGTCTCCGTGGCCAGGTGGTTACTCCTCTTGCCTTGAGCTGTATAGGTCGTTGTCTCGATTCCAGGCTTCGTCGTTCGGTTCATGAGTGCAGTTTTCTCGGAGACCCCTCTGGGGAGTCGTCGTTGAAGTTACGGAGTTCTTGATTTGTGCGACGCTTTCGGCAGGCGACCCTGCGGAAATAGACCGAATCATATGGGCTTAAACCCGGTGCAATGAAATCGATCCTTTTTCCGTTTTAAACTCTTTTGAAGCCGAGACTTGATATTGTTTATGAGGCAGTTTTCTACGCTGTTCAGATCTTGTATAATTTCGGCATTATTCTCCTCTTCTTGGTTCACGATATTCTAAGAGTTTTTCTGTACCATTTAAGTTGTCAGGACAACAATAATCAAATCCTTGTTTGTGCAAGCCGCAGTCTGTGTGTGATTAGCCAGCAGCAAATCAGTTTGTCTCGACAACAGAACTGATGACGATGTCAACAAGACGGGGTGATTAACACAATTATCTCCACTTGACAGGAAGCAAATTGATGTCATTTTATGTTTGTTTGGTACGTCTTTTCTATGTGTTTGTCTTTCTTTTTGTTTGTCATTTCTTTCTGTTTGTCTTTTCTGTATGTTTGATACCTATTCTTTGTTTTATTTTATTTGATTTTGTTGCCTTCTCTTTCGTGTCTTTTCTTTGTTTGGTGTCTTCTCTTTGTTTGATGTCTTTTCTTTGGTTGATGTCTTTTCCTGCTGTTTATCTGTTCTCTCTGTTGTATGCCTTTTTGTATTGTTTTATTTATATTCCCTCTGTTTGACGTCTATTCGTTCTGTTTGATGTGTATTCATTCTGTTTGGTACTTATTTTTTTTTCTGTTTGATGAGTTTTTTTCTTTTGTGTGATGTCTTTTCTTTTGTGTGATGTGTCTTTTCATTTGTGTGATGCGTCTTTTCTTTTGTATGATGTGTCTTTTCTTTTGTGTGATGTGTTTTTTCATTTGTATGATGTTTTTTCTTTTGTGTGATGCGTCTTTTCTTTTGTGTGTTGTCTTTTCTTTTATGTGATGTGATGTGTCTTTTCTTTTGCGTGATGTGTCTTTTCTTTTGTGTGATGTGTCTTTTATTTTGTGTGATGTGTCTTTTCATTTGTGTGATGTGTCTTTTCTTTGGTGTGATGTGTCTTTTCATTTGTGTGATGTGTCTTTTCTTTTGTGTGATGTGTCTTTTCTTTATGTTTAATGGTTCTGTGCTAAGTGACATCAGAAGTGCCTGAGGGGTCACAGCGAAGGATAATTTACTGTGTTTAGTGCTGGAGAGCCTGGCATATGATACCACATCATCAAGTCTGAGATTGATTGATTGATTGATTGATTGATCTAGGAACCGACATCACAGCATTCGGGACATTCCCAATCAAGTCTGAGAATGGAGATGAAAGCAGTCACTTCGGCTTTCCGCTGGCTGGAAGACCAACAGCACACCACACGCATGTCGTGATTGTAAATGACTCCCTAGAGTTCTTAGAAGGATGAAGACATGTATACTTCGCGCAAGATTGGCAGACTTCAATTACAACAATCAAATATTAGGTGCACCCACGCGATCTTTTATTCCAGGACATGCTGGTGTGGTAGGAAACGAGCAGGCGGACAGGTTGGCTGGACCTGCACTGTTGGGTGGGGTATTGGTGCGTGATAGGGCAGATTTGGTCAGGGCACTTTGGGATCACTTGTATAGTGTGGAATAACAGATACGCCATCGTTACATGAAGAGAATGGTGCGGAAGGGAGTGATCAGAGGATATGGCTGACAGTCGGTACTTTGAGGAAAGATCACGCAGACACATAACCAGACTGCATATGGTACCTGGGGTATTGGGGCTCTTCGCTTGTAGTTGAAGATGAGAACGAAGCGCAAATGGGCTTGTCCCTAGTGCGTGCCTTGACTGAACTCAACCTATGTGTGCAGACAGAAAGACTTTATAGTAAATCTGTGGCTACCGTTGGAATAGCCAACGCTCCATATCCAAACACTATCAGAGACTGTGTGTGATATGTACAGGGTGACCCAATGAAACAGAACCAACAAAACTTTGAATGTGGACACCGAAGTCACCTGACTTAAACCCCCTCCTAGAATGTTATCTATGGGGGTATCTCAAGGATAATGTGTACCAGAACAGCAAAGATCAGGGAAATCCCCATAGAGGAATGGGGTCGAGTAATTATGCAAGTGTGCATCCAACGCTGTGGAGGCCATTTGGAGCATATTTTGGAAAGAAAATAACTTTTATGCAAGGTAACTGAAACTTTTGGAAATGAATGTACACAGACTGAAGTTCACCAAATTTCAAGAAATTTGCTTGACCTTTGTAGGATTTAATAAACTTTTTATGGGATTTTTTTTCTCATCCTGTATTTCAGTTAAAGCTTGGTTTATCCATTCACTTCATATGAGATATAATTCTGCAGTATGCACCTGGCTAGATGAAGCGAAATATGCCAGGCAATAAGTTGTGCAGATTATTTTTTTATGCATGTTTTGCGTTAGCTAGCTCGCTCTGAACTCTAGCCAAGTCCATACACATGCTAGTTCTTCTAGCAGTTGCCACTACCGGCGGCGAATGCACTGGACTGATGTTTGCGTGTGGGTTACCAGTGTCCCTCGCCATTAGGCGAACCAACTCCGACATCTTAGGTACTTGTAATTTACTTCCCCAAGGTCAGGGACGAGAAGTCAACATTTTAGTCCAACTGACGGGTGTAAGGGTTGAACTCACTACCTCGGCTTCAGCACACCGGTAGTTTATGCGCAAGCGCTCTTATCCAGTCGACCACATTGACATCCTCCTTATTTGTTTGAATTCCCTATTTGTAATTGTTCCACAACTCCCCTATTTGTCCTCACTTCATATGTCTCTCTGGATTCCACACATCACTATCTGACCTGACTCCACTATTCCCTATTTGTAATTGTTCCACAACTCCCCTATTTGTCCTCACTTTATACGTCTCTCTGGATTCCACACATCACTATCTGACCTGACTCCACTATTTCCTATTTGTAATTATTCCACAACTCCCCTATTTGTCCTCACTTCATATGTCTCTCTGGATTCCACACATCACTATCTGACCTGACTCCACTATTCCCTATTTGTAATTATTCCACAACTCCCCTATTTGTCCTCACTTTATACGTCTCTCTGGATTCCAGACATCACTATCTGACCTGACTTTACAATTCCCTATTTGTAATTCTTAGATTTAATAATGTAGGACCACCAATTTTAAAGATGGAGGTTCAAAATGTTCTTAAACATATGAAAGCTGGCGAGGCCCCCGGTGCAGATAACATCACAACAGAAATGATTAAAGCTTTAGAAGAATTTGGATTAGAGCAAGTCACCAGACTGCTGAACACATTACATGATACTGGAGATATACCTTCTAAATTATGTAATTCTGTATTTATTGCAATCCCAAAGAAATCAGGAACCTTGGAATGTGATCAACATAGAACAATTAGTATAATGAGTCACATCACAAAGATTTTGTTACGAATTATCATGCAAAGAGTGAGGAAGAAAATACAACCTGAAATAGGGGAAGAACAATGTGGGTTTGTAGAAGTAAATGCTGTGTATATGCTGCGAACAGTTATTGAACGTGCTATAGAAGTAAACAAGGATATACATCTTTGCTTTATTGACTACACAAAGGCTTTTGATAGAGTTAGACATGTCAACATGGTGGATATGCTTGCAGATCTACAAATTGATGGGAAAGACATTAGACTTATAAAAAACATATATTGGAAACAACAAGTTGCCATAAGGATTGATAATGAAGTGGGACAATATCAACCTATTAAGAGAGGTGTTAGGCAGGGATGTGTAATGTCTCCAGATCTTTTTTTCCCTATACAGTGAAAATATTTTCAGAAATGTAGAAGATATAAATGGAATCAGCATTGGAGGAAGAAACATCAATAACATTAGATATGCAGATGATACAGTATTGATTGCAGACAATGCACAGGATCTGCAACAATTAGTAGACGCGGTTGTTGTACACAGTGAGCAGCTGGGGTTGGAATTAAATTGTAAGAAGACACAGGTTATGGTCGTCACTAGGAAGAACGAAGTACCACAATGTAATATACAAGTAAATGGGAATATTCTTCAACAAGTGAATCGATACAATTATCTCGGAACAGTCATAACATCTGATGGGAGATGCCTTGAAGAGATTAGAACAAGAATCGCCATGGCGAAAGTAGCCTTTAGCAAGATGAAAAACATTCTGACCAATAAAAAGATGTCAATTGAAACGAGAAAAAGAGTGTTGAGGGGGTACATAGAGCCTGTTCTTTTGTATGGATGTGAAACTTGGACAATGTGCAGTCAAGCTGAAAAACATTTGATGGCTACAGAAATGTGGTTTCTGAGGAAAATGCAAAGAGTACCATGGACAGATAGAACAACCAATGACCAAGTACTACAGGAGACAAATGAAAATCGTAGACTGATTAGAGAAATTAGACGAAGACAGTCAACATTTTTGGACATGTTATGAGAATAAATAGATTGGAGAACTTATTGACAGCTGGCAAGATCGAAGGGAACAGACCAAGAGGAAGACCGAGAGGAAAATACCTGGATGGCTTGGCCACATGGCATGGACGAGACAGGAACACTGAGCTGATCCACGACTCTGGTGATCTAGTGAAATGACGAGTCATCACCGCCCACGCTTTCCGGCATGGCACATGATTAATTGATTGAATTATTATCACAAAACTCCCCTATTGTCCTCACTTCATATGTCTCTCTGGATTTCACACATCACTATGTGACCTGACTCCACAATTCCCTATTTGTAATTGTTCCACAACTCCCCTATTTGTCTTCAATTCATATGTCTCTCCGGATTCCACACATAATTATCTGACCTGACTCCACAATTCCCTATTTGTAATTATTCCACAACTCCCCTATTTGTCCTCATTTCATATCTCTCTCTGGATTTCACACATCACTATCTGACCTGATTCCACAATTCCCTGAGTCTCCTGTACTATATCCCTTTCCCTTCCACTTATAGTTCATCTTACAACATTGCTCAGTTTGCCATTATTTTATTAATCTTCTTTTGTCCTTAGTCCACCAATCCTCGTTTGTCCCTATTCCACTATTTACTGTTGTCTTAATTACACAATTCCCATTTTTTTCCTTATTCACAATTGTGTTTTTTTTTTTTTTAAAAAATTTTTTAAATTTTAAATTTTTATTTCCCCCCAC
>JACEFZ010000102.1:0-52115 GCA_014155875.1 Cepaea nemoralis | reverse complement strand
GTGGGATGTGGTGTGAAAGGAGTTGTATGTGTGGGTGGTGGGGTGTGTGTGAGTGGATTGGGGATGTATGGGTGGTTAGGGAGATGTGTGTGTGTGTGTGTGTGGGGGGGGGGGGGGGGGTAGGGACATGTCAGTTGGTGGGGATGTGTGTGTATGGTTTGGGGATGTGTGAGTGGATGTCCGATGTGTGGGTTGGTGGGGGATTGTGTGTGTGGGTGGGGAATATGTTGTCGATGGAGATGTGGCTGGGGGATGGGTGGTTTGAGGTGTGGGTGGGGAGAGGATGTGTGGGGTAGGATGTGTATGTGGATGGGCGTGGGATGTGTGGGTTGGTGGGGGAATGTTTGTGTGTGGCGAGTGTGTTTTGGTTGGGGGATCAGGTGAGGGCAGTGTGTGTGGGTGGGGGATGTGCGGGAGGGGGATGGGTCGGTTGGCGGGTTATGTATGTGTCCCTTGGTGTGCGTGTGTGTCGGTAGGTGGGGGTGTGTATGTGTCCCGTGGTTCGCGTGTGTGTGGGTAGGTGGGGGTGTGTGTGTGTGTGTGGGTGGGGTGATGTATGGATAGGTGGGAGATGGGCTTCATAACATGGTATTTAGCCTTGTTTATGTTTACAACATTCATTTCACAATGTTTATATTTCTTCCTATGTAAATGTATAATGCTCTTGATGAACGAAAGACGAGTGATTGGAAGGGCCGAATGTAAGACGGGCCTGCGCGCCCAATTTGTGACCCTAATAAAGTTGATTTGATTTGATTTCTTAAGCTAGATGTTGTGGTATCATATGCCAGGCTCTCCTGCACCAAATGTCGACCATTAGCTTTTGCTAAGAACCCCCAGGCACTTCTCCTACCTCTCAACACCGACCCATCTGTGTAGATAATAATCACATCACCCAAGCGAGCATTATCCTGAATTAGTTGCTGGATTTCCACTTCCGTGGCCCCTGCTGGCCACACCCTGCACTCTCGGCTCAGTGTGATTATAACTCTGCACAAGTCTAACTGCTCCGCTGGCACTCTGACCTACTCCTCTCCTCGCCTAATGTTCTCCAAGATGCACACCTGTCTGATCGTATCCTCCGCCTGAGCCATTTTTGATTTCCCTCTTATCAGTCGCTGACCATTAACTGTGTCCAGCGCCTCATGCAACGGGTGATCTGTGTCTGCGGCTACTCTGAGGTATGCCTTCGCCTGCATCACCTTGAGCCTATCAGCAACAGTCGGCAGACCAAGGATGTAACGCATAGGCACTACTGGGGTGTCTCTGGTGCATCCCAGAATGACCCGCATAGCTTCGTTCTGTATGCGCTCTAATTTCACCAGCGGACTCTTTGAAACACTGAGCAGTCCTAGTCCATAATTAATTACTGAGAGGATCAAGTGCTGGTATAGTCTGAAAAGCATTCTCTGCTCTGTGTCCATTGCAGCCATAGTTTTAAGTGCATTGAGTCCCTTTTGAGACCTTGTCACAACTGTCTCCACATGGTCCTTGAAGGACAGGCTCCTGACACATGTGATTCCCAGATACTTCAGTTTGTTCTCTCTGTTGACGCTTCTACCATCTATAGCGAGGCTTGGGACATCAGCTTTCACAATCCTGTTGTCCAGAGAGCACCACAAAACAGCCACCTTGTCCGGTTGGATGACATCACTCATTTCAGTGCACCAGTCAATCACTTTGTCCACTTTAGCCTGTAGCTCCTGGGCTGTTTGCTCCCTATCTCTCCCCTGCCTATATGCAATAATATCATCTGCAAATGTTAGTATCCTTCCAACCGCTGGTGCTTCAAGGTTTACAATCTTGCTAGTATACACGTTAAAGAGCACCGGTGAGATTGCAGATCCCTGACGCAGTCCCGAGGATACAATATTTGGCTCTGAGGTCCATGCACCCAGACGGAGAGCAACCCGACGAGAATGCAGGACGGCTGCTATCCACTTCACCAACCAGGGATTGACCCCCTTCTCCATCAGTGTGCTGTCATCAAAATATCATATCGAACTCTATTGTACGTATCCTCGAGATCAAGCACTGCCGCCATCGTTTCCTTACTGCTCTGGAACCTCCCCCCCCCCTTCCCCCCATAAACATCAAAGGCAAAAGTGGCTGCATTTGACCAGCTATCTTTTCCTGGCCTGTAGCTCACCAGGCCTCTTGGAAGAAGCTTCCCCCTTTCCAAAAACTCTTGCAGCTTGATAGCGACTTTCTTCTCTAGAACCTTCCCAAATGTATTTTGAAAGGTGATGATCCTAAAGCCGCTAAGCTTTGACTGATCCTTGAATGGTTTTGGGAGAGGGATGAGATAGTTGTGCACCCAATCCCGCAGTACTGATGCTGTCCTAATGCTCTGGTTAAAGCAGTTGGTAATCTCCTTCAGGTCTGCATCGCTCAAAGCCTTCATGTGGCCAGCGGGCCCTGGTGCCGTGTCTTTTGCCTTTTTCAAAATATGTTTAACATCTTCAACGGTATGATGTCTTCATAATGCATATTCTTCATGGTGCCAGATAATTCCTCTCTAACTGCATCCCTGGTGTCTGCAAAATTATGATTGGTCTGCTCTAAAAATCTCTGAAGAAACGCCTCCCCTTTCTCTGTGTCTGTTGTCACGCGCACACCATCATCTCTATAAATTGTTCCCACTGTCATAGGCCGATCTTTTCTTTACATTTGTCTGTGCAGTTTCCAGAATTTTCGCAGTGTTTTATCACCTCCAATCTCCGTCATGAAACATTCCCATTTTGCGTTTTTGGCCTCTGCAGTACAGCGCTTGGAAACCCCCACCTTGTCTTTCTTGACGTTTTCCGCTGTGTCCACTTCCTCTCGTGAACTTCGGGGTGTCTGTCGCACTTTCCTTAGCTGCTTCATTGCAGCTCTCTTTGCTTTCCAAGCATGGTCTACTTCTGGGGTCCACCATGGGGGCTGCAAAAGTGGAGTTTTAACAGTCCTGTTGCATGCCCCCTGTCTGAGGCGTTCAAAAAGGCTATCGGTCCACTCATACCTGAAGGTCTTGCGCGCTCTCCCAGCCTTAACTTTCCTGGATTTAGAGATCAGGACTGAGCATGGCATGCGATCACTCCCATGGTCATTCAAAACAGTCCACTTTACATCAAGGACTGATGACTGGGAAACAAGTGCCAAGTCAATAGCTGTGTCTGCATCGCCAGGCCTCATAGCCATTCTAGTCGGCCTACCATCATTTATGCAGACCACATCGGAGTCCACCATGGCATCCGCAAGAGCAATTCCCTGTCGGTTTTCTCCACTGCTGTCCTAATCTCTGTTCCTCGCATTGAAGTCTCCACATATGAGTAACCTATCACCTGGTAATTCCTCCAATTCCTTAAGCCAGTCCCAGTGTTCCTTTCTGACAAAAAAGTCCACTGTGGCATATAAATTTATGATGTTCCAACTTAAGTCACCAATCTCCATTTGTATACCCCGGACCTCTCTTACAGAGAGGCAGCCATAAGAATCAACAACCTTGTGGGAACTTTTCAGTGTATAAAGAAAGGCGACAGACAAGGTTGTGTATTGTCTCCTGATTTGTTCTCATTGTACTGTGACTATATAATGAGATCTACAGAAAATATGTCAGGGATTCTGGTTGGCAGACAAAGCTGAAAATTAATTGGACAGCCAAAATGAAGAATCAAGACATTTTAAGGGAAGCTAAGTCGCAAAAACAACTTATCACAAACACCAGAAAGAGGCGGTCATCGCTTTTAGGCTACGTTATTAAAAGACAAAAACTGGAACATGTTGTGACAACCGGAAAGATTTTGCGGAAAGAGAGATAGAGGAAGACAGTATGAAAAGATTATTGACAGTCTGGTGTCATGGCACGGAAGGGAGTCAAACCACGAATTGATCCATGACGTCGGAGATGGTAATGTGTAGAGAGGCATGATAGGCCACGCCAGCCGCAAGGCACTGGATGATGATGCTGGTAACAGCAGATCAAAAATAACCACTCATGGTCAATGTGAAGGACCATCAATACCCAAAACACAAGTTGAAGATGTCATGCAACATACGAGGACATGTAAATCCATAGGATAGAGACAATTAGTATCGGAGAAATCAAAGCTGCTGGTGAACTGGCATAAGAGTGATAATAAAGCTGTTGAATGACATCTATAACAGTGGATATATACCTGATGATTTCTTGAAATCTATTGTCATAGTTCTACTAAAGAAATTTAATGGTAATGCGAAGAACAAGAAATGAAATACAATCAGAATTTGGAGACTAATGATTTTGTGGAAGGTAAAGACTCAAACAACCTCATATACAGAGTGAAATCATTAACAGAAAGAATAATTGACATGAAATATTTGCACTTTGTTGACTAAACTAATGCATTTGATAAAGAGAAACATGAGTACATAATTAAAATGTTATAACTGTTAAACATTAATAGTAGAGATACAAGAATATTATTTAAAAAACGTAACTGCAAATAAAAAGAATTAACAAAAATGAGCCAAAATAATTTTCTGCCGAACCGAAATCTTTCAACACATCAGTATCATAAATGGGTGGCAGTAGATGTGACATAATTCTGTGGATAGACATGGTCACCAACGCTGCAGGGCATGCACTATAAGAAGAATAGATGGGATAGTGAAGACAACAGTAACTATCACAGCTTGATTATCTGAACTTCAATAATGGCATTTTCCTCCTGTTACACACACAGAATCCTATTGAACTAGGTCTAGAAATTCAAATAAGTAATGGGAATAAGCGTTGGTGACTTGCGGGATAAAGAGCAGGCCGCTCAGAAAGCAATGGCAAACTACTGAGCGTAATCTTGCCAAGAAATCAACAATCAGCTATAAGATGCTGATGTTGACAGCGATGTCCTGTAAAGGCTATGCGAATAAAACAAAAATGGGAATAAACCAGACAAACGATAACCCGCTCTCCCTCGGTGAAACCTCACCTCAGTAGGTGAAGTGCACATTAAGGTAGCAATGTTTACAGAAATAAGGGAACAGAAAAAAAAATTACAATAAAAATACATCAGGAACATAATTAGCGCTAGGGAACGTTTGGGAGTCAAATGCAATTATCTGAGTAAGTGCCTTGGGATGATTAATGGTCATAAGCTACTTCCCATATCTGAGTAAGTGCCTTGGGATGATTAATGGTCATAAGCTACTTCCCATATCTGAGTAAGTGCCTTGGGATGATTAATAGTCATAAGCTACTTCCCATATCTGAGTAAGTGCCTTGGGATGATTAATGGTCATAAGCTACTTCCCATATCTGAGTAAGTGCCTGGGATGATTAATAGTCATAAGCTACTTCCCATATCTGAGTAAGTGCCTTGGGATGATTAATAGTCATAAGCTACTTCCCATATCTGAGTAAGTGCCTTGGGATGATTAATAGTCATAAGCTACTTCCCATATCTGCCATGGGCTTCTAAATCGCAGAAATGTTGACTATGACAAGTGACTGGCCGAGTGGCTAGACGTAAGGTTTTCCTTCACGAGATCCGGGTTCGAATCCTCGGTAAGGTGTGGATGTTTTTCTGTCGACTGCACTAGCCAAGCGGCCATAATTCCTCTGGCTCAAGACCACTCCTGTCCTACACGGCAAGGTACTATAGACAGGAGATGACAGTTTGTTCTCGGTCATAACCAAGGTACCCTACGTCCAATACACACATCCTGAGATCATCTGCCACATCCTGCACCCATCTTTTCTTTGACATTTCTCTTCCTCTCTTCTCGGGTATATACCCCTCCATGATTGTTCTCTCCAGATGTTCACATGAGACGTCTGATCGTCTTCATGTCCAGGAGATGCTAATCGCTGATCGATGCAAGAAGAGGACACACACCATACTAACGGGAAAGCCCATACGCAAAAAAAAACAAAACAAAAAAACTCTCATGACCCGATGCAAAACAACTGTCAATAGATTGGTTGAACCGTAATATATTATTGTCTGCAATTTTAACAAACACTCATCATCATCATCATCATCATCAAGTGCCGTGCCGGCTGGCGTAGGCGTTCATGGCTCTCCATAGATCTCGGTCTTTGGTTTTCTGGATCAACTCTGGTGCTGATATTCCTCCATGCCACCGTCTCAATCCATCCAGCATCACTTCTCTTGGTCTACCTCTGCCTCTCTTCCCCTCGATCTTTCCAGTTGTTACGATGTTCTCCAATGCCTCTCTTCTCATCACGTGACCGAAGAAAGATGTTTGTCTCTGTCTTATTGTTGTATATAATGTTCTAGTTTCATTAGCCTGTTTCAGGCAGTCGTCGTTAGTTACTCTGGCAGTCCAAGGAATTCGCAACATTTGTCTCAGGAACCACATCTCTGTTGCTTCTAATTTCTTCTTAATTTGTTCATTTACAGTTCCAAGATTCACTGCCATACAGCAAAACTGGTTCTACATAGCATTTCAGCACTCTCTTTCTTACATTCAGTGATAGTGACTTATTGCATAAGATACTCTTCATTTTCTGAAATGCGGCTTTTGCCTGCCCTATTCTACTCCTAATCTCTGTTGTACATCTTCCATCTGATGTTATAAATGCCCCTAGGTATCTAAAATTATCAACTTGGTTAAGGATTTTCCCTTCTATTTCTATGTCACATTTTGGTGTCACCATTTTCTTTGATATTACCATTGTTACTGTTTTCTTGATATTCAAGGAGAGTCCTTTCCTTGCACTCTCTGTTACTACAACGTCTAATAATTGTTGTAGGTCTGTTGAATTATCCGCCACCAATACTGTGTCATCTGCATAGTGTATATTATTTATATTATAACCTCCAACTAGTATTCCTGGCATCTCTTTGATCTCTCTCATTATTACTTCGCTATACAGGGAGAAAAGATCTGGTGACAAGACACACCCTTGTCGTACTCCTAGCTTTATCTGTTCGTAACTACCCTCTTTATTTCCCATTTTAATTGCTGCTACTTGGTTCCAGTAAACATTCTTTATTATTCTTAAATCTTTTCCATCAATGTTGATATCTTCCAACATTTTAATCAGTTCATCATGTTTTACTTTATCAAATGCCTTAGTATAATCTATGAAGCACAAATATATGTCTCTCTGTTTCTCTATTGACCTTTCTATTAGTGTCCGTAATGTATAAATTGCATTGTTTGTGCCCTTTCCTTCCACAAATCCATACTGTTCTTCACTAATTTCCATTTTTATTTTCTTTTTGATTCTTCTCATTATGATTCTGAGTAGAAGCTTAGTGATATGGTTTATAAGGTTAATTGTACGAAAATCTTTACAATCAATTGCTCCTGGTCTTTTCGGTATAGCTATAAATAAAGATTTCAGCATATCACTGGGTAAATATCCACTGCTGTAAATATCATTCAACATTTTGGTTAATATATCTACTCCAAATTCTCCCAATACTTCTAATTCTTCTATTGTGATTTCATCTGGTCCAGCTGTTTTTCCTTTCTTCATACGTTTCATAGCGTCAGCGACTTCTTCTTTCAGAATAGGTGGACCTTCTAAGTTACTATCTTCTGTTAATTCTCCCCTTTCTCCTTCATATAATTCTCTTACATACTCATTCCACCTCTTCATTATAGCATCTTCCTCTAATATTATCTTTCCTGTGTTTGATTTCAACACCCTGTATTTATTCTTATTTTTCTTCCTGTAAGCTCACTGATTTGTCTGTGCAAATTTTTGTATCTTTACTGGAATTTAATTCAATTTTTTTGCATTGCTCGTTTAACCAACTTTCTTTAGCCTTCCCACATTTATCTTTTATTTCTTTATTTATCTTAGCGTATTCTTGTTTGTCATTTTTACTCTGTTTTCTTTTGTCCATCAGTTTTAAGATATCTTCATTCATCCATTTTTTCTTAGCTATTTTGCCTCTCTCCGGTAATACTTCTTTGCTAGTTTGATGAATGGAGTCCCTTAACATTTCCCATTGTTCATCTATACTCTGTATTTTAGTTATTGCATTGTACCTATTTTTCACAGTCACTCTGTATTGTTCTTGCATTTCTTTATCTATTTTCAGAACCTCATTATTAAGTCTCATGTTCTTAACCATTCTTTTCCCTCTCTTTAATCTTACTTTTATTTGTCCACATAGTGGTACATGATCACTATTACAGTCAGCACCTGGCATTGTCTTTACATTAATTAAAGCATTTCTAAATCTTTTATTAATTAGTATGTAGTCAATTTGGTTGCGTATTTTCTTATCAGGTCTTATCCATGTGTACAGTCGTCTTTTATGGTGTTTAAACCATGTGTTCCCAATTATCATCTCATTGATATTTGCCCATTCTATTAGCTTTTCCCCTCTTTCATTTCTTGTACCTAAACCATAATTCCCCACTACATCCTCCATTTTTCCCTTTCCTACTTTTGCATTAAAATCACCAAGTATTATTTTTATTTCTTGTGATCCAATTTGAGCCATCGCCATTTCTATTTCGTCGTAAAAGTGTTGTATTTCTTCATCACTACTGCTTGCTGTTGGTGCATATACTTGTATAATATTTATGTCTATTGGTTTGCCTTTGATTTTTACCATAATAACTCTATCTGAAATACACCAGTATCCATTAATTGACTTGGCTGTTTTTTCGTCTAATATTATTCCTACACCTTTTTCATGTGTATCCCCTCCAGAATAAATTATTGTATGATTGTCAGCTATAATTTTGCCCGATCCCTTCCATCTCATCTCACTAACGCCTAGTATATTCATTTTCATGCTATCCATCTCTCCTAGAACATTGGTCAACTTTCCTAGCTCATTTAATGTCCTAACATTCCATGTTCCTACTCTAAATTTATTTATTTTAGTTATGATTTTGCCATCAGTAGCTGGATGACGGTCTGGTGTCACCTGTGGCTCATGATTGTCCCTACCGGACGAGAATGCCCTAAGACAGCCATTAACGTCCTTCACTAACTTTGATTTATGTTTTGCAATGAAGTCTTGGGAAGATAATGTGGTGGTTTCCCCTTGCCTTCCACATCCACATGGTGGTCTTTTACCTCTGCCTTTGACACCCATTTCCGACTGTAAGGAAAAGTGAGTGCCCTGCCCTGCTCAGCTGCAGAGTTGTCCACTTATTCCGGTGGATACTCGGTCCCCAGAGCTGTGTTAGCCACACCGTAGTGTGTTTCGATCCTCTACCGCGGGGAGGTGCAGTTGGGATTTTCCCTTCATAAAGTTATGGTCTCTGACCAAAACTCTCCAGTACTTTTTAGAGGACAGTATATTTTCATAAAATGGTACGAGTGCCGGTCGTTCAGAAAGCAAAGGCAAACTACTGAACGTAACGTTGCAAAGAAATCACAAACAGCCAAAAATATGCTGGGAATGACTGCGAAGTCCTGTAAAGAATATGCAAGTAACTTTATAACAAGCATAACATCCATGATAGAGGTAGTAGGGATGACGTCCTTGTGTACAGCCAGGAGAGAATTAGGGCAGAAATATGTACAGACAGGAGAGAATTAGGGTAGAAATATGTACAGACAGGAGAGAATTCGGGTAGAATTATATAAAGTATGGAGAGAATTCGGGTAGAAATATATACAGACAGAAGATAATTCGGGTACAATTATATACAGGCAGGAGAGAATTCGGGTAGAAATATATACAGACCGGAGAGAATTAGGGTAGACATATATACAGACCTGAGAGAATTAGGGTAGAAATATATATAGACAGGAGATAATTAGGGTAGAAATATGTACAGACAGGAGAGAATTCGGGTAGAAATATGTACAGACAGGAGATAATTAGGGTAAAAATATGTACATAAAGGAGAGAATTAGGGTAGAAATATATACAGACAGGAGAGAATTAGGGTAGAAATATATACAGACCGGAGAGAATTAGGGTAGAAATATATATAGACAGGAGATAATTAGGGTAGAAATATGTACAGACAGGAGAGAATTCGGGTAGAAATATGTACAGACAGGAGAGAATTAGGGTAGAAATAAGTACAGACAGGAGATAATTCGGGTAGAAATATGTACAGACAGGAGAGAATTAGGATATAAATATGTACAGACAGGAGATAATTCGGGTAGAAATATGTACAGACAGGAGAGAATTAGGGTAGAAATATGTAAAGACAGGAGAGAATTCGAGTAGAAATATGTACAGACAGGAGAGAATTAAGATAGAAATATGTACAGAGAGGATAGAATTCGGGACGAAATATATACAGACAGGAGAGAATTAGGGTAGAAATAAGTACAGACAGGAGAGAATTCGGGTAGAATTATATACAGACAGGAGAGAATTCGGGTAGAAATATACACAGACAGGCGAGAATTAGGGTAGAAATATGTACAGACAGGAGAGAATTCGGGTAGAAATATGTACAGACAGGAGAAAATTAGGGTAAAAATATGTACATACAGGAGAGAATTCGGGTAGAATTATATACAGACAAGAGAAAATTTGGGTAGAAATATATACAGACAGGAGAGAATTCTGGTAGAGATATATACAAACAAGAGAGAATTAGGGTAGAAATATATACAGACAGGAGAGAATTAGGGTAGAATTATATACAGGCAGGAGAAAATTCGGGTAGAATTATATACAGACAGGAGAGAATTCGGGTAGAATTATATACAGGCTGGAGAGAATTCGGGTAGAAATATATACAGACAGGAGATAATTCGGGTACAATTATATACAGGAAGGAGAGAATTAGGGCAGAAATATGTACAGACAGGAGAGAATTAGGGTAGAAATATGTACAGACAGGAGAGAATTCGGGTAGAATTATATAAAGGATGGAGAGAATTCGGGTAGAAATATATACAGACAGGAGATAATTCGGGTACAATTATATACAGGCAGGAGAGAATTCGGGTAGAAATATATACAGACCGGAGAGAATTAGGGTAGAAATATATATAGACAGGAGATAATTAGGGTAGAAATATGTACAGACAGGAGAGAATTCGGGTAGAAATATGTACAGACAGGAGATAATTAGGGTAAAAATATGTACATGAAGGAGAGAATTAGGGTAGAAATATATACAGACAGGAGAGAATTAGGGTAGAAATATATACAGACCGGAGAGACTTAGGGTAGAAATATATATAGACAGGAGATAATTAGGGTAGAAATATGTACAGACAGGAGAGAATTCGGGTAGAAATATGTACAGACAGGAGAGAATTAGGGTAGAAATATGTAAAGACAGGAGAGAATTCGAGTAGAAATATGTACAGACAGGAGAGAATTAAGATAGAAATATGTACAGAGAGGATAGAATTCGGGACGAAATATATACAGACAGGAGAGAATTAGGGTAGAAATAAGTACAGACAGGAGATAATTCGGGTAGAAATATGTACAGACAGGAGAGAATTCGGGTAGAAATATGAACAGACAGGAGATAATTCGGGTAGAAATATGTACAGACAGGAGATAATTCGGGTAGAAATATGAACAGACAGGAGATAATTCGGGTAGAAATATGTAAAGACAGGAGAGAATTCGAGTAGAAATATGTACAGACAGGAGATAATTCGGGTAGAAATATGTACAGACAGGAGATAATTCGGGTAGAAATATGAACAGACAGGAGAGAATTAGGATATAAATATGTACAGACAGGAGATAATTCGGGTAGAAATATGTACAGACAGGAGATAATTCGGGTAGAAATATGTACAGACAGGAGAGAATTAGGGTAGAAATATGTAAAGACAGGAGAGAATTCGAGTAGAAATATGTACAGACAGGAGAGAATTAAGATAGAAATATGTACAGAGAGGATAGAATTCGGGACGAAATATATACAGACAGGAGAGAATTAGGGTAGAAATAAGTACAGACAGGAGAGAATTCGGGTAGAATTATATACAGACAGGAGAGAATTCGGGTAGAAATATACACAGACAGGCGAGAATTAGGGTAGAAATATGTACAGACAGGAGAGAATTCGGGTAGAAATATGTACAGACAGGAGAAAATTAGGGTAAAAATATGTACATACAGGAGAGAATTCGGGTAGAATTTTATACAGACAAGAGAAAATTTGGGTAGAAATATATACTTACAGGAGAGAATTCTGGTAGAGATAAATACAAACAAGAGAGAATTAGGGTAGAAATATATACAGACAGGAGAGAATTAGGGTAGAATTATATACAGGCAGGAGAAAATTCGGGTAGAATTATATACAGACAGGAGAGAATTCGGGTAGAATTATATACAGGCTGGAGAGAATTCGGGTAGAAATATATACAGACAGGAGATAATTCGGGTACAATTATATACAGGCAGGAGAGAATTAGGGCAGAAATATGTACAGACAGGAGAGAATTAGGGTAGAAATATGTACAGACAGGAGAGAATTCGGGTAGAATTATATAAAGGATGGAAAGAATTCGGGTAGAAATATATACAGACAGGAGATAATCCGGGTACAATTATATACAGGCAGGAGAGAATTCGGGTAGAAATATATATAGACAGGAGATAATTAGGGTAGAAATATGTACAGACAGGAGAGAATTCTGGTAGAAATATGTACAGACAGGAGATAATTAGGGTAAAAATATGTACATAAAGGAGAGAATTAGGGTAGAAATATATACAGACAGGAGAGAATTAGGGTAGAAATATATACAGACCGGAGAGAATTAGGGTAGAAATATATATAGACAGGAGATAATTAGGGTAGAAATATGTACAGACAGGAGAGAATTCGGGTAGAAATATGTACAGACAGGAGATAATTAGGGTAAAAATATGTACATAAAGGAGAGAATTAGGGTAGAAATATATACAGACAGGAGAGAATTAGGGTAGAAATATATACAGACCGGAGAGAATTAGGGTAGAAATATATACAGACCGGAGAGAATTAGGGTAGAAATATATATATAGACAGGAGATAATTAGGGTAGAAATATGTACAGACAGGAGAGAATTCGGGTAGAAATATGTACAGACAGGAGAGAATTAGGATAGAAATAAGTACAGACAGGAGATAATTCGGGTACAAATATGTACAGACAGGAGAGAAGTAGGATATAAATATGTACAGACAGGAGATAATTCGGGTAGAAATATGTACAGACAGGAGATAATTCGGGTAGAAATATGTACAGACAGGAGAGAATTAGGGTAGAAATATGTAAAGACAGGAGAGAATTCGAGTAGAAATATGTACAGACAGGAGAGAATTAAGATAGAAATATGTACAGAGAGGATAGAATTCGGGACGAAATATATACAGACAGGAGAGAATTAGGGTAGAAATAAGTACAGACAGGAGAGAGTTCGGGTAGAATTATATACAGACAGGAGAGAATTCGGGTAGAAATATACACAGACAGGCGAGAATTAGGGTAGAAATATGTACAGACAGGAGAGAATTCGGGTAGAAATATGTACAGACAGGAGAAAATTAGGGTAAAAATATGTACATACAGGAGAGAATTCGGGTAGAATTATATACAGACAAGAGAAAATTTGGGTAGAAATATATACAGACAGGAGAGAATTATTGTAGAATTATATACAGGCAGGTGAAAATTCGGGTAGAATTATATACAGACAGGAGAGAATTCGGGTAGAATTATATACAGGCTGGAGAGAATTCGGGTAGAAATATATACAGACAGGAGATAATTCGGGTACAATTATATACAGGCAGGAGAGAATTAGGGCAGAAATATGTACAGACAGGAGAGAATTAGGGTAGAAATATGTACAGACAGGAGAGAATTCGGGTAGAATTATATAAAGGATGGAGAGAATTCGGGTAGAAATATATACAGACAGGAGATAATTCGGGTACAATTATATACAGGCAGGAGAGAATTCGGGTAGAAATATATACAGACCGGAGAGAATTAGGGTAGAAATATATACAGACCGGAGAGAATTAGGGTAGAAATATATATAGACAGGAGATAATTAGGGTAGAAATATGTACAGACAGGAGAGAATTCGGATAGAAATATGTACAGACAGGAGATAATTAGGGTAAAAATATGTACATTAAGGAGAGAATTAGGGTAGAAATATATACAGACAGGAGAGAATTAGGGTAGAAATATATATAGACCGGAGAGAATTAGGGTAGAAATATATATAGACAGGAGATAATTCGGGTAGAAATATGTACAGACAGGAGATAATTCGCGTAGAAATATGTACAGACAGGAGAGAATTAGGGTAGAAATATGTAAAGACAGGAGAGAATTCGAGTAGAAATATGTACAGACAGGAGAGAATTAAGATAGAAATATGTACAGAGAGGATAGAATTCGGGACGAAATATATACAGACAGGAGAGAATTAGGGTAGAAATAAGTACAGACAGGAGAGAATTCGGGTAGAATTATATACAGACAGGAGAGAATTCGGGTAGAAATATACACAGACAGGAGAGAATTCGGGTAGAAATATGTACAGACAGGAGAAAATTAGGGTAGAATTATATACAGACAAGAGAAAATTTGGGTAGAAATATATACAGACAGGAGAGAATTCTGGTAGAGATATATACAAACAAGAGAGAATTAGGGTAGACATATATACAGACAGGAGAGAATTAGGGTAGAATTATATACAGGCAGGAGAAAATTCGGGTATAATTATATACAGACAGGAGAGAATTCGGGTAGAATTATATACAGGCTGGAGAGATTTCGGGTAGAAATATATACAGACAGGAGATAATTCGGGTACAATTATATACAGGCAGGAGAGAATTAGGGTAGAAATATGTACAGACAGGTGAGAATTCGGGCAGAATTATATACAGGCAGGAGAGAATTCGGGTAGAAATCTATACAGACAGGAGATAATTCGGGTACAATTATATACAGGCAGGAGAGAATTCGGGTAGAATTATATACAGGCAGGAGAGAATTTTGGTAGAATTATATACAGGCTGGAGAGAATTCGGGTAGAAATATATACAGACAGGAGAGAATTCGGGTACAATTATATACAGGCGGGAGATAATTCGGGTAGAAATATATACAGCCAGGAGAGAATTCGGGTAGAAATATGTAGACAGGAGAGAATTAGGGTAAATCCCTTTGCATTTAGTATTGTTCATTTATGTTTATATATATATATTTTAGTCATTGCCGGTCTCCGTGGCGAAATAATTACGGACGCGGTACGTAATCCTGTATACCCGCGTTCGAAACACAGCTGAGCGAGATTTGGCTGTAGACCCCGTTGTACTGGTTTTTCGTTGGTATCGGTGCCGGTCGTTCTTAAAGCAATGGCAAACTACTGAACGTAAACTTGTCAAGAGATCACAGCGACAGAAATGCTAGTGTTGACTGCGATGTACTGTAAGAAAGGATACGCAAAAAACAAAAACAAAACAACAACACAGTTAATTAATGGTACCTAATTTTCACAATCACTCTGTATCGTTCTTTATTGTTTGTTTCTGCTTTTAGAACATCTTTATTAAGTCTCATATTGTAGGTCAGCATAGCCGAATGGATAAGAACGCGGGTTTTTAAACATCCGGCGGGCTGATGCCAAGGTAAGGGGTTCAACCGCTACACCGGACAGTTGGACTAAAATGTTGACCTGTCGTCCTTGAACCTGTTTACTTTAATTACAAGTACCTCTGAAGTCGGAGTCGTTTCGGCTGATGGCGAGGGACACTGTTAATAAGGAAAGGTAATCCACACACAAAATTCAATCTATCTACTACTAGAAGTATATAGTGTATGGACTACCCTTGCGTTCAAAGCGAGCCAGCGCCCAAAAAAAAAAAAAACATTTCTCACATTCTTAACCACTTTTCCCCTCTCTTAAATTTTACTAATTTTTGTCCACATAATGGTCTGTAATTACTTTTATAGGCAGCACCATGACGTATCTTAACATTTGTTCATGCATTTCTATATCTTTTATAAACGTGTAGTCAGTTTGGTGATTCTGTTCGTATCGTGGTTTATATGTGCAATATCGTCTCTTATGGTGTTTCATCTGGGTTTTTCCAATTATCATATCATTTATGTTTGCTAATTCGATCACTTTTTATCCTCTTGCATTTCTTGCTCCTAAACCATAGTCCATATTACATCTTCCGTCCTTCCCTTTCCTAATTTTGCATTTAAATCTCCAAGTATTACTTTTATTTATCTTGGTTTGGTTCAAGATATCGCCATTTCTACTTTATCATACATGTTTTTTTATTTATTCATGACTACTGCTTTTCTGTTGATGCATATACTTGAATAATATTTATGAATATTGGTTTACCTTTGATTTTGACAATAATAACTCTGTTTGAAATAACCCAATAGTCATTAATTGATTTAGCTGGCTTTTCACCAAATAGTAGTCCTGCTCCTTTTTCATGAGTATCGTTCCTTGAATAAAATATTGTTTGTCAGTTAATACTTTATTGGACCCCACCCAACTCATCTCGCTCATACCTAGGATATTCATTTTCATAATTTCTATTAATCTTACTACCAACCGACTCTGTAGTGAAGGGCTTACGAATGCAATTCGTAATGTCGCACACCTTGTTCGAAACACAGCTGCGGAAGAATTGGAAGCAGACCACTTTGTGTTCGTTTCCATACAATGGTATGAGTGCCGATAGTTCAGAAAGCCAATGGCAAACTACTGAATGTAAAATTGTCACAAACAGCCATACAATGCTGGAGATGACTGCTAAGTCCTGTAAAAGATATGTAACTAACTTAGTATATTTTCCAATTTAACTAACTAGACTAGTGTGTTGACATTCCACGTTCCTATTTTAAACATTAATTTTAGTATTGTCATCAGTAGATTACTGTCTGCTGTCAGGTTAAAAAGACATACAAATAATTGATGGTCACTTTCCATAGAGATACGACTCCTTGAAACTCACTTTACATAGACACACGGATATCATCATGGCTGAATATATAGGAGCGATTGCTCTTGAACGTCCGGTTTGCAGCTGACAAGGTAGCGGGTTCAACCCTTAACAGGACAGTTGGACTAAAATGTTGACTTCTCGCCCTTATCTTGATTACGCCAATAAAAAGTACCCCAGAAACTGGAGTGAGTTCGCCTGTTGGCAAGGGACACTGGTAATAAGGAAAGCTAGCCCACATGCACAAATAATTCCAGCATGGACTACGCGAGCTCAAAACGAGCGAACGAAAAAATAAACATAGACACACAAATCCTTGAAGCTCACTTTACATTTAAAAAAAAAATGTTTGCTTATCCTTACAGGACATCGCTGTCAACATCAGGATCTTTCAGCTGATTGTTGATTTCTTGGCAAGATTACGCTCAGTAGTTTGTCATTGCTTTTGAGTGGCCGGCTCACATACACCGTAATTTACCGACGCGGTTAGAACTGCTACCGATTCTCGTCGTCGTCGCGTTACTCACGAGAGCATATGGGATTACGGAGAAAGTCGCTAACCCCTCGGCCAGAGAGACCGGCTTCACTTTACATAGACCTACTAATTAATGAAACTATAGTTGTAAAGACATACAAATCACTGAAACTCTAGTTGCATAGAAACAATCATAATTGAAACTCAGGCTGCATAGACACACAAGTAATTGAAATTGACCATGCAACGACAGAACAATTATTGAAACTCACTTTACACAGAGACAAATATCATTAAACGCACTTTACATAGACACACAATTCCTCGAAATTCTCAGTACATAGGCACTCAAATAATTGAAACTCATTTTACATTATGTAACAGGACAGGTGCGGGATCACCATTCCCTGTAGTTATAATTTGTGTTCAGTTTATTCGAAATTCTGTCCTCCATCTACTTTCGTGTCGCCCGGCTGAAGATCCCGATAACATACACCGACTAATATCTACAACAGACACCTTACCCCAACAAAACCAACAACCCAACGTTGAGTTATGAGAAAATTAGAACTTTTTATTAGGGCATTCGTCTCTAATAACAGTAGACCAAAAAAAAAAAAAAAAAAAATACAAAGTGGATGCTTTAGGTTGAGACCAGTCCTCTAGGCGATATTATCCTCAAGGCAGAGGAGAGTCAGGATTGTACTGTCTGTGTGGTGAAATAGATGCACTAAACCGGCGTACTGGGGATACAGCCTCTCTATTTGGCTGTTGGCAAACTCCCTGGTTAGGACACGTATTCTCAGCTTCAAGTCGCCTTGAGTCTCTCGAGCTAAGGACTAGATCTCCCGGCTGCATTTACATCCTAGAGGTGGCTTTAATGTGGTGACCAGTGTCTTATCCCTTGTTGACATCAGATGAATAGTATCCTCGTCAGTATACCAAACATTGGGGGAGGAAGGGGGGGGGGGGTCCTTTTAAATTGTGGAAGAAAAGCCTACTGGATTATGCTGTAGATCAACATCCTTACTGAAAGTCGAAGTATTTAATACAACTAGTCCCTGGGCTGCAACGTGTGGACTGCGCCTGACCCTGCAGCCTACTCGGGTTAGGATCGGCTAGCCTCTCCCAGGAGGGGTGACAAGTGAAAATTTGTAGCCTGCCCTTTACCCGCAGACTATACAAGTCAATCCAACCTCTCCATGGTGTAGGCCGAGAAACCATGGCCTCGAGGTCATGGGCCAAAGAAGCTTTGGCTCGCCAGGGGCTCCACTTTGGTCATATCTTTTTGTCCTTAACCTGTGATTGGCCTATCTAGCCAGAATGGGATTTTCATACTGCTCGTAGACAAATTAAGAAGTGTAATGGGATTGACCCATAGTATAATGGGATAGACAAATTAAGAAGTATAATGGGATTGACCCAAATGGATATAGGCTAGATTGTGTCAGAAGGCAGCCCAAATGGAAGCAGAAGAAAAGGCCGGCCACGTAAACGATGGACGCAGGGAATTTCAGAGTCCATGGGAATCTCGATAACTGAAGCCCAGAAACGGACACTCGTCCGCTGTTTATGATTCACCTCGACACAGCAATATACCGTATGATAGTACAAGAGGAACAAGATCAGATGAGATGAGATGAGTCCCTGGGCCACCCTTCCTTCACAGCGATAGGACTTCGAATGATAATTTTCCTGATCAGGCCCGGATGTTATCTCCCAATAAAATTCTGAATTCGGAAAATAACCCCGAGACATCACTGAATGAAGTGAAGAGAATTCATCATTCACGAATTCTCTTCGGAATGCACGGATTGGAACTACTGTATTTATACGTGAACATTCCTACAGATTTTCTCTGTTTCATGGAAACCAGTGAATCTCACTAATTCCCCTATACAGAGAGTCCCGAAAGAAAAGGGAAATGTCTTCTTCATAGACAAGTAGAACAGAATATCCTCACACAGTACGCGATCCCTGTTGTTAAGCCACACAAAAGAGACGTATGTTGACCTTACCGATACCCGCTTACACATTGAGACACACATCCTTGCAATTCACTTTACATTAACACACAAATAATTTAAACTCAGTTTACATAGACACAAATAATTTAAACTCTGGTTGTTTAGAGTATGTGTATTTGTTTGCTGATGAAGGCTATTTGTGAAGGTAACTTCTACGTTTCCCGTAATTGTGCTCCGTAAAATTGCATTACTTTGCGTTATTTTATATTTGAATAACGAAGACACAAACAATAGATTGCACGATTTATTGCCTGGCATATTTCGCTGCATCTCGTCAGGTACATACTGCAGAAATCACACAACTTACGTGAATTAATTAGATAAATCCTTCAAACTGAAATATACACATGTTCGCACAGTAATGTCGATTGTCTACCACGGTAATTTTAAACTGACTAGCATGTCTTTCTGCTTACACAAGGACGGCTTACGAAGGTTGATTAGTATAGCTTCAGCGAACTTTAACAATCGACTACTTTGTGTGTTGAACAACACACGGAAGGCACTGTCTCTTTCAACCACGTGAGCAGTCTCGAGCACATGTCTCCCGACCGATGAAGCCATTTTTCTTTCCGCAGACAGAACTGAGCGACAGTTACATTGCAGGGTTTCGGAACATATTCCGAATTGGTTGGACAAAATACTACACACAGAAGATGGTAGCCTAGGCAGGCCGACACACCGGAAGAATCTGGCTTCATCGGTCGGGAGACATGTGCTCGAGACTGCTCACGTGGTTGAAAGAGACGTGCCTTCCGTGTGTTGTTTTGACCTAAAGACTAAATATCATGGCAGGGCAGACCAGGCCTTAAGCCTTGGGCGGTAACTGGTCTAGGGTGGAAGCTCCGACAGGCGCACAGTTAGATAATTGCTTTGCTGATCCGATAGCCTCTGCAGCTTGTCTTGCTCCAGGCGTATTGGTGTTACCATTCCTCTGGAATAAACTAGGGAGGCCGAGAGAGGGATCATGCTGCATGGGCAACACATGGTCTCTAAATTCAGCCCAGGCTTTGTGTTATGGAAAGGTTTAACTTCATTTCTTCTTCTTCTTCGTTCATCCGGAGTTTTTTTTTCGGATGTGACTGCGTTGTGCCTGTTTGCAGCAGAGCTGCGTTCTTGCGCCGTTAGGCCGACACATCCGACTTCTGCGGGCATTTGTTGACCGGGTTAACCTTCCCGGGGGTTTCTTAGGACGTTTGACTCTCACTGTTGTGGTGTTATCCCCCATCCCAGCTGGTCCATATAGAACAGCCAAAGATCCTGGTCAGCCCTCAAGGGAAGGCAGGGGCAGACCATGGGCATTCCCCGCCATCCAAGGAGGCTTCCATACTTGCAGAGCCGACACATAGCGCTCTGGTACTGGGCTCACCCAAGGAATCGTCACGTCCTGCACATGGCTGCTTAGCCTCACTTCCGTATATTGGGCCTTCCGTTCACCATAGGCTGTTCTTCCGGAAACCAGAAGTATGCAGTCTGCAGATGACATCCACACAGTGAGCTTTCGATTCGGACTTTCCATGTAATGGATTTGCTAGCCAAGCAATATTCCATTTCGTGCCACTAGGACACTTTTCCACCTTTTATGAAGCCCACACAGTGGGCTTTTGATTCAGACTTTCCACGTAATGGATTTGCTATCCAAGCAATATTCCATTTCATGCCACTAGGACACTTTTCCACCTTTTATGAAGCCCACACAATGGGCTTTTGATTCGGACTTTCCACGTAATGGATTTGCTATCCAAGCAATATTCCATTTCGTGCCACTAGGACACTTTTCCACCTTTTATGAAGCCCACACAGCGAGCTTTCGATTTGGACTTTCCACATAATGGATTTGCTATCCAAGCAATATTCCATTTCATGCCTCTGGGTCTTCATGCACCTTTAAATGTCAACCTGTATATAGTTAAAGTAATTTGCGGTCAACTTTAGCTTGTTGATATCGCCATAGAGCTTGTCCTCAAATGAAGCAGGTGTGGGCCAAAATATCTTTCTCTGTTCTGCATACGTTGGGCAATCCTGCAGCAAATGTTTTGCTGTCATTTTTCCAGTTCTACAATTACATTCATCGGTATCTCCTATCTTTAGTTTATTGAACAAGTGGTATTTCAGCCTGTTATGTCCTGTGCGGAGTCTGAAGATTGCTACTTGTTCTCTTCGGTCGAGTTTGTAATATGCATCATCCTTCTGATGGCCTGGATGCTCTGATTCCCATTTGGTTCTATAGGTGCTTTTTATCAACCTCTTTGCCTCATTATAGGTTATGTCTATGTCAGGCTGTGGTAGTCGTCCGCCCTCTTTTGCCAGTCTGTCAGCCTCTTCGTTTCCAGGTATACTGCAATGTGATGGGATCCACTGTATTACAACTTTTTTGGATTTCTGGCATAGACCATGGAGTGCTGCTCTTAGGTCAGTTAGTTCTGTGCTGTTATTGCTCTTCAGTATTGAGACAGCTGACTTTGCATCTGTGAAGATAGCTATTTGCTTCTCTTTATTTTCCTCCATCAGGAGCATTTCTGCTGCAGTTTTCAGAGCCTCTACCTCCGCTTTGAAGTTACTTGAAAATTTTCCAGTTGCCATTGAATGTGTTTTTTTCACTCCATTGTTTAAATTTAGGAGAATTCCTCCTCCTCCATCCTCTATTGAATTTTTGGCTGATCCATCTGTATATGCATGGGTCCAATTCCTGCTTGGGTAATGTTCTTTTATGTAGTTTAGGGTTATTTCTCTTCTTTCGGTTTCATGCTGAGTGTTCTTTTTCTCAATACCAGGAATGTTTTCTATCATCTCAGGCAGTTGCTGCTGTCTCCAAGCTGGGAACTTGTGTGCATTGTGTATGGGCTTGACTGTTGATATGTTAAGAATAGGATCTGCCCTAATCCTTCGTTTTGCAGTTTCTACAAAGTTGCTACGCTTCAGTCTTCCCTTTCCAAAACCATTAAATCTGTTGTACATAGGGTGGTCTGTCAATCTTCTAAATTTTTCTGCTTGTTGCTGGGCTCTGCTATCTCTTCTATCCTGCATTGGTTGTAAACAAGTGATCTTTTCTAGTTCATTAATAGGCGTTGTCTTCAGGCTTCCAGTTATGATTCGCATTCCTTGGTTTTGGACTCTACTTATTTTGTTAAAGTTTGACTTAGCTGCTGTTGCCCAAGCTGCAATGCCATATTCCAGTACTGGCCTCACCCGTCCAGTATATAACTTCTTGAGAACTTTCTCATCTGCTCCCCACGTTGTACCAGCAAGCTTTTCATGATTGCCATTCTCTGCCTTGCTCTTGTTCGATTTTTCTCAACCTGTGTCTTCCATGTCAGGCGACGATCAAAGGTGACTCCTAGATAGTTTGGATTTTCTTCATGGCGCAATATTTTTCCATTCAATACCAGCTTAGGTTGCTGAGGTTTATTTGAGAGGGAGAACACTGTGCATGTTGTTTTCTCCTCACTTATCTTCACTAGCCATGATTTTGACCAGTCCTCTAGCGCTAATAAGGCTTGCTGTATTCTGCTGTTAGCTGTACTAATATATTCTTCAGATGTCCATATGGCTAGGTCATCTGCAAAGGAGGATGTGTGTACTCTGGCTGGAAAATTTTCTGTGATGTCATTTATATATGCTAGGAATAATGTTGGTGAAAGAACTCCTCCTTGGGGGACACCTTGCTCCAGCAGCATCATTTTGCTTGTTTGTCCTTGTACTTTTGTCCTGGCAGTTCTGTTCTCAAGGTAGTGGCTGATCCATTTATACATTTTTCCACAAACATGCATGTTTTGCAGTTTTACTTTCAGTCCTTCCTTCCATACTTTATCAAATGCTTTTTCTAAATCTATCCAGACTGCTAGTGTGTGCTTTTTCTCTTGGAAGGCATCCTCTATTTCCTGAGCTATATAGGTTATTTGATCTTCAGTGGATCTGTACTTTCTGAATCCTGCTTGGTGTGGTGTTAAGAGTTTGTTTTCTTCCAGATGCCACGTTAGCCTGCCAT
Source organism: Cepaea nemoralis (assembly GCA_014155875.1). Taxonomy (NCBI): domain Eukaryota; kingdom Metazoa; phylum Mollusca; class Gastropoda; order Stylommatophora; family Helicidae; genus Cepaea; species Cepaea nemoralis. The sequence goes on along the minus strand of JACEFZ010000102.1, from coordinate 28,744 downwards.
TGATAATGCGTTCCATTAATTTTCCTACACAGCTAAGTAGACTGATAGGTCGATAGCCATTTGGTTCTTCCAGGTCTTTTCCTTTCTTTGGGACTGGTATTAGTATAGCTTCCTTCCATGCCTGTGGGACTATTCCTCTCTTCCAGCTGTTATTTAGGACTGCTAGTAGTTTTATTCTTTGCCTTGGTGCCTAGTCCTATTAGCATTTCATTTGTGATTCCATCCTTTCCTGGTGATTTCTTCTTTTTTAGGGTATTCATTGCCTGTTCCATTTCTTCCATTGTTAGATTTGCCATCATATATTCTGCTGCTGTCTCCGTATTTCTATGATGTATCTGTTTGTCTTTGATTGCTTTCTTCTGTTCAGTTGTAATATCAATGTGGTTTGCATTTGCATAGTGTTCCATTAGTGCATTTGCAGCCTTTTTTCCTGTAAGCAAGGCATTTCCTTGTTTAATTGTTATTTGTTTGTTTCTAGGTCCTTCATTGTTCATGGCTTTCACTAGTTTCCATAGTTTGTTTCCATCCCTGTCAAAATTCAGGTTTTCTGTTTTTTCCCTCCAACGATCTCTTGTTGTTTGATTTACTGTTCTTTTATATTTTGCTGAGATGGCTTTGAGAGAGGTATTCGCTTCAATTGTTTGTTCTCTCTCTGCTGTCTTCCTGGCATCTTCAACTTTGTCCTCCAAACTTTGTAGTTCTTCAGTCCAGTATGGTTTGTAATTTTTCCTCGCTCCTCTAGGAATGGACTCAGTGGCTGCCTGTATTATCGCTCTGTTTAGACTTTCCACCATTTGCTTTATGTTGCCATATCGTGTATTTATGTTTTCACAATATTTGTCTGTTAGTATGGCAAATCTGTCCCAATCTGCTCGTTTGTAATTCCAGCGGGGCAAGGGCTTTTGCTCCTGTGGAACATACTCCATATTCATTACAAGCTTGATTGGTCTGTGGTCACTACCTGCTAATTGGTCCAGCACATGGCGATCGATTTTGTGGAGGATGTCTCCTGTGCAGAAAGCTAAGTCTGGAGTAGAAGTGGTAAGCCATCTTCTGGAGTAGAAGCTCGGTGTGTCATCCGCTTTGTTGAGTAGATGGAGATTTGAGTCTATTTCCCAGTCCTCCAATTCATCTCCTCTTTTGTCAGTATCTGGGTATCCCCATCTTTCTGAACGGCTATTAAAGTCTCCGACAATAATGCAGTTTGTGTCGGTTATTTTCATGTTTGAGAGTGTAAGGTCCTTATCTGCTGGGCTATACAGATTGTAGATTCTTATTTTCACATCCTTTATCATTATATCGACACCTATAATTTCTGTTTGGTTGTCAGAGATCACAGATACTTCGCTGCAAGGTATTGTATTTCGTGTAAGTATTAGAACTCCTCCTTTGTGTCCTTCGCGGTCGAAACGTGTGGCCTGATATCCTCTGACTGAGAATTTGTGATTGGCGTTGAGGTGTGTCTCTTGAATGCATGCCACATCTATTCTATCTTTATGAAGACGCTGTGTTAGGGAGACTTTCTTCTTGTAAACTCCTTCGGCATTCTACTGTAGTATGTTGAGTGTCCGGGGTATTCGGTCAATAGCTCTTAACCTACTCCTCTGTGCCTTGACTCCACAGCACAGGGGAAGGTGACCACCAGTAGTCATGGGTGGACCCCCTCGAGGCAGGGGGCCCGGCACTATCGCCGCCTGATGGGACTTCACGGGATTAGCACCATAACGATTAATTTTGATTTGTGACATCATGAATTAAGTTACGTTGCACTGCTTTGTCAAGCCTTTGGCTCAGTACATCCGATTTCGACAAGCATTTATTTGGGATGCTTTCCCTAGCCTTTGACTGTCCCCAGTCTACCTACAAGGCAGCAGGTTTTACGTTGCACTGCTTTGTCAAGCCTGTGGCTCAGTACATCCGATTTTGACAAGCCATGTATTCGGGTGCTTTCCCTAGCCTTTGACTGTCCCCAGTCTACCTACAAGGCAGCAGGTTTTACGTTGCACTGCTTTGTCAAGCCTGTGGCTCAGTACATCCGATTTTGACAAGCATGTATTCGGGTGCTTTCCCTAGCCTTTGACTGTCCCCAGTCTACCTACAAGGCAGCAGGTTTGTGTGTCTCTTCGTCTGGTCCCTCTCCCTTGACCTGTCCGACATGGGTGGCCCTACCAGTAGCTGTGCTACCGTCGGCATAGCTCTTGGGGTCATTGGGACGCACAAGCCCCTCTACCTCGTCACGGTGGACACACAGCAGAGGGGTAACTTCATTTTAAAAACTATAGTCTGTCAAGACGGCAAGGTGCCAGTCAGGTTGTTAATACACACAAATCACTGAAACTCACTTTACAAAGACACACAAATCCTCAGAACTCACTTTACATATATACATACTATTCACTTTATATAGACATATAAATAATTGAAACTCTAGTTGCATACACACACAAATCAATGACATTCTAGTTGAACACATACACAAATTTAAATATTGAGCACAAGCCACTACTGGCAACGCTGATCGTATTCTGGTATGAACCTAAGGCAATTTGATTCAATCTGAATCAATTTGATTATTGCTCACTGGATTTTAGGAGGTCTGGTGTTCCTTGCCAGTGAGAAGTCCTGATCTTTCGGGTCCACATCGACTGACGGACATAAGTCGCGGCGATCGGGCAATCTTGAGCTATAGCCTACGATGGGTGACGTTGTAATATTCTGCTATGATAATTTGGCCGCGTGGTTACACACCCGCTTCACACGCCAATGATCCGGGGCTTGTTTCCGGATCCGGGCAAGGATATGCACTACTGACGAGCTCAAACGAGAGCGAAACTCGAGTATAGTGCTTCCATATTGACGTGGATAGGCCTTAGGTTCAAACCAGAATACGATCAGCGTTGCTAGTAGTGGGTTGTGCTCACTATTTAAATTTCAAATCCCGAAACAACCAAATAAATCAACATACACAAATAACTAAAATCTCATTGCTTATACGCACACATAATTTAAGTTCGGGTTGCACAGACACATACATAATTGCAATTTAGGTTGCATAGGCACACAAATAATTGAAACTCTAAAATGTATAGGAACACACATCATTGAAAACTGCAGTTGCAAACACACACACACACACACATCTTTGAAACTCAAGTTGCAAGGGAGTATACATTACTGAAACTAGTGCACAAGCACACAAATCATTTCCTTGACAACAAGATAATAACGTTATCTATTGTGGCGATATTCTGTCAACCAGGATGTTCAGATTCCCGTGTTATCAGATACTAATGAAGCCTGTATTCAATGCCGGTTAAGTGTTAATAGCCATCTTTAATCATATCAGATAATTGCCTGATTCGTCATACGATCAGGAAATCTTCAGCAGCGTTGCCTCACGTTCCGTTAGGTGGGATATTGTCTCCCCTATTGCCTTGTGCCATCTGCTCATAGAGAGTGTCCTATGTCTGTCAGTCCTGTGATATGTTTGTTTTGTTTTGTTTTGTTTGCTAACTGTCTGACCCACTCCGACTTCAGAGTACCTTGCAATTGTAGGGATTGAACCTGCTACCTCGAAATCAGCACACTAGATGTTCAAAAACGAGCGCCGTTAATCCATTCGGCCATTCTGTTCGCATCATGCGATGCAAATGACCAAGCCGTCGCATTCTGGCCGTAGAAAGCGTGTACATAATCGTTTGTCCAGTGTGTTGGTGACAGCACTTCAGAATTTCTCCCAAAAAAAAGAAAAAAAGTCGAATATAAAACAGAGATATCGTAAGTGAAATATATTCAACTGGTCTCTGGAAAGCCCCTGCCTCTATCGGAGTGCAGTTGGTGAGAGACTGACCTCCCGACCCGAGACCAAAGCTTCACCTCCACGAAGACTGTGTTGTAGAGCTCCCCTTCTTCTCACTGAGCTCAGAAACCTGGTGGATGTGGGGACTGGGCATTGAAGCTGGGGAGAGACATATTAGGATGTAACCAGATCGTGATTCAGCGCAGGACACACGGACTTACTGGAAGTGTTTGGTCATGTGTCTCCACAGCGGACTGACTGGAAGTGTTTGGCCATGTTGTCTCCACAGCACACACGGACTGACTGGAAGTGTTTGGTCATGTTGTCTCCACAGGTTGTAGGTATTTCATTGTCACCAGATTCCAACCCATTTCTCAGATTAAGTATGGTATATTGTTTATTATAAATTATATTTATTGTTCTATCTATCAGTGTAGTTAACTACCCAGCTGATAGCTGAGTTCCGTCCTCTCTTTATAGCTATATCTCTCCGCTCCTCTGCCTCTTTCACTCTCTGTCATAGAAGCAAAGATATACATAATGGATATATAATAATTTTGCCTCACTGACTTAATTGCAGCAAAGCAAATTTCACAGTTGAAAGGCAGCATGTATCAAAACTTTAACTTCCATTTTGTTTCTAGATCCGAGTTAAAATATCCCAGTGGCCGTATCCCCTGTTGTTGAAGTCTAGAGCGCCGACTCTACCAGCTCCAATCTATCTCCATTTACTTTGCATATCAAAACCAAAACAAACAAACAAACAGACAAACAAACAAACAAACAAAAAAACACAGCTTTTTTTACGTTTGGTTAGTACCTTTACAGTTGATAGTTTTATCAGCGATACAGTTACTTGAATGTCCTTCTACGGGAGTTCGCTACACTGGTATTAAGCAATATAAGATAAACATTCGCAGTCATATCTACAGTGTACATAAACAGTACATCTTACCATGGCTGCTTGATGAATGGTAGCTTATCGTCACCGAAATACGTAAGTTAAAAGTTAATGTATGTTATAAAATATATTACTGCAAAACTCCTCAATATATTTAATTACGATATATTAGTGGCATAAACGTAGCAGCCGACGTGGCCGAAGGATAAGAGCACTACCGCTATTTAACATTTTGTGTACTGACTGAGGGGTAGCGGGATCAACCATTACACTGCTCATTTTAAAAAAAAAAAGGCAACCGATGGCTTGAAAAACAAAGTGATACTTGAAGCTGAAAACAAATAAATACTTAACGTTGTAAACAACCAAACACCTGATACAAACAAAAAATTGACATTCGATAACTGAAAAGTTGAAGCAAGAAAGAACAGAAAAATTACTTTGTTTAGTGTACTTTTTGAAGATCAGTTACCTTTAATATTATTATTATTATTGATATATTATTTGCCAATTTTGACAATTCAGATTATTACACTAGAACTGTCTTTGTCGGCTAATAAAAATTAATTGGGTATTTCACTTCAAAGCATCCTTGCAATTGTAATATTGTAATAAATATTTCCTTTATAAAACCAACGAGGCTGTTCATTGCTATGTTGTCTTTTTTAAATATCCACATGAGTAGACATTGTATTTGTTTTTCATGTTTCTGTACTTTGTATAGAGAGCCGCTGGTAGAGCAATGAGCTATAGTCTGTCCACATATGAATGCCGTCATTCACGATCAGTTATTTTGAAAACTGTCTGTTGCATCGTTATGAAATTTTTCCTGCCGTCTTATATTTACCCTCTCCCAAGGAATATGTCTTTGATAGGTCCAAAAGCAACTTAAATCATCGAAAGCGGCGACATTTCTTTGATTTTTTTGCGAAAATGTAGTGAATTCACGCTAACAAACTAGTCTTACAGTAAAGCGCGTCATTTCGGGTAACGGCACTAGTACAAGGCGTAGCCAGATTCGTATTGGAGTGGGTGCAATAAAAGACGTAGCTTAAAGGTCGACAGGGTCGACTGCATTGCACCGGGTTTTATCCCATATGACGCAGTCTCTTTCCTGCAGGGCGGAAAGCCTCGCACAAAGCACGAACTCCGTAGATCCAGCGATGACCCTCGGGAGTCTCCGAAAAAGTGCACTCGTGAATTGAAGGAATTGAACATACAACATTCGGAGCCCGAGTCAGACGGCTTGACCACTTCACCACAGAGACTCCCGAGAGGGGTGCAATATGTAATATTAGTAAAGACAGAGAATTTACAGACGCATGGGGTAAATAATGTGTAAATTGACAGGAAAGTGGAAGGAATATATTTCTTACCTTATTTTTCATTTCCTTCTTGTTTCTTCAGATGCTGGTTAATAATGTGTACACAAGTATTAATGTTACTGGGATGTTACTGGGATATCTTTTTATATTGAGTTCGTGATAGTTTCCAAATAGATTTGCGTTAATGTGCGTGTGGAGTGACCAGAAATGATACCGCAATTTAGTCATCATATGTCCATTTTTAAGGATCTGTTCAGCTGTCTGTGTAGTTTGTTCACACGTACACATGGGTGACAGATCCGCTTTGAGTCTTCGTGAAACATTGTTTACTTGCTGTTTACCGTTCAGAGACGGAACATGATTACCTGTTTTGCACAATGAAAATAGTTGTCAGTGTCTCTGTAGTTGGCTTTCTTCTTAACGACCAAGATGTTGGTCCTCTTTCATTGAAATTTATAGATTGATTCGTATGCACGTGTGTTGTCCCCTAATTTTACAACGTGTTTGCTCTCACGTTTCTTGTTATGCCACAATATGTCAGTTTACACCGCGATATTACTTTCTAATGGTATTCAATGCGTTTAGTGTGTGTGCGTTTTTCCAATACAGTTGTTTGTCACCGCTGAGGGCTTGCGGAATTGAAAATTCATCACTGTGGAATACAAACTGTTGCCATTGACATTGTGCTGATGCTGTAATATTTAGTGCCTGCAATTCGTCTGAATAGTTGGAGCAAAATATCCCAGTAAGCATGCACGTGGATTAAGGTCTGCGATCTGCTCATACCTTAATCTGAGTCGGACGATTCCAGTAAGTTGATGACTGCTCTCGGTTGCATAAAATTCAATCCATCCTTTCTCCAATAGTCCTCTTCCTCTTTCAACATGGTCCTCACATTTTTTCCAGTAACTTTTATCAATATTTAATAGCGCGGACTGGGTTAGTATCTTGACGTCAGACAATTTAATGTAGTATTGGCAGCTGCCACCTGTCCTTTAAATTTAGCCCACACAAGATCTATAGGGTTTAAATGAGAAGTCTCAAGCACCTATGGCCATGCTCTTCTATCAACTTGTCGATTTGATATTTCTTGCTTTTTTGCGCCTGTTTTACAAGGGACAACAACTGTAGCTTGAAATATGTTTCTGGAAATGGTATATTTTTCCTTCGGAGCCATATATGTATTGCTTTCTTTGTGCTCGATGCCGTAGGTATTTTATTTTTTGGGCAACAACATTGTGATATGATGCATTGTCCATGATTAGACAAGACGGTCTATCAAGGGATGGAAGTACTGTATTCTCGAGCCAATCTCTAAATACATGACCATTCATCTCATTATGATAATCCCTATTGTCTGTATGCTTTGATACGAACACGAGCCCAGCATTCTGTAGTAAGCCATTATGAATACTACCAGCATAAGCTATGACCAAACGCTATCCTTTACTATTGGGCACATAACGCTTTATCATTCCATGCACTGATTGCCATTCCTTTTCACTTTTCACGCATTTCCCTTATTTCACGTAGGTATCTGCTTATCATGGCTCCTAAATGCGGTTGCTCGCAAATGATATTTCTACCTCCCTTATACTTTCTAAAAGTGAAGCCTAATGTCCTTATAATTTTCCACAAAGTTGTTTTGGATAGCTCTACGCTATTGCTCTTTCTCAACCAAACACTAAGTTTTCTTACAGTCACTGTTTCTTTGGCATCCATCATTTTTATAATAACTCGCATTACGACATCCTTGTCAAAGCTGTCTACAATTGCCTTTCTACCTACCGTTTGCTTATCGCGTGTTGGTTTTATTCCAGATTATTGCGCTCATCGACGAAATGACTGTTTTCTCAAACCCAATGCATGCACAGTTCTTTTTTTCGGGATTTGTAATAGTTTGAAACAGTTTCCTGCTAACAGCTTCGTGTCAAAAAATTTGTGTACAACTTAATAGCGATTCTTTGAAGTAAACACAATTTCACATTCAATCCCATTGAACAATATTCACACATTCAGATGTTAGCGATAAGTGGTAAGATTAAAAATAAAAAAAAAAACAAACAAATAATCAGGATTCATGAAAGTATCCACATATTGACGACACCTCTGAACACTCTCATTTTAAACTGCGCGGGGTTTTTGTCATAAAGCCAATCCCGTGAACCACGAGGAAATTAACCATTCAACGCTAATGTTTTGGTGCGAAGACGCAATACTTCTAATAATGTGCCCTTCATCTCTGACCCGTAAATTATATACCGCAAATAAACAAACATTGAAATCTGCTGTACAATCTCCAGAACGAAACTTTTTTTGTTGGGTGGACATAATGATAAGGTTATATGCTAAATCTCATAATTTTCCCTCAGTTGGTTACTGAGATATGGATTTTTATATTGAGGCAAACAAATGTGAATGCACTATAGTACACTTGTCTACTGGTCTTTGAGTAGGGAGCCGCGGTAGAGCAGGGAGTTAGTACACTTGCCTGCTGGTCTTCTGTTGGAATTTCCGTTGAAGCAAGGCATTATTCATTGACCCTTACTACCAATTCGACCTAGCCTAAATAGAGAGCCGCGGTGGCATAGTGGCTAGACGACCACCTGCCCCTACAGAAGTCATGAACTCGAATCTTCATCTGGACGGATTTTCTAAAATTAACCGTCGCTCCCAGGTCGACCCAGATTAAACTGGATACCAGGAAATATTGTGGGAAGTAAAGGTCGCCGGCCTGATACCGACCACGAAACCCACCGAGTGTAGATTGGTTGATACTAATGTGTGCCTAACATCAGTGCCCAATGTGCATGAAGGCGTGTAAAGGGCGCCTTTATCTCTTACTTATAGAAAGGTTACCTAACCTCTACATGTGGTGGTTATCGTCCAGTGCTCGACACCTGGTGCAATGCAGAATATTTTACATACGACACGTATGAGAGTTTCTAGATGGGAATGGAACCGGCTGAGGCCGCCATTGCCTTAAAAGATGCATACAGCAACGTGGCATACAGAACGGTCATGAGATTGCTGCTGGACATGCACATAGGACCATCTCAGTCAACATGATTGCAGCAGTTCCGTTATTAAAAAAAAACAACAACAATGTTATAGCGATGCTGCGCATGGGCCTCGGAACCTCAAAGAATCTTAATAGGTCTGCCTCAGTGATCACCCATGTCACCGGTTTGATTCAATGTGTATACATCAGGAGTTACCAGTGCAAGGACAATAGGTCTTTGCAGAACAATGTCTTACCTAGACGATATCATTGTCTACAGACGCGGAAACAACAGGCAAGAAATCACAGCATCGGTGCAGCATGAACTAGACACTCGGTGGGTGGTGTCAGGAAGCAAGAGCACATGTGGTCCTGGCAAAAAAAGCTTCCGTGCCGTGGCTCTAACTAAGCACTCACATAGTTAATGCGTCACATCAGATGCCAGGATGGGCGATGTAGACACCGACAAAACAAGCATAATGAAAAAGCTCGACATCACCTTTGACGTATGACTGCTATACAACCACCATGAAGACAATATCACAATTAGAACCAGGAAAGCTTGAGAGTACTGTAGGTGATGGCAGCTGTCGACATTGTAAAAAGCAAAGTCCACCTTCTCAAATAGTGACATCTGATAAGCTTCATAGACTAAAGTCTAGGCCCTCTAACAATAAGCAGGTCTCAGCTATAAAGATTAAAGAAGGTGCAAAAATGAAGCAATGTGACTCATAGTCGGCTGCACAAAAGATGTCTTGTGATACATTCTTGATTTACCAACAATGTCGACCAGGCATATGTTGTTGTTGTTGTTTGTCCATCAAGAATGATGATGACCATTCATTTCATCCAGTGGGGTTGAAGGTGTGGAGCCGTGGGTTCTAAGATGGCTGATAAGGCCTATTTTGGCTCGAAATGTTCTTTGACAATGTGGACAAAGAATGCTTGACGTCTCTGGAGGAGGATTTCCTGCAGTGGTTTTTCTGTCCTGCCTTTTCTTCACAGCTCTTGCAGTCCTGGTTGCCTCACATATAACTGCACCTTTGCGCAATGATGCACGCCACGAATTTCGGTCTCTGGCTGCAGCCTCCCAGGTGTCATGATGAATTCCAAAAGCATTCAGTGAAATTTTCAGAGTGTCTTTAAAACGTTTCCTCTGGCCACCTTGGGAGCGTTTACCACAACGCAGTTCGCTGTAAAAAATTCGTTTAGGGAGCCTGTGATCTGGCATGCGAGTCAAGTGACCAGCCCAGCGAATCTGATTCTTCATCAGTAGAGTGTGGATACTGGGTATGGATGCTCTTTCTAGGACTTCAGTGTCTGGAATCTTGTCTTGCCATTTAATCTTCAGTAGCTTCCTTAGGCAGACTGTGTGGAAGTGGTTTAATTTCCTAGCGTGTCGCTGATAAACAGTCCAGGTTTCACAAGCATATAGCAGTGTGGATAATACAACTGCTTTGTAGACTTTTAGCTTTGTTTGCAGGCTTATTCCAGTTCTGTCCCATACATTCTTGTACAGTCTGCCAAAGGCTGCACTGGCCTTGGAGATTCTTGCATTCACTTCGTCATCGATTGTGGCAGCTTGTGACACGGTGCTGCCAAGATAGGTAAATTTGTCCACAACACTTAGTCTATGATCATTCACTTTGATATTCGGCACAGTGTGATTATTCCCTGGAGCTGGCTGGTACATAACTACAGTCTTCTCCAAGTTGATATTGAGCCCAAAGTTGGCACAGGCATGTGAGAAAGCTGAAACATTATGTTGCATGTCCGCCTCTGAGTTGGCGTATAGAGCGCAATCATCAGCAAACAGGAGCTCTCTGACTGTGCCACTGTCAATTTTGGTTTTAGCTTTCAGCCTTCTGAGATTGAATAACTTTCCATCCATACGGTAGTTGATGTCTATTCCAATGTCGTCGTTCTCGAAGGCATTCATCAACATGGCTGAAAACATGAGGCTGAACAGTGTTGGTGCCAGGACACATCCTTGCTTCACTCCATTGGTGACAGGAAAGGGTTCAGACAGCTCACCATTTTCCTGTACTCTTGCCTGCATGCCGTCATGAAATAGCCGCACTATTTGGACAAACTTTCGTGGACAACCATATTTTGCCATAATCTTCCACAGTCCTTCTCTGCTGACTGTATCAAAAGCCTTGGTAAGGTCAATGAAAGTGGAGAACATTTCGCAGTTCTGTTCCTGACATTTCTCTTGCAGCTGCCTTGCAGCGAAAATCATGTCAACAGTTCCACGTTCTTTTCTGAAGCCACATTGACTCTCAGGAAGAAGACCTTGATCGAGATGGGCTGTGAGGCGATTGAGAAGAATTCTGGCGAGTATCTTCCCTGCAATTGAAAGCAAGGAGATGCCTCGGTGGTTGTCACAGGATTGGCGGTTTCCTTTACGTTTGTAAAGGTGGACTATTGACGCGTCCTTAAAATCTTGTGGCATGGTCTCGTTCATCCATATTTTTGTGAAGACTTGGTGAAGCTGCTCTGTTAGGACCGGCCCACCTGCCTTGTATATCTCTGCTGGGATGGAGTCAGGACCAGGTGCCTTGCCGCTGGAGAGTTGCTGGATGGCTTTGTTTATTTCCACTATGGTTGGCAGGTCATCAAGAGTCTCATTGGTGGGAACTTGAGGAAGGCAATTGATGGTTTCATCATCGAAGAAGGAAGTTGCATTTAAGATTTTGCTGAAATGCTCTGCCCAGCGTTGGAGGATTTCTTTCTTATCGGTGACCAATGTTCCCCCGTCTGCACTGAGGAGGGGAACTATGCCTGGTGATGAAGGACCATAGACCGCTTTCAGTGAGTCGTAGAAGTTTTTCATATCGTGTCTGTCAGCAAAGCCCTGAATTTCATCAGCTTTGCTGCTCAGCCAGGAGTCCCGCATGTGCCGAAGTTTCTGCTGCACTACTCTCTGAATGTTCTTGAAAGCATCTTTTTTGATGTTGACTTTGGGTCATTCAAATGTGCCTTGAGGAGAAGATGTTTCTCGGCCAGCAATTGGTTGATGTCTTCGGAATTTTCATCAAACCAGTCTTTATGCTTTCGGGGGGCTGGACCCAGGATTTCCATAGCAGTGTTGTAAATCGTGTCCTTTAGGGCTCTCCATTCTGTTTCTGTATCCTGTTTTGCTTCAGCATTGGGCTTGAGGCGGTCTTCCAGCATATTTTCAAACGACTGCTGCATTTTCTTGCTGTTTAGGCGGGTGACATTTAGCTTTGTTTGCATTTTTGCCCCTTGAGGACGCCGTGGTGGCCTGATGTGGATGTTCATTTTCGAGACAATGAGACGATGGTCTGTCCAACATTCGGCACCACACATGGATTTTGTCACTCGAACGTCTTGTCTGTCACTCCTCCTGACGATTACATAGTCAATGAGGTGCCAGTGTTTCGAGCGAGGGTGCATCCACGATGTCCTATTTCTCATGGGGAGACGGAAAATTGTGTTCGTAATCAGGAGATCATGTTCGGCACATGTCTGAAGGAGGCGGAGTCCATTGGTGTTACAATTTCCGACTCCATGCTTTCCAATAATGCCACTCCAAGAGGTGGTGTCCGTGCCTACTCTGGCATTGAAATCCACCAGGCATATAATTGCACATGGTGTACACGAGAGTGTCAGCTGATAGAAACACTGCCTGCAAAGCTTTGCCGACGACAGAAAGGAAATGCACCCTAAGACAAGAGGCTGAAGTGACAACCATGAAGCTCTCTGGCTTGGAAAATGTCCAAAACGGAGAACAATGGACTGATACTGTAACGAGTTAGAGATCGATGTCTGCTAACTGTGCTCCAATCAGAATATTAATTATTATCCCAGGTGTCCTATGATTTTAAAGAATTTCTGCTGTCCACACAGACCCCTAGAAGATATTGAACTAAGTTCTCAAAGTAACTAATCTATCCTATCCAACAAAAGAACTTGACAACTCATGATGAAACTTTAACAATGGAAATAAAGAATTTAATAAAAATAGGAAGAGGGAACGGCTAAAGCTCTGGCCACATACAAATAGATAATATGACCATTAAAACAACGGAAACATACACATACCTGGGTACAATCTTCAACTGCTCCAACATAATAAGGGAAGAAATACAAGCTAGAATCAACTCTGGAAATAGGATATACTATGCGCTACAACATCTGCTAAAATCAAATGCGCTATCTCGTAACACCAATATCATCATCATCATCAAGTGCCGTGCCGGCTGGCGTAGGCGTTCATGGCTCTCCACAGATCTCGGTCTTTGGTTTTCTGGATCAACTCTGCTGCTGATATTCCTCCGTGCCACCGTCTCAATCCATCCAGCATCACTTCTCTTGGTCTACCTCTGCCTCTCTTCCCCTCGATCTTTCCAGTTGTTACGATGTTCTCCAATGCCTCTCTTCTCATCACGTGACCGAAGAAAGATGTTTGTCTCTGTCTTATTGTTGTATATAATGTTCTAGTTTCATTAGCCTGTTTCAGGCAGTCGTCGTTAGTTACTCTGGCAGTCCAAGGAATTCGCAACATTCGTCTCAGGAACCACATCTCTGTTGCTTCTAATTTCTTCTTAATTTGTTCATTTACATTCCAAGATTCACTGCCATACAGCAAAACTGGTTCTACATAGCATTTCAGCACTCTCTTTCTTACATTCAGTGATAGTGACTTATTGCATAAGATACTCTTCATTTTCTGAAATGCGGCTTTTGCCTGCCCTATTCTGCTCCTAATCTCTGTTGTACATCTTCCATCTGATGTTATAAATGCCCCTAGGTATCTAAAATTATCAACTTGGTTAAGGATTTTCCCTTCTATTTCTATGTCACATTTTGGTGTCACCATTTTCTTTGATATTACCATTGTTACTGTTTTCTTGATATTCAAGGAGAGTCCTTTCCTTGCACTCTCTGTTACTACAACGTCTAATAATTGTTGTAGGTCTGTTAAATTATCCGCCACCAATACTGTGTCTTCTGCATAGCGTATATTATTTATATTATAACCTCCAACTAGTATTCCTGGCATCTCTTTGATCTCTCTCATTATTACTTCGCTATACAGGGAGAAAAGATCTGGTGACAAGACACACCCTTGTCGTACTCCTAGCTTTATCTGTTCGTAACTACCCTCTTTATTTCCCATTTTAATTGCTGCTACTTGGTTCCAGTAAATATTCTTTATTATTCTTAAATCTTTTCCATCAGTGTTGATATCTTCCAACATTTTAATCAGTTCATCATGTTTTACTTTATCAAATGCCTTAGTATAATCTATGAAGCACAAATATATGTCTCTCTGTTTCTCTATTGACCTTTCTATTAGTGTCCGTAATGTATAAATTGCATTGTTTGTGCCCTTTCCTTCCACAAATCCATACTGTTCTTCACTAATTTCCATTTTTATTTTCTTTTTGGTTCTTCTCATTATGATTCTGAGTAGAAGCTTAGTGATATGGTTTATAAGGTTAATTGTACGAAAATCTTCACAATCAATTGCTCCTGGTCTTTTTGGTATAGCTATAAATACATATTTCAGCATATCACTGGGTAAATATCCACTGCTGTAAATATCATTCAACATTTTGGTTAATATATCTACTCCAAATTCTCCCAATACTTCTAATTCTTCTATTGTGATTTCATCTGGCCCAGCTGTTTTTCCTTTCTTCATACGTTTCATAGCGTCAGCGACTTCTTCTTTCAGAATAGGTGGACCTTCTAAGTTACTATCTTCTGTTAATTCTTCCCTTTCTCCTTCATATAATTCTCTTATATACTCATTCCACCTCTTCATTATAGCATCTTCCTCTAATATTATCTTTCCTGTTTTTGATTTCAAACACCCTGTATTTATTCTTATTTTTCTTCCTGTAAGCTCACTGATTTGTCTGTGCATATTTTTTGTATCTTTAATGGAATTTAATTCAATTTTTTTGCATTGCTCGTTTAACCAACTTTCTTTAGCCTTCCCACATTTATCTTTTATTTCTTTATTTATCTTAGCGTATTCTTGTTTGTCATTTTTACTCTGTTTTCTTTTGTCCATCAGTTTTAAGATATCTTCATTCATCCATTTTTTCTTAGCTATTTTGCCTCTCTCCGGTAATACTTCTTTGCTAGTTTGATGAATGGAGTCCCTTAACATTTCCCATTGTTCATCTATACTCTGTATTTTAGTTATTGCATTGTACCTATTTTTCACAGTCACTCTGTATTGTTCTTGCATTTCTTTATCTATTTTCAGAACCTCTTTATTAAGTCTCATGTTCTTAACCATTTTTTCCCTCTCTTTAATCTTACTTTTATTTGTCCACATAGTGGTACATGATCACTATTACAGTCAGCACCAGGCATTGTCTTTACATTAATTAAAGCATTTCTAAATCTTTTATTAATTAGTATGTAGTCAATTTGGTTGCGTATTTTCTTATCAGGGCTTATCCATGTGTACAGTCGTCTTTTATGGTGTTTAAACCATGTGTTTCCAATTATCATATCATTGATATTTGCCCATTCTATTAGCTTTTCCCCTCTTTCATTTCTTGTACCTAAACCATAATTCCCCACTACAGTCCTCCATTTTTCCCTTTCCTACTTTTGCATTAAAATCACCAAGTATTATTTTTATTTCTTGTGATCCAATTTGAGCCATCGCCATTTCTATTTCGTCGTAAAAGTGTTGTATTTCTTCATCACTACTGCTTGCTGTTGGTGCATATACTTGTATAATATTTATGTCTATTGGTTTGCCTTTGATTTTTACCATAATAACTCTATCTGAAATACACCAGTATCCATTAATTGATTTGGCTGTTTTTTCGTCTAATATTATTCCTACACCTTTTTCATGTGTATCCCCTCCAGAATAAATTATTGTGTGATTGTCAGCTATAATTTTGCCCGATCCCTTCCATCTCATCTCACTAACGCCTAGTATATTCATTTTCATGCTATCCATCTCTCTTAGAACATTGGTCAACTTTCCTAGCTCATTTAATGTCCTAACATTCCATGATCCTACTCTAAATTTATTTATTTTAGTTAAGATTTTGCCATCAGTAGCTGGATGACGGTCTGGTGTCACCTGTGGCTCATGACTGTCCCTACCGGACGAGGATGCCCTAAGACAGCCATTAACGTCCTTCACTAACTTTGATATATGTTTTGCCATGAAGTCTTGGGAAGATAATGTGGTGGTTTCCCCTTGCCTTCCACATCCACATGGTGGTCTTTTTACCTCTGCCTTTGACAGCCATTTCCGACTGTAAGGACAAGTGAGTGCCCTGCTCTGCTCAGCTGCAGAGTTGTCCACTTATTCCGGTGGATACTCGGTCCCCAGAGCTGTGTTAGCCACACCGTAGTGTGTTTCCATCCTCTACCGCGGGGAGGTGCAGTTGGGATTTTCCCTTCATAAAGTTATGGTCTCTGACCAAAACTCTCCAGTACTTTTAGAGGACAACACCAATATCACAATATACAAAACACTGATCAGACCAGTTGTGCTGTATGGCTCTGAAACCTGGAGTACAATGAAAGGAGACGAAGCCTTGTTACAAACCTTTGAGAACAAAGTCTTAAGACGCATCTTTGGGCCCATTAGGGATACACAAAGTGGAGAGTGGAAAAGAAGAAGCAACAAAGACATTTATAAT
This sequence comes from Cepaea nemoralis, assembly GCA_014155875.1. Taxonomy (NCBI): domain Eukaryota; kingdom Metazoa; phylum Mollusca; class Gastropoda; order Stylommatophora; family Helicidae; genus Cepaea; species Cepaea nemoralis. The sequence goes on along the minus strand of JACEFZ010000102.1, from coordinate 12,063 downwards.
CTGTTTAAGTCCCCGCTAATCACTGGTATCATGAAGGCTAATAGACTGCAATGGCTGGGGCATATAGAAAGAATGGAAGATAATATGAAACAAAACTCGCTTACACTCAGGAAATAAATGACTGTAGACCCCGAGGTAGACCAAGAAGACGGTAGAGAGATAATATACATACAGACCTACAAGCACTTGGAATCAGCGACTGGCAAGAGAAGGTCAACCAGAGAGACCAATGGAGACGGCTTGTATCTGAAGCAAAGAACCTCAATGGCTCGGAATGCTGAAGAAGAAGAAGGAAGAGGGAAGTCCCAGCTGGATGTATAATCATAGAGCCAGGAAGTATACTTTGTCGTCCACAATCAATGCCATGCCCAATCGTATACAAACACGTTCACTTGATCTGTTTCTTCGTCGGCTCCTGTGTTTGTGACCTTGGACTTCTTTAACCTTCCAGGGTTAATGCTGGGAGAGTGTATGGCCTCCCTCAGGATTTGAAACGGTATATGTGACTGTTACTTTCTGCCGGCCTTGAAATTCTTGAGACAATTCTTGAAATACACTGAACTATCTCCAGCCCTGAAGATTGAATACTTGGATTGCATTGGACTGTCCTAAACCATGAAGAAATAACACTAATTATAATGGCTTGTCTTCAGCCATGAAGAAATAACACTTCGCGTTTGATGGCTTGTCTTCAGCCATGAAGAAATAACATTGTGATTATAATGGCTTGTCTTCAGACATGGAAAATAACATTTTATTTACACTTTACATTAGGAGGGTACCTGAAAGAAAAACAAATTATGCTTTACATCTGTACAACAACTGGATTAGCATATGTCAACGGATCGACCTTCAATTCACGCTCTCAGCTGTTTAGGATCAAGGGTAGATTCCCGTAGACTTGTCCAGCCGGTCATATTCTCTACAGAGGTTGACAGCAGACAATGATGATAGTGTTCTACCTTTTTCCCCACAAGGGAATCTGTTACAATCTATACGAGTGCATCTGCTTGAAAATGACCCGTAGGTCGAGTCCTCTGTCCTTTGAATTTGGTTCTTTATCAACGAGACAGGTGTTTTTAAAAAATACCAATCCGTTTCATATCACCAATGTAGTGGACTAAGGTTAGTTTACTCCAACCTTTAATGTTGTGGTTCTGCATTATTAAGATAACTCTATGAGTAGTTTCTCATCCGGTAAACAACCCATCATCTGTTACATTGTTAATGGTAAGAAAGGAAGTGTTAATCCGGACCTAGTAATATTCTTTATATTTCACTGGTAAGATAGATGGGAATCGGGATCACTTGTCCATTAAGATACTTTGGATTAATATTTAGAAGATGTAATTTAAAGCAAAGTACTCGAAAGTCCTCCAATTTGGAGTAACTATATAATTCTAAGTCCACAAGAACGTTCTAACCAGACCATTTTGATAATATTGTTCCAACATCTACTTTTAAATATCCCAGGGATGTAGGGATTCAATTGAAAGGGAAGAAAGTTAGGAATACTATGGCACCGGATAGAAGACACCTATAGGTTTACGGGCTGAGTTTTAATTCAGTCAAGTTTATAAATCAAAAGGACAGACTATAACACTGTGATGTCTGACGGCATCGGTTCCCCACAGTGAGTCGAGTTCGCATCGGCTGCTAGCTTTGCGTTAGAGCTCCCTCCAAAATGGAAGAGCACGTCATGCCGAGCTAATTTTAGAACACAACTTGAGAACCCTATCAGATTGTATTATTTATAACAATAGTTCTCAATAGGTAGAGAATACCCCCCCCCCCCCCACTCCCCACCAAGAGCGAATTTTATGGCTTCCAGGGGGCAAAGGCTGGGGGGGGGGGGGGGGAATTAAGATTATTTCAAGATCGCAGTTAATACAAGAACCGATTACTTGATATCATTTTACCCTAAATACTTTACGGTTCTGTACTTCTCGCCCTTCTGAAATTCGTTTTATAACGTAAGTAGACCCGCAAATCATGTTTTATGTAGACATCTAGAGTTGTTCTAGTATGTGTTATTAAACTTAGCTTCCATTTTTGTGTGTACTCTGTAGGGGCGGGGGAGGGGATTTAAAGGGGGAAATACGAAAGAGGGGGGGGGGTGACATTCTGAACATATGGTGACGGGGTGCGTAGGCCAAAAAATGTTGAGAACCACTAATTTATAACGACCCACGCAGTAAACTGTTCAATTACTTTCTAGTAGAGACTGTTACGATTAGTCCAAATCCTATGAACCAACATATAAGATAGATTATATTTCAGGAGTGTTGAATACCTCACGGGTTTCTGGACTGGTCCTGTCTCAGAAGCGAGGTTTCGATGTAAACTAACAATGGGGGGTCATGTGTGGAAGTTTTATGAGCGTGTCAAAAACTTCGACTTACTTTTGCACGTGGACAATTGCACTTTTCTGAGTTTTACGGGTGGTTTAGAATAGAACAATGCCGCGGAACATCAGAATCTGCGAGGGATCTATGGTTTACATGTAGGGAGAACCGTGACCCATTGTAAATTTTTGGATGAGTAAGATTTCATTCATCCTACGTGAGGCACGGACAATTCTTCCCACACAGATCTGATGGTTTTGTCTCCCGCTTCCCCCAGTTTCCACAACGAGAGGCAATAGATTGAGGATGGTAAGACCGAGACCTGTTAGGTTTCGTTAAGTCACACCCGTAGACATGCAAGAACATTATCAAGTTGTCATTACATTAGGATAATAATGCAGAGGTCGGTGCTGAATCGGCCGAGAGGGAGATATGAGAACTGGTCGAAGAGCATTCACGTTCGGAAGATATCATCTACACAGATGGTCAGTGAAACGTGGTTCGCAACCTGCATCTACGTACACAGCACAAAGGATAGCGACAACAATCACAGAGGAAAGCAAAGCATTCCTTATAACTACAGAACACCTGACTTTGGAGATGACCGCTGCCGTCAGAGCATCTGCATGCACATCAGAACACGGAGCCACACACGAGATAATCACATCAGACGCCATGAACGTTTACAGAAACTCGCACCCGGCAGTTTCAACTCCGAATTGATAGACAGCAAGGGAAAGCGGCTGTTCACATCACTCACCTGGAGGTAGGCACCCGGAAATGCCGGAGTCAAAGGCAATGAACGTACAGACAAGCTGTCAGACAATGCACCCATGGAGACGGGAAGAAGCATGGATAAGTCTGATATAATCAATGCATTGCAGACTTGGCTGGCGGCTACTGAGAGAACTAACGTTAGCTCGACAAAACGAACTGGGAGTGAGACCTGGACAAGCACGTTAACGTAGTCTTCGAGGTCTGAAGAATTCTAACCAAATCTTCATGGAAGTGTGAGCAAGAATACTTTGGTATTGCTGCTGCATCGATGGACTTAATACGTAATGTGTAGTCACGTCTTTCGACATAACATATCATAATAACATAACATATCATAATAACTTAACATAACATTCTCATTTTCTTTGTCTTTCACTGTGAATTTTGAGACCTAATTGTTGTGACCTGCTATTAAGGCCGTTAAGTTTATCTTGCATCTGATTTCATGGCTGGGACAGGAAGCGCATTCCGTATATTCTCAAAGCAAATGCTAATTTAAAAGAGGGAATATTAGGATCTAAACGGTTTAAGCGAACTTTTCTATGCGGCTGGAGTTAACAGTAGGAGGTAACAGAGATAGGTAACAGAAGGAGTTAACAGAAGAAGGTAATAAAGTTAAGAAGGAGGTAACAGAGGAGTTAACTCAATGAATTAACATAAAGAGGTAACAGAGGGAGTTAACAGAAGGAGGTAACAGAAGGAAGTAACAAAAGGAGGCAACAGAGGAGTTAACACAAGGAGTTAATGGAAGTAGTTAACTGAAGGAGTTAACAGAAGCAGTTAACACAAGGAGATAAGAAAAGGAGTTAACTGTCTGGCGTTGCCTTTCATGTCTGTCCACAGCCTTCTGTCTTGTGAACTGCCAGTCATTTCTGATGACTACGTTCATGCCATACGGTCAGACCATCTAGCGTCGTCTATCGCTCGGATCTGCGCCTCACTCTCTTCTGCCCAATGTTCACGGTGTCACGCAGGAAGTAACAGAAGGAGAAAACAGAAGGATGTAATAGAAAGGTGTAATAGAAGGAGGTAATAGAAGGAGGCAACAGAGGGAGTTAACAAAAGAAGATAACAATAGGACGTAACAGAAGGAGGTAAAAAAGCCGGTAATAAGAAAAAGTAACAGAATGAGGTCCCAGTAACCATGTTGTTTGCCAACGTAATATGTCAGTAAGATATAACGCATTAGGAAATGAAATCATGCATGTAAGAACTATAAACGCATGATAGGTAGCTTGGGTCTGACATACTTGATGCAAATGAATGTTTCTCTGACATATTTTCTTGTTCTTCTTTTAACTAGATCCAAATCTTTACGCATGCATTCTGAGTGATGGAGAACCCTGTTATAGTCAAGCTGCTAATCAGCTATCTTGTGGTAGCTGGAACGACAACACAAAGCCCATCCTTAAATATACCAGGACAGTCAGGAGTTACGATCCAATCTGTGCCCACAACTACTCAACTCTGGTATCCGACTGGTCGTCCCGTTTCTGCAATAAGTAGCCCATTTGTGTGTGCTGATGGCTCGAGGTCCCTTAACAGAACACTCCTATGTAATGGGCGAATTGATTGTGCGGATAGTTCAGATGAAAATTCACAGCTGTGCATTAGTACTTCCTGCATGAACACATTTCCCTGTCTTAATGGAAAATGTATAAGGTTAGACTCTGTCTGCAACGGTTTCAACGACTGTGGAGATAACTCGGATGAAGAGCTTTCAATTTGTCACTGGCCATCTTCATTACAAGTTGTAACATGTGCTAATGGTCAAGAATTAGAAGGTGTGAATATTTTATGCAATGGCATTTATAACTGTGTGGACAAATCTGACGAATTTAACTGCAGCAAGTGTCCAGGACAACTGATGTGTGATAAAGGCTATAGATGTGTGAAGCCTGAAGCTTTCTGTGACCGTATACAGGACTGTTTTGATGGAGCAGATGAGAGCTGTTTGATTCCAGACAACCAAAGATGCAACGTTGGTAATTTTATCTGCCCAACTGGCAAGTGTGTCACAAAGGATAAAATCATGTCAGGCAACAGGTGCTGGGGCTCTCACGTTCTGACCCGAGAAGAAAATCTAAAGTACTGTAAACTTCCGAATGTGTTGTGTGACAATGCCACTAAATGTATCCCCCCAGAATACAGATGTGATGGGAAGCTGGACTGCCAGGACGGATCTGATGAAATGAGCCCAAATAAGAATATAATAAGCGACCCAAGTTTTAAGTGTGCAAATGGCTACTGTGTCCCATATCTGGCAATGTGTAACGGTGCTAATGACTGTGGAGACAGTTCTGATGAACTTCCCATTAACGATCAATGTCTATCATTCTCTGCTGTAAATTGTTCCTCTGTTCAAAATATTGTCTCGTATTATTGGCAGTGCAATAACAGCTTATGTATACCATCCTATCAAGTAGACAATGGTAGAAACAACTGCGGTGACTTCTCTGACGAGAAGAACTCTTCAGTTTTCTATTTCACATGTACTAACGGGAAGAAGGTGCTTCGTTCTTTTCTATGTGATGGGCGTGATAACTGCGGCGACAATTCTGACGAAATTGATTTGTCATGCACATTAAACACACCAAGACCAACATGTCCACAGTATACCTGCCCTTCTGGTAAGTGCATCCAATACACTGACGTCTGCGACAGATTACAACGACTGCGGAGACAACTCTGATGAACGATCATGTCCATTAACAACCGGAAGGCCCATATGTTTGGAACACACTTGCCCATCTGGTAAGTGCATTCAGTACACTGACGTCTGCGACGGTTACAACGACTGCGGAGACAACTCTGATGAACGAATCATGTCCATTAACAACCAGAAGGCCCATATGTTTGGAACACACTTGCCCATCGGGTAAATGCATTCGGTACACTGACGTCTGCGACGGTTACAACGACTGCGGAGACAACTCTGATGAACGATCATGTCCATTAACAACCAGAAAGCCCATATGTTTGGAACACACTTGCCCATCTGGTAAGTGCATTCGGTACACTGACGTCTGCGACGGTTACAACGACTGCGGAGACAACTCTGATGAACGATCATGTCCATTAACAACCAGAAAGCCCATATGTTTGGAACATACTTGCCCATCTGGTAAGTGCATTCGGTACACTGACGTCTGCGACGGTTACAATGACTGCGGAGACAACTCTGATGAACGATCATGTCCATTAACAACCAGAAGGCCCATATGTTGGGGACTCTCTTGCCCATCTGGTAAATGTATCCTGACCAGCGAAGTCTGTGACGGAGATCACGACTGTGAGGATGGCTCAGATGAATCCCACTGTCACTGGACATACACTGCATCGACATACAAAGATGGTGATACTGCAGTTGTTGCAGCTTGTATTTGTGTATCGGTAGTTGTGGTGATATGTGTTGGTATCTGTTGTGGGATTAGACGAAGAAGGATGCAAGCGGCAACTAGAACTACAAGGACAACGACTGCGACTATAGCAGGGCGACGGACAATGCAAACAACATCCTTCACTTCAAGGACGCAGGCTGCAAATATAACAGTCAGCACAAGAAATGTTCCAAGCGACTTACCTCCTTCATACGACCAGGTTGTGCGTCCATCTGTAAGAACTGTTGCAGGCGACTTACCTCCACCTTACAACCGGGCTGTACGTCCATCTGCACCAAGTCTGGGAGCTGCAAATCCGGCATTTGCTAATTCTGCCTGAGTGTCCAAATAACCTCACCGTCAGATACACCGTCATTGTATTAGAGGTCACACACACACACACTCGCGCGCGCGCACACACACACACACACACACACACAAACAGACACACACACATGCACACACACAGCACACACAGACACACACGCACTCACTCCATACACACAAAACAATCTACACACGATTAAAAACAAAGAAAACAGATTGTTTAATACAATAAAGTTAACTGAAATATAACGGACGCATAAAATAACAATATCACACACACACACACACGCACACACACACACACACACACATACACACACACGCACGCACGCACGCACGCACGCACGCGCGCGCGCGAAGGACAACTAACCAATTTGCATGCAGAATATTGCGATGTAATAAATTACATGAAGAAATCCCTGACATTGTTGTAACAGAGAAGATTGATTCAGTATGAGATTTTGGGATCGTAATCATAAACGTATTTCTAAATGACATGCTCTGCTGCGAGTAGGGTTTCCAATGTCGTACTAACATGCAAGTTTGTAGCTTTAATACAGAAGTAAGGTGCTGCAGAAGGTGAAAATCATCGTACAAGTCTCGTGTATCAAATAACACAACTGCTGGGAGAATCGTTAAATAAATATATTAAACCAGAAATTATCTATCAACAGTGCTGATTAGGAGAGAGCAATAGCACAAACAATTAACAGTATATGTACGAGGGTCGGTCAGAAAGTATTGCGCCATATGTTTTTATGTTTTCTCAATGAATAATAAAGATGGAAACATAATAGTTTGCACACTTACATTTGGAATACATCTATTGTTTGAACGAAAGGTCGCCATATTTGGGGCAATACGACAGTCGTTACAATAGCATACATGAACAATTTGCTTTACAAACTGAGAATTGCAATATAGTTACTGTCTGAAGAAACATAAACGTGTTGTGCTGTGTTCGGAAGTAGTGCAGTCGATACGAGCACCGTCAGTCGCTGGGCTCATGCAGTTAACGCTTCGGAAAGTGAAGAGACGGAGCTGCATGATCTTCAGCGCTCTAGACGTTCTGCCACGGCTACCATTCCAGACCTGTTGAGCCGTGCTGATACCGTTCTTCATGATGATAGGTGCATTACAAGACAACAGTTTGGTCTCGCAGCTGTCAGTCAGCAAAGGTAGTGCGATTAAAATTCTCAAAATTCTCCCATATTAAAAGGCTTACATGGGTTCGGAGAAGTCCCTCAAGTGAGCACCGACTTCATTGAAACATAAATTGTTCTGAAATGTTAGAGTGTTTCACTGCTGAGGGAGAGAACTTGAAGATTGCTACCATTGACGAAACTTGGGCGCATATTGTTGAGGCTGAGAAGAAAATGCAATCAATGGAGTGGCATCATCCACAATTACCAAAATGAAACACATTCAAGACAACTCCATAATCAGAAAAGGTTATGATCACTGCAATTGTGGACACTGATGGTGTGATCCGTGTGGGATGGCCAGGGCATACTCGATGCGTGAAAGCACCAGTCCTTGGAACAGAAGTATTAGCAGTCTTTGCTCGATATTGGCAGTCGCCATGACTCTCATTGCTGACAAACCTTTTCGAGCTTTCGTTTATGACATAATTCGACATGATCTCTGAAGGATAGGCTACGATAATGCCTCACGCCAAGATATGTCATTGACTGGGTTCTACTCAAAATTCTCCCATCACTGAGGCAGTGTTTAACATGGGCATTATAAATACCTAAGGAGGGTGTAACGTGCCATACATAAGGGAATGTTTTTTGGCTAGAGGTCGTTTGAGATAAGTTACCATTATTATTGTCTTTTTGTGTTTTTGTTTATGGGGGAATGTAGTCTGTACTAAGGTAGTGTTCAAACAGGTTACGATTGTATGTATAATGATTGGTGGTGTCTTTGATTTCTTGTGGAAGATTGTTCCACAACTGAGCGGCAGAGTATGCTAAGCTTGTTTTATATAAGTATATCCTAAGTATATTTAGTCGTTCGCTATGTCTAGCGTTATATTTAAACAATGGCCAAAGGTAGCTTGGAGCATTTTGAAATAGGATTTTGTGAATTAGTTTGGCCTTATTAAAAAGTAGGCGTTTGTGGAGTGGCAGTAACTGAAGACGTTTATGTAGGTTAGAATTGTCGGTAAGCTTTTCACCATTAATTAAACGCACTGCCCTTTTTTGGAGTGAATATAGGCGTTTTGCTATTGATTTGGAGCAATTTGGCGGTTGTGTGGGGAGATGGGTCGGTGTGTGTGGGTGGGTGGGGTGTGTGGGTGGAGTATGTGTGGGGGATGTGTGTGGGTGGGTGAGGGCGTAGGTGGATGGGGTAGGTATTAGAAGGGTGGGGTGAGTGGGGTATTGTGGGGGTGGGGGATGTGTGTGGGTTCATGGAGGGTGTGTGTATGGGTGGGTGATATGTGTGGGTGGTGAGGTGTGTGTGGGTGGGTAGAGGTTGTGTGTGGGTGGGTGGAGGTTGTGTGTGGGTGGATGGGGATGTGTGTGGGTGGGTGGAGGTGTATGTGGGTGGGAGGGGGACATGTGGGTGGGTTAGGGATGAGTCTCATAACATTGTAATATGCATTGTTTATGTTTACAACATTCATTTGACAATGTATTTTCCTATGTCAATGTATCATGCACTATTGATGAATGAAAGATGAGTGATCGGAAGGGCCGAATGTAAGACGGGCCTGCGTGCCCAATTTGTAACCCTTTTAAAATAAAACTGAATTGAATTGAATTAAATTGAATTGAACTGATATGCACATGATACAGTATTGACTGCAGACAGTTAGCAGGATCTGCAACATTTAGTAGATGTGGTTGTTGCACACAGTGAACAACTGGGGTTAGTGTTAGATTGTAAGAAGACACAGATTATTGCCGTCACTAGGAAGAGCGAAATACCATAGTGTAATATACAAGTAAATGGGAATATTCTTAAACAAGTGAATCGGTACAATTATCTCGGAACAGTCTTAATATCTGATAGGAGATGCATTTAAGAGATTAGAACAAGAATCACCATTGCGAAGGTAGCCTTTTGCAAGATAAAAAACACATTGACCAATAACAAAGTTGTCAATTGCTACGAGAAAAAGAGTGTTGAGCTGCACATTTGTATGGATGTGAAGCGAGGACAATAAGCAGTCAATGTGAAAAATATTTGATGGCTGTGGAAATGTGGTTTCTGAGAAGAATGCAAAGAATACCATGGGCAGACAGAAAAACCACTGGCCAAGTACTACAAGAAACAAATGAAATTCGTAAATTGATTAGAGAGATTAGACGTAGACAGTCTACATTTTTTGGGGAAATGTTATGAGAAGAAATAACTTGGAGAACTTGTTGACAACTGGCCAGATCAAGAGGAAAAGAACGGCAGAAAATTAAATACCTGGATGGATTTACCAACGACGTGGCAGGATCGAGACAAGAACACTGATCTTATCCACGACTTTGGTGATCGAGTGAAATTGCGAATCATGACCGCCCATGCTTATCGGCATGGCACATGATTTATGGATGGTCGTCCTTGACGTGGGTACGTTAATTACAAGTATCTCTGAAGTCGGAGTCGGTTCGCCTGATAGAGAGGGACACTATTAGTAGGTAAAGGTAATCCGCACGCAAAATTCATCCATCACTTATAGAAGTATTGTGTGTGGACTACGCTTGGGTTCAAAATGAGCAAGCGCAAAAAGAGAAATGTCTCATATTGTTAACCTCTTTTTCCCACTCTTAAATTTTACTGTTATTTGTCCACATAATGGTCTGTGATTACTTTTAGAAACAGCACAAGGAATTATCTTAATATTCATTAATGCATTTCTAATTCTTTTACAAACTTGTATTCAGTTTGGTTGATTCTATTCCGAGCTGGGGTTTTTACGTGCAATGTTTTCTATTATGATGTTTTACGTGGGTTTTTACAGTTATCATATCATTTATTTTTGCTAATCTATCACTTTTTATCCTCTTGCATTTCTTGCTCCTAAACCATAGTCCACATTACATCTTCCATTCTTCCCTTTTATACTTTTGTATTGAAATCTCCAAGAAATACATTTAAAAAGAAATTCAATCTTGATTTGGTTTGAGATATGCCATTTCTACTTTATCATACAAGTTTTAGTATTTCTTCATGACTGCTGCTTTTCTGTTGATGCATATACTTGAATTATATTTATGTATATTAGTTTACCTTTGATTTCGACAATAATAACTCTGTTTGAAATAACTGAATAGTCATCAATTGATTTAGCAGGCTTTTCTTCAAAGTAAATGTAGTAGTAGACGTACTCTTTTTTCATGTGTATCATCTCCTGAATAAAATATTATTTGTCAGTAATTACACTATCGTATCCCTTCCATCTCATCTCACTTATATCTAGGATATTCATTTTCATTATTTTTATTCCTCTTACTACTAGCCGGCTCTGTATGCAATTCGTAATCCCGCATCCCGCGTTCGTAACACAGCTGCGGGAGATCTGGAAGCAGACCGCCTTGCGTTGGTTTCCATACAATGGTATGAGTGCCGATAGTTCTGAAAGCAATGACACGCTATTGAACGTAATCGTGCTCAGTAATCATCATCGTCATGTGCCATGCAGGTAAGCGTGGGCGGTCATGTCTCGCCATCTCACTCAATAAAAAGAGTCGTGGATGTGCATCAGTAGATGTCAATTAGCGGTTTGGGGCCAAAAGGGTCGGGGCACCACAGGAGCGCCAAAACAACAGCTCCCTAGGGATCCAACCCCCGGGGCGGGGCCCCGGGGCGCACACCAAGCGGTTTGGGGCCAAAAGGGCACCACAGGAGCACCAAAACAACAGCCCCTCTAGGGCTCCAACCCCCCGGGGCCCCGCCCCCCTAGGCCCCGGGGCGCCATCCTCTCGGAGCGCAAGCACGGGTCGCCTACAGGCGACCGAGCCGCTGATTTAGAGGGTATCATCCACAGACATACCAAGATGCGCACCGCGAAGAACAACTGTAAGTGGCTACGGCTACATTCCACGGAGCCCTGCAATCGAAGCTGTATGAGGGACTACTGCAAAGTCCATGCAGTGCTAATACGGAAGGGTTCATTTATTAAACCATGTCGGAAATGTGGGAAGGGGGTCAACAACCTCCTAGAACTATGCAAAGAATGTGGATATGACAAGGAGTATCACCGAATCTGGTACGAAGAGAATGTAAAGGACTAT